>CM077617.1:17335423-17769484 GCA_039566895.2 Turritopsis rubra | reverse complement strand
AGACATAAAACTCGGTGCATTCAGGGACATCAATAGATGTGTATATAGGAAATCCAGTGGATAATTTTTAAAAATTTTTTTTCTAAATTAAAGAAAGTATCAAAGGTTAGCTCCAACGAATGCGATAAATACGATACGATATGAAATCATGAACTATCTATCAAGGTGACACTCATCCGACTCATCCTCCATGGGAGAAGAAAACTCTGATCACTCTTTCAGAAATTCAATCACCTAGCAGAATTGAAATAAGACAACCTTGTTTACGTGTATTCTGAACCCAGACTGCCTAGGTTTACGTGTATCTCTACTACTATCATATGGGTTAGGTATCAAGTATTTTTGATGCAATGCAGCGGAATCTCTCGCTAAAAAAGAGAGTTTAAAGATAGTAAATACAAGAAAAGGAGATGAAAATATATTTTCTAGAAAGAAAGAAATGTTAACAACTTTATCATATTAAAGGAAAGGTCGGAAAAGATGTTTTGAGCAATGACCAAGATAATACATCAAAACAAAACAATAAGAATATTTTTCTTTCTCAAACACTTTTCATTTTTCTTTTATTTATTTATTTATATACAAAATATAAAGATTCTTTGAACAAAATATGTTTGGGTAAACAAGATAGAGGGTTTGAGGAAGCCACACATTACGTAATAGCTTGTAAAGTATCTTTCTGAGCGCAATATTACGCTGGGACGTCAAAATGATGTCACTTTTCCAGCTACGTGTGTATCTCCGTTTTTACTGCGTCAGAAGAGTGATTTGTCGGAGTACTCGCCAACAACTTCATTAGTTTTTGAGAAGGTTTCAACTTTCTACCCGAATATTCACCGAGATAATGAAATGGCTGAGTGTTATCTTCGCTGTACTTGTGGATCTAAAACACAATCGAAACGGCGAGTTAAAAACAGCGAGTGATGTTTTAAATGTGAAGAAGGATATGTTAACTTACAAATTCTTGTGGAATGTCGTGGATTATAATCTTTCTTTTCGTCATGTTCGTCAAGTTTATAGCTTTATCATCCGTCACACTTGGCGTGACGGAACGCAAAACAAAAGTGTCGGTGTTCTTGGTCAATAACTGGTTGAAGAATAACTTCGATGATTTTTGAGTCAAATCGTTAACCGACTCTCGTTTTACGTCGGCTTTCAGTTTTGCGAGCTCACGTAAATTTTGACGAAACTGATAAAAACTTTTATTTTGAAAATACAGACCAGATTTCTTGTCTCTTTCTACACAGTCTGCAAGTTCGTTACCTCTTATGAAATTAGGTTTCGGTTCGGACAAAGAAAATACACTTCTGTTTGTGCTGCAAACTGCATCGTTATCATATGATTGTTGTCTTCTCACTTTCGGATGTTGCCATGGAGATTTCCGTGTTTGCTTAAGCATTCTGGGAGTCTTTCCGTTCGTTTCATTAGCCTGGGCATTAACCTGGACAGGATGACTATCGTTTGATTTAAAGTTTTTCGAACATGTCGATTGATAAAAATTCTTTCTTTCGCTTTTATGATTAGCTGCGACGCTATTTGAAGCTAGTTTCAGCGCATCATTAGTAGTTGTAGCTGGTTTTGGCGCGTCATTACTACTGCTGCATGTCATGCTGCTTGTATTTAAATACATTCGGTTGCGCAAATCGTCATTAGAAGTCTGGTCACATTGTCTGTCAAATGAGAATAACACATTGGATGAAGGTGTTAACTCATTGGGCGACGGCGTTAAAACATTGGATACAGGCGTTAACGAATTAGATGAGGGCGTTGAGTTTTCCTCGGGAACAATTCTTTGATACTGTTCATTATTAAATGAATGATTATTTTGCGATTTCCAATTCAAACTCGTTGGTGACGATAATACTAACGAACATAAATTTTGTAAATCGTTCAAAGAATTAAGTGAGGAAGATGAGCCCACGGATTGAGGTGATTCTATACATCTTTGATCGAGTAAGGGACTGTTTATATTTAGTAGTTCTTCGAACGAACCAAAGGATTTCTAAATGAAATTGAATAAACATTTATTAGAAGAAAAAAAACAAAAAAAACAACAAATAAATGACGTAATCCTCCGTAAATAAATCTACTTCAATATATTCTTTTATATTTTTTCATTTTATTTCCAACAAACAAAATATGAAATGACGTTATTTTAACCTCGTCAACTCCACTGAATAAATTGTGCGCCATCATCTCCAATTCTTCCACAGATTCTAGATAAGGACTTCCAATGTCTGACGAACAAATCTCATTTCTGGTATCTTGTTTCACAGCAACAGCATATGGCGGAGGTAAAATATTAGGCCTAGTCATCTCGGGTGGTCCCTGCAAACGCCTCATTAACGCAGGCGCCTGGTGAAGAAGTTGTTTAGTATGTTTGTCAAAGGAATTATCTAGCATGTTGGTATATTGGTTATGTACAAGATTGTTTACACTCGGTCGCACACAATTATGACTGCTGTTAGCAGGATGCACCATTTTATTAGACTGTGTTGATGGGAGCTCTGTATAATTCCCAGACAAGCGCTTCATTAGCGACTTGGAATACAGCAGGGGACGTTGGATTGCTGAAGTTGATGAGCGCTCCATCGTTGAATAGACTGGCTTGCTTTGTTGTGCGTTTTCCACCTCCAGCATGCTATTAGTATTTTCATAAGAAATTGTGGTTGTACTGGATGGAGCGCAGTATGCAATATAATTTGTTCGTTCAAACTGTTGTCGATTTCTTTGTTGACATCCAGTATTCAATGAAAAACTATTTCTCTCAGAATACATGTTTCGAAGGTTAGGTTGGGAAAGAGTTGGATTTGGATACGGGAAGTTTGTATGTGCAGTGTTGGAAAACAGTTCATTTACAGGTATTGAAAATCGTTGTTGCGTGGGAAGTTGATGTTGTGTAAAATTTGGCACTGTGCAGTTGGTACGGGTATACGATATATTAGGATGCATCCTGAATGATTGTCCGTCCATCTTGGTTTCGAAACTAGTTCATATTGTCGAACGGAGACTTTATGGTTTTCCAAATGAGTTTGTTTTAAACATTCCTAAAATTAAATGGATTATCATAAATTATGTGAAATCAATGACAGTAGGAATAATTAATGTTGACGTCACAAGAAGCATTGAATAGCGATAGTAGTTTCTCGTGAACAACCAGCCATTTTAAAGGTTAGCAAACTTTATGGAGATGTCTAGAACATCAAAGAAAACCTGACACACTTCTTCACCAGACCTCTGATCTGTTAGTTTCGAAAAGTATCAGATTTTCTCTTTTTAGCGCCCTATTCTCCGAGTTGAATGATTTTTTCAATAATTAATATTTTGGTGGACATTCACTGAAATTCAAACCAAGTTATCTGAAGCCTTCCATCGAAAAATAATACTAAAAAAAAAGAGCTCATGATACTTCTGATGACGTCATCACATACACAAAGAAACATCTGGTACGATAGTTCTCGAAAGACTTTTTTATATTTTATATTCGTTAAACGTTTTGCACAATAACTCATCAAATTTCCAATTAAAAAGAAGGAATTTAAACATTTAAAATTTTAAGTTACGTTCCAACAGATCCTTTCTTATGTAACTTTACTAAACGATTTCATCAATAAATTGTAAAGCAAAAAAATAAAAAAAATAAAAAAATATACCATATCTCTGTAAAAAACCAAAAAAACAACCGCTTAAGAAAAACAAGAAGCAGTGTGTTTACAAAAGCTACCTTCACACATTTCTTTGTGAGTCATCGTGGAAATAAATTTGTGTTATTTTAAAAACGCGCCGAGATAAGAGCTCCCATCACATTTTTTCAACGTGAAATATTTCAACCAAACACCACGGTAGATTCTCGATAAAACGAACCATGAAGGAAGGTGAAATTGAGTTCGTTATACCTCGAGTGATGGTTAAGTGAGGGATTTTATGAGGGTTTGTTAAAGGAGGGAAAGAAGGTTCTGAGTTCATGACGTAATCTGCTAAATACAATTTACTGGAATGACGTCATGCAATACAACTTCCATGTATGTGAGTGTATTCAAAACAGTAAATAAATAAATTTCACGTGAAAAGGAAGGCTATCAAAAAAACTTCAGAAAGAGAAAGAAAAAGACTTCAGATGGTATGATAGGAAAGAAAGATTTGAATTTTTTTCGGCAAAATTTTATCATGCATCGGGAATTTCGTAAAGATTATTCCTGTCAGTTAAAACTTTATGTAACAATCACCACGTACATGAACAATTTGTAAAAAATGGAAATGAAATGAAAACTTTTCACACAAAACAAACGCTATTGCAAAGACAGTAAGGTTTGTGAATGAAAATAGACAGAACCCAATGGGCAAAATCTTCAAAAAGTCTATGAGGAGAAGTGTTTTCTATAGGAATGGCAAGAAATATCGCCTGCTGTTTCAATAAAAAACACTCCTCCACAGAGACTTTTTGAAGATTTTGCCCACTGGGAAGGTTTGTGAATGGAAATAGACAGAAGCTTTCAAAAAATAATTGTGACATGATTATAGAAAAAGAAATATCGATCAAATATAATTAATCTAATAAAGAACAATAGAAAGATGACGAACTTTATATGTTAAAAAATCATTTAATTTCCAGAAATAATTACGAGCGATTAAGAAATTTCTATTTAACAAGAGGTTTTTAAGAGTCACAACTTCCAATTTCTCATTTTTACTTTTTAAAGTTATTTTATAATCTTTCCAGTAATTCTTTATTTCATGTATATATAAGAAACTTGCCTAATAGAAATTTTTAGTGCTTTGAGATTGACAAATTTATCTCACTCATCACATCCAAAACAAAAATAGTTTTTGAAATTCATTATTGCTGTGTTGACTTTTTTCAAATGAAGATTCTCAACGTGAATTCATAGAATAACAAATGGTTAGGAAATAGTAAAAGTTTTGTGCATCAATATTGCCGTGTGACCATCATTAACTATTGTTTTGCAATCGTGAAGCCTTTATACCTATTCTTTTATCAAATATAGATTTTTGATAAAAGATATCAATTTTGAGATTTCAAGAGAATCAACTGATGATGTGCAATGGAAATGTGAAGCAAAACATCAACAGCTGATTTGAAAAAATTTTAAATTTCTGGACTTTGATGTTAAATGTCGTTAGTTAAGATGATTTCAGAAGATGCTTTATAACGATTGTAATCATCTGAAATAAAGAACAGGTAAAAAATTGCAATGATAAATTAGTCCATATCATAATTTCAACATGGGATGAATATATATATTCCGATTACACCCCCACCCAACCCCTAGCACCATGTTTATTATGCCACATACCAAGGTGCTAACCGGTGTCAATCAGGGTGTTAGGTAGAAATCAAAAGTATTTTTTGGAGGAGGTATTGGTAATTACTATCACATTTACTGAAGGAGGGTCCAATAACTAAAGTATTCAGTTTTCCATCCAATGTCATCCCAAGCAGAATGGTTTCTGTCTTTAAAACATAAATAAAGTGTCTGGATCCCTGACAGTTTTTTGTGCACGTCAGACCATTCAAACATTTTTGTCATTCTTTAAAAGTAAAGTAAAGGAGTTATTGTCAACTGCCATAAGTAAAAGAAAACGATAGAAACTGACATGCATAAAGACATGGCCGAAAATAAAATCAAACAGAAATATAGAAAGAAACAAGCTTATATTTAAATAGAAGCAATCACAGGATGCTTTGTTTCTGAAAAGAGAAATGTAAGAAAAGCAAGTAAGAAAAACCAAGAAGAAAATTCATTTGACAATTTGGAAAGTCCACATTAGTCAAACATGGAAAACTGACTTGAATAGCATATATATATATACTACATAAATGATCTTTTATTTATTCAGACACATCATCATATCAGAGAATAGAGTTGTCAGAAAATTGACTACATCATATATACCGTCAATGTTCTTAATTCCAAATGGCCTTCCTAATTCCAAACTCAAAAAAATAAACAAAGATTCTGGTCATGAAAATATACATCCATTCTCATCAAAAATACCACATGTAACTAAAAGTTTGTTTTTGTCTTTTAGTTTGATTGAAAGTGTGGGATGTGCAATGTTTTTAATTTGCATGTTTTGATTTGTGTTCTGAATTGGTGGGAAGGCCGTTCGGAATTAGGAACATTGACTGTATATTATATGAGAGTGCACCAGTACAAAAATCTTCCCTGTGTTTTATGTCATTTATAATTTTTTTTTCATATGTCTGATCCCATGATTGAGTTTTTTTTACTGTAAGGGTTATGGATCGATATGTTCAGAACTTAAAGTCACATTTTGCAGGCTTGCTGTTTTTGCAGGTTAAATATAAACACTAGCTAGCTATACATAAAAAATCCATTTGATAGCTGCGTTAAAAATCGAACCAACAAAAATCTAACTGATTATATCAATTCAACATCATAGTATAAGGAATTCATCTCTTTTAAATATTCACAATAATTGCGCATCAATGTGTGTGTGAGAGGTAAAAGAAAAAAACATTGTCAAGAAATTGCTTGGTGAATGAAGAGGAAAGTTTCCATACAGTAAAACAAAATAAAAATGGCTGTCATTATAATTTATAAGAATGAAATACCAACTTGTTAAGCTTTGCATCAACTCTAGGGAAAAGGCTGAATCTTGTGTCAAAAACAGGGAACATATACAAATCAAAACATTCTGTTTTTAGTGCTACATCTTTTCATGCCTTTACGCAAAGTGATGACAACAATGTGATGACAACATATCCAGTGAACTGGAAATTTTGGCAAACAGTGTGCACGTTCGTTTCAAGGCGGACATTTGAGAATGCGAAATTGTGATATCCTCGTCCCAGGGTTTCTCCTCTTTTACATATCTCTGTTTTGATATATAATTGTTTCTTAGAACAGAAACCCTTGGGTATGAAGTTGTGCGTGATTCACAAGAGAGAGCAGAGGGGGAGAGTTTATTATACGAAGAAACTTTCGCAAATTGCAAAGTTGTTGAAGATATTTCGTGAGATAATAATGTAGTCGGTTTTTTGATGAGGTTTTTTTAATTTTTTTTAAATTGTTATATTTATTACACAACTATGATAGCGACTTTTTTTTTAAATAACTTAAAAAAAAGGAATCGACAATATTGCGTTGTTATATGTGACTAGAAACTATAATGATTATAAACTTTCCCTAATTGGAAAATTGTGAAAGATCGAGACAAACTTTCACGAATGGAAATTAGAAAGAAGAGAGAGCAAACCTTTTTATTACTTTTCCCGTTTGTTATTTGCACGCTCGTTTACTTTTAATTGTAAAAGATCTAGTTTAAAAAGCAATATTTCGGATGAATTTTTCGTTTATGAAATCATTATTTTTTCGAAGAAGGCGTGTTTTCTCTTATAATTTTCTTTTTCGATTTAAAAAAATTGTTTTAAAATATGTATCTATAGTTACAGCTCATGCATGTATATTTCTTTTGATTTAAACAATAAGTTTCTGGTGTTTCTTAATTAAACCTTGTTCACACTTAATAATCTTCTTTAAATACACTTGTGCTATCAGTGTAACTTAGACTTTGGAAGATAATGGTTTGATATGGCTTTAAAACGTTGACGCCTTTTGATGAAATTTTTGTTGTGTGCGCTGACTTTGGGTAAATTTCTTAAAACAGTGGTGTTACAGAATGACTGGTGTGCATAGTATAATTACAATTTTAAGTGACATCAAGTAAGTCTGCTGCTACCGTTTTGCTTTCTTGTTTTCATTTGAATGAGGAGACTGGTAGCTAAATAACCGTCCTTTTTTTAAGCGCAACACTAACTAGAACCGCTTCCTATTCGATCAGCGGTTTGAGATAGAAAGTGGAAACGTAAAAAGTGGAAGTTTTTGGAAAGTGATTTATATCTTCTGAATAAATTAACATTTTTTAATTCTGTAAATTACATTATTTAGAGGATTTAATTTCAGACATAGTGAGGTTAGGTGAAGTAAAAATAAACTTTTTTGGTCAATTTTTCAAAATAAAAATAAAAGCTCATATTGAAAGACCTATGAATATCCTTAAGTTAAACTCTGCAACGAAAGTGAAAGTGGTGCTTGGACAACGATGGATATTACGGAAGCGAGACATATTTTGTCTGGAGAGAATAAACTGATTAAGAAAGTAACAACAACAACAACAACAACAACAACAACAACAACAACAACAACAACAACAACAACAACAACAACAGAAATAACAACAAAATTGTAGAATACATATAATACATAGGTTTACACCTCGATCCAGATTCTTGCTTTCAGTTAACTTACATGCAACATTTTTGGGGATGCATTACATAGCATTTGCTTACATGCAAATTTGTTTTGGATATGGTCCACAACATTTATGAAAGCAGAGATCTTTCAATTTGTTGTCAATGGTAACAGCAAGGAAAGGTAATCAAGATGCGTGGTGAAATTTGAGCAATTGCAAAATCTGAACATTAATGACAGCTATTAATATTTCATAGCAATTCAATCAGAGATTTTCTTTCGTTATTCAGTTCGTCATAAAAATCCTGGCTCGCTCTCCCTCCTTAGTACGAATTTTAATGAGAAGAACATCGGAAGATATAATAGCCGCAAAAACACCTGTACATAGCGGACTCCTTCATAGAAATTCTCATTAAATCCATAATTTAATTTACAAATTTATTTTATCGAATACTTGAGGCTGACAAAAGTTCCAAAAATTTGAATAAAAATTTTACATATATATATATATATAGGTAGATAGATAACCAGTCAAGGCGAAAAACTGTCGTCAAGCTAATGGTTGAAGAACATCACAAAAAAATTCATTCTCGAAGAACAGTGACGTCAAAAATTCTAGTTGTCGAAAGGATGGGGATAGTCTGGATGCCACCAATTCAAAATCTGGATATCAAATACAGGCTCTATGATGACTGGTGTACCTAGACTAGTCAAGTATTTTCCTGTAGAATTATAATCATGGAACGTCAATTTCAACTTGTGCTGTCTAAAATCTCGGCTGGCGGTAATATTGACGCTAGTAAGATGCATACCAGAAACATTAGGAATGTTTGTGAAAGATGGCGTGGTCACACGAAGCATTTGATAGTGTTTTTCAGGGTTATAATGTATCAAATTTTTCAATTTGAACAAATTATCTTTCTTCAGAGAATGTTTATGCTGGATCAATTTGAAATAATACATCCACACTTTCATGTTCCTTTTACATGAAACCAATTGCTTCCACCAAAAGAGATCCAACTTATGATTTTCAACTTTTTCTGCGCCATTTGTGATGAGAACAGAAGAAATCATTTTTTCTGAGAGAGGTTTGTAGACATGGAATATAGCACGAAGTACTCTAGCCTTGAGTCCAACATTCGTTCCAATCGAGTCTGGCTTCAAATGACTGGGTAGAGTCTTGTGTTCAGTGACATATCTAAAAATGAAAATTCTGTTGATAAAACAGCATCAATGACAACAATGGCGTCTTCAAGTTCCCTGATGTTTAGGTTACACTCCGATACTTAGGTTGTGGAGCATGCGATGTTTTCAGGATAACTCGGCTTGCATCTGCCTTAAAAAACTTGATTAGACAGAATTAGACAAAAGATTTCTTGTGAAAATCTGTCGGGTCGTCATCTGTACGGCCACCCCGACATGAGTTTTGAAGCAACATAATTTTGAAACTTCATTCTCATATTCAGGTGGTGTGTCAACAATAGACTTATAACCACCAAATTCGCCTCTTTGGACCATCTATCAATATAGCCTGTAGCATTATCGTTGAGATGCCTTGTTCCCTCTGCTGTCTGTAATGATGCTAAGCGAGACACGGAAACCGTCAATTTCCAATTCACGTTCTTACATTAGATATCAGTTCATAAGGAAGGAATAGAACTTGATAGGTTATGATATATCGACAAGGTACGTGTTTTGTTCGACTTTTTGGTTTTGCTTGATTTTGTTTTTATTCGCCGTTAAAAATCGTTGTTTTTGCCAACCCGATGGAATAAGCATTACTTTATTGCAAGAAGATGCTCGTGGCTTTGTTCATCGTTGTTTGCTACAAAATCTCACAAGAGATATGTTTATCAGAGAAAAAGAAGCTTTTTGTTATTGTTGTTGCTTATGAGTGGAGACGTAGAAAAATGTCTTGGACCAACCGATCCAAGTTTAACTGGGTTATTTAAGGAAAAGGGAGTAAAGATCTTTCATCAGATCATACGTGGGCTCTTTCAAAACATGGCTAAAGTATCGACATTTCTACATACTAAAAAAAAAAAACACATATCTTTTCTCTCAGTGAAATACACATAGAAGACTTTTTGAAATTCCGGGGTATACATTTATCAACAAAAACAGGAAAACAGGTATTTTTAGTGGTGTTGCCGTGTACATCAAGGATAGCATACCATTTGTTAGAAGAACAGACCTGGAAACCGACAAGTTAGAATGTATTTGGCTAGAAATCAGGTTCCCAAAAACGAAAAGCTTCCTTGTGAGCATTTGGTACCCCGTCTACATCTAAATATTTACCAACAAACTTCAATGAACTTATTAACACCTTACTCTTAAAAGCATCAACGGAGAATAAAGAGATGATATTAACCGGTGACTTCAACGTCAATTACCTGAAAGTTAAAGAGAACATTGAATTGAAATCGATTTTTACAAGTTTCCAATTAAAGCAAATAATTAAAACTGCCACAAGAGTATCGGATCGATCGGAAACATTAATAGACTTAGTGTTTATAAATGTACCATTTAACAACACAAAACATGACGTCTTTGCACATAGCTTCAGTGATCACGACTTAATTGGCTTTAACCGTAAACAAAACAGAGTAAAAACTATCCCCAAAACAATTCGATACCGTAATTACCGACAATACGATCATAACAATCTGAAACAAGACCTTAGGAATGCTGACTGGACTCCCGTATACAACGCAAATTCCGTTTCGGATTCTCTTCATGCATTCAATAAAATCCTGACTTTTTTGGCCGATATGCCCCTTTCGTTACGAAACAAGCAAACACCAACATTTGTCCATGGCTAACCAAAGAGCTAAAAAATGAAATGGATTATCGAGATGTCCTACAGCGAAAATTTCGAAAATCAAAAACCAAAACGAACAACGAAACATACAAACATTAGAGAAATAGAGTTAACAATCTTATCAAAAAAGCCAAACAGACTTACAACAAAAACATGCTGAGAGAAAACAACAATAATCCAACATCGTTCTGGAAATCGCTGAAAAAGGTTTTCCCCTCGAAACCAAAAACGAAACATACTAGTTCAACCTTCAAAGTCGACGATAATGAAATATCAGATAAACAAACTAATTCAAACGAATTCGGTCGATTTTTCTCGAACATAGCAACCAAACTTCTCCACATTCTTCACCCGGTCCAGGACTTTATATGGAAAAAAGCAAAAAAAATACCAATACGGACAACCCAACGTTTCTCCTTTCGGTCTGTTACACCATCCGAAATCGTTAGATGCCTGAAAAAACTTCAGCGTAATAAATCTTCAGGCATTGATGAACTTCCACCGAATCTCTTGAAAGATACTGCTGCGGAGATTTCGAAACCTCTCGCATTTATCATAAATAAATCATTATCAACAGGCACAATCCCAAGCATATGGAAAACTTTAAAAGTTACACCACTTCATAAATCGGATTCAAAAACTGATTTTAATAACTATCGTCCGATTTCCGTATTACCCTGTCTCTCAAAGATACTTGAAAGAATAGTCCATCGACAAATTTCGGATTACCTTTAAAAACACCAGCTTTTAAAATCCAGTCAGTTTGGTTTGCGTCCACGCAGATCAACGGAACTAGCTTGTACCCTCCTTATTGACGATATCCGAAAGAACATGGATAATTGCCTACTAAAAGGAGCAATTTTTCTGGACTTGATACGGTAAGCCATTCGTATCTCCTATCGAAATTACCATCTTATGAAATTACTGGGGCTGAATTAACATGGTTCGAAAATTATCTTTTCAATCGGAAACAGCACGTGTTTTATGATGGCTGCTTATTGAACGGGTTCCCCGTGTACAGAGGAGTCCCTCAAGAATCAATTCTTGGTCCCACGTTATTCCTGCTTCACTTAGATGACATTGACATTGACATTTGCTTACGTCACTGCAAAGTCATAAAATATGCGAACGACACTGTAATCTACACCACAGGAAAACACACAGATGTTATTCAGAAAAATCTAGATGCTAACATACTCGAAATATACAATTGGCTGACCGATAATGACTTGTCACTGAATCTCAAAAAAGGCAAAACTGAAACGATGATTTTTGGTACATCACCGCGAGTCAAAAATGCTTCACCACTAGAAAATTAACGGAACGATCTTAAACCAAACAACGTCTTACAAGTACTTAGGTGTTCACCTCGACTCAACGTTAACAATGAACGAAAACTTTCAATCAAAATACAAAAAGCTTAGTTCACGGCTTCGTGTACTGTACTTCGTGTCTAAACTTCGCCCTAATCTGACATATAAAGCTGCTAGGACGATATACAACAGTATCGTTGTACCGGTTTTCACATACTGTGGAATTGTAAACCTAAACTTACCCAGAACATCGGTAGAAAAACTCAATCGAATTCACCAACGTGCTATTGAGATTATTACCAAAGGAAGAGCTCGAAACGTAAAACTGACACCAATAGCAACTTCCGTAAAACGACATGCATACCAACTGGTTAGAAATTCCATCAAGAAGAAATTTCCTCCACCTATGCTGAATTACTTTGAATTGATATCACATACAAAATCGACAAGAAACAACAACAACTCGATAAGGATACCAAAGGTCAAGACTAAAACAGCACAAAATGGATTCTTTTACCAAGGAGCAATTATTTATAACCAGATTCCGAGAGAAATCCGTACAATAGAAAAAGATAAGATATTTTCAAATAAATTAAGAAATTTTGAATTCTAAGCTGCTTTTAGTTGCAAAATTCTTGTTTTGAATTTCAAACTTGATTTGATTTATTACTTTTACTTTTGCTTCTCTTATTCTATCAATTTTTTGCTTATCTTAATTCAGACAGGTCTCGTTTGGAAAGCAGTAAATTTGACATTGTAAAAATGTATATACTGAAACGACTATCCTGTATAAATATTTTAGAAATAAATAAATAAAACAAAATATAGAGGAGAAATTTATGGAGGAGACAGAATGAGGAGGAGAGTGTTAGAAATTAAAGCATAAAGGAAAAACATGCAAACAAACAAACCCATTGATGATACAGACAGAAAACAGAAATTATGTTAATGTACTCCTCCACGATTTTCAACATACCTCTGGATCTGCTGCTGGGTATGCAGAGAACTCCAAAAAATACTTCCACAATAAAAGTGGAAGAAACTTTGTACCTTTTATATAACCACATCCAAAACTGTTTGGTGGTTGATACATAGTAGGAATCTTTACAAATACAACAGAATGTTGTCACTTGTTCTGGTGAGATGAAACGTCCGATCACAAACCACACATCAGTCGGGTACACGTGACGATTTTTATTTTCTTCTTCATACGAGGCAGTCAGTTGTAACCGCTTCTCTTTCTGTAACCGCTTCAACTCTCCTTTTGATATTTTACTTTTTAAACAATTCTGTTCAAATTCATCATTTGAGTCGAGAACTACTTTTGCAGGATTATACTTGTCTAGACAAAGTATGAAGTATTTCAATTAAACATTTTCAACATAATTAAAATTTAAGAGGAAATTGAAATGACATTATATTTACAACACCTTCTTGTGTGATATTGGTTGAAAAGCAAACAGTGGTTACTCTTGGACTTTCTGCAGATCGAGAACCGGTCTTTAAAGCTTTCTTTTTAGATTTCTTGGTCATTCTCTAACGAAAGGAAAAAGTTGGAACAGCATTATGCAAGTAACTTTTTAATTCAATGTTCAGGAAATCCCAAACTTTTCAGTTGAAGGTCCAGTAGCAGCTAATTCTGCGAAATGTATGAAACTGACTTTATTACTTGATTTCAAAACACCTGACTGTTTTAAATGGAAAATCAAGATGTGAGTAGCCCCTAGCCCATGTATATGTAAACAGACTAGCCCATGTATATGTAAACAGACTAGCCCATGTATATGTAAACAGACTATAATTGGGTGAGGTTAAACAATGTCCTAGATGAAAAATTATGAACATTTTTGAACTAAAATGGTGATAAACACACACAGTGGTAGTGAGCAGTTAAAATTACTTTAAAACTTTCCAGGACGTATTCTAGAAAAACGAGCATGTGTGCGGTAATACATAAAAAGGTACATTGAGGGGCACTAATCTGCCTTGTTTTGATTTTGTTCATCATTATGTAACAACAACACCAACTTTTTGTTGAATTTTTGGAACAACACAACACACTGTTGTTATGTTTTGAAGAGATTAAAAAATATTTTTTAATATATATATATATATATATATCGATTTTTATGAAATAACACACAGAGAACAGTAAGAATAGCAAATGAGATACCAAGAAAACCACCCGGGTTATCAGTAAAAAAACGTTACTTCGTGTATATTCTTCCCAAAGTATTGTTAGCCATATTTTGCACGTGTTAACCAGGCTGCTTGTCATTCCCAAAAGGAAACACGCGAGTTGATATTTCTTTTCTTTACCACTTATTTCCCTTATTTTTATGAACATTATGATGCAAGCAAACTCTGATAATCAGCTGATTATTAAACATGACAATAATATATTGTCACACTAAACTTGCAAGGTCAACAGAATGTGATAAAGAAGAAAACTCGTTCTCATCAAGAAAGTTCTGTAAAATTCTACCTACTTTATACCCTGCTGCTGTCATCAAAAAAATAAAAATAAAGTTTTTAACAGCAAAAGACATTTATTTCATTAAAATGATTTATGTAAGGTAAGGGCATATATTCTCGAGAAGATCTATTCTCGTCACTACGTTAAAATTGAAACGATTAATCAATGAAAACACTTAAAATGGAAGCTTACAGTAAGTAATGTTGAACCAACAGTTTAAATTTGAAATAACACTTAATAATTGGGGGTAGATTCAAGAGAAATCTCAAACCCCATGAAACAAATCCAAAAACAAAAAACATGAATGAAATGAAGTTGTTGATATTCATGTGTGCTGTTATCGCCGCATCTTGTTTACTACTGGAACGGAAAGATTGCCCATGTGACTTAAAACTTTTAAATTTTAAATTTTAAATGTTTTGAAAGCAGATAACCATGTAGGGGCATTTTCCGTTCCATGGTGCGAGAATATATTGTCAACATGTTTAATAACCAGCTGATTATCAGAGTTTGTTTGCATCATGATGTAATAGTTATGAAAATGTTACGAGTAGCTTCAAGGGTAATTAAGCGATGTAAAAAGAAAAGAAATATCATCTCTATTACAGCACGTGGTTTTTACGGTATCTACTTTGTTATTATAACTGTTCTGTGTTTTACCTCAAAATTGTTTTAGCGTTCTTCCTTTTTACCGTTTTTATATTTATTACTAATGTTGTTTTGATATTGTATTTCATATCTCATATCATTCTAAACGTGAATTAGGTTTACCTTTTCACTAATTGGATGCTGAAGTTAATGAGTCGAGGAATAGATGCCCTTACCTAGACGTCAAACACGTGTGCCCTAAAAAACATTCATTAAAAACACTGTGATCGAAAATATTCAATTTCGTTGACCTCCTTTTGTGAAGTACCGTCAATGGATGTTCCTAATTCCGAACACAAATCGAAACATTAAAAACATTGCACATCCCGCACTGCACTGTTCAATCAAACTAAAAGGTTTTTGTGTAATAGTTTTAAAATAAAAGATAATACAACTTACTTTACAGGCAAATTACTGATGATAAGTAAAAATCATTATATGACAACAGACAATTTGGCACTAGCGTCTGGTCTGCCATCTTGAAAAATAAGCGTGTGTATTACAGCCTCGATTTAAACAACACAGGAGGGAATAAACACAGGGAGTTTACGCAACTGAGATTGGCGTCGGAGAAGTCCTAAGGAGGATATCTGGGTAAGTAGTTATGTTTGTGTCCAAAAAAGATGTAATGGCTTCATTCTCTAATATACAAATGTGTGCAGGTTATGAATCAGGTAGTGAAGCGGCTATCCACTCCATGAGAAAGATGTATGAACAGGGAAGACACGGAGACAGTGTACTATTCAGTACTACAGTCGACCCTGCAAACGCTTCAACTGTATAAATCGCAATGCTTTGCTGCATAACATTAAGATTTTATATCCAATGATATCCTGTTACATAACCAACTATTACAGTATTCCCTCACGCCTATTTATAATAGGTGGGCGCGAGATATTATCAAAGGAAGGGGCAACGCAAGGAGATCTCCTAGCGATGGCTATATACGCTATCGGACACCCTTCTTAGATTTGATGCTGAATTTTACCGCCATTGGATCTTTAAAATATCTCTGCGATTGGTGGGACAAGTTAACATCAATTGGACCATTATTTGGCTATTACCCTCAACCAACAAACTCCGGCTAAAGACATCTTCATGGAAACGAATTACAGCTGACAACATCTGGACAAAAGCATCTAGGAGCTGTAATTGGTAATGAAGATTTTAAAGCAGAGTATGTTAAACAGAAAGTCAACTCGTGGATTAAAGAGCTTGAAGTCTTATCTGAGACAGGATTAATAGAACCACAAGCAGCATATACATGCTCAACAGAGATGACACGTGCACTTGTCTCAACGATATTGGACATAGAACGATTCCACTGGTAAATCAAAACAGCAAATAAGAGATGAAAAACAATCATTGCACAAGGAAATGCTGAAAAAACTTAAATCAAATATAAACGAAGATGCAAGAGACTGAACGATTTTAATACGCAAGCTGGTGGCTAATTGCCCAGCAATAAAGGAAACAGATTACGATTTAAATAAGCAACAATTTTGGAAATGATTTACAACTGGAGCATCAATATGTGTTTGCAGTAAGAAATACGACCTAAGTCATTCACTATCATGCAAGAAAGAAGGATTCGCGAGCCTCAGACATAATGAAGTCCGAAACATCACAGCGCAATTATATTGCGAAAAAATACAAAAATATTAACATTGTTGCCCAGGTTTTTATTGGTCACGGACGAGATGAAAATATTCTTGAAGAAAATTACACCGGTTTTACTTATCCTAGGTAAGTTAACTAAATAACTTTTATTGGTCTGTGAAGTCCAAAGGTACGAAACCGCTAGAAGAGGTATGGTATTTTGGAATGTGTATTGTACCATATTTAACAACTCAGATAGTTTGAAATTATTAAACAACATTTGTTTCATCGCTTTTAGTACGACATCACAATACAACGTGCAAATCTGTTAATGGGATGATAAAAAATAGACTTTCTTTCTAAATAAAATCCACAAGAAAAACGAATCCTTTGTTATTATCTATTCCTTAAAATAGAGCTTCCTCCCTGATATCACAGAACAATGAAACAGATCTTATGGATAAACAGATCTTATGGAGAATATTTGTATTTGGTCGAGACAGGACGTACATCGTGCTTTGTGTTATGTGCAGGCATATAAAGGAAAAGTTCTTTCGAGTCGGATCTCGAGATCGACTTAAAGTTTAGCAGCCACTAGGAATTTAGAAAAAATCGTTATAAATTGTGATGGCAAAAACGGCACTCCGGATGCGCAAAGTTCCCACTTCGCAAGAAACATATATTCATCGACCCAATTAAGATGCCGTAAGGTTAAGGATTGCCATTGCCTGCTATGTTCGTTTCTCTTTTCGTGCTGTTCATCTAACGTGCGTAATATCATTTTGATGCAATTGATAAAGTTGTTGCTTGTTTTTCATCCTTCCGGTTACAATTGTCATTTCGTTCCAATCGGCTCAAAATTTGAATTGATATAAAATAAAAAATTAAAACGTTGATTAGTGGTGAAAGTTTACCGTACGTCTACGTTTCTGAATCGCAGTGAATAAATGAATTGGGCGTAGTCCCTTAAATCAGAGGCGTAGCCAGAGCTCAGTCAAAATTTGTGGAGGAGAGTTTAGTCATTTAAAGTAGAAAAGGAAAGCGTGCAAGTAATCTAATCGACACTTAAGACTAGAAAGAAAGATCATAACGTTGGACTCCTCCACTTGTTGTGACTGACCTTGAATATGCCTATGTAAATAGTCCTCCCTCGGTACGTAAACGCATGCGCAACGCTCTCTCCCGCTTTTTGATTCACGACCTTTCTACGAAAAGTCGTGAATGTCGCTTTCACTCACGACGCCGTCCTCGTAGTTGAGTATACTTAATACGTATACTCCCTACTAACTTTTTTTCGCTGTCCTCTATATGGCACGAATTCTCATCCACGAAAAAAAGAAAATGTTCTCGAACAGAAATAAAAGCTTTAGACCATCTACGCTTACATTAAAATGTATTTTTAAAAATATATTAAAGATAAACAATTCGAAAGATGTTGGAAGACGACCAACTGCTCCATATCAAATGTACACACTTAAATAATACAAGAAAATACTTCTTTAGATTTTCTGAGTTTTTTTAAATTTAACATAACTTTACACATCATCATCGAAACCATGGATATAAAAAAAAAAAACATTATTGGAAAAAGATCGATACGGACTTTTAAAAACTGATATCCGATTCGGAATGGGCAGAAAAACGGTTGCAGCGCAACTCTTAGTCGATAGACAGAAAACTTAAATAAATAACATTTCTCTCTTTTCGGGGAAATTTTAATAAAGGAAAAAAATATGCATGACTTGGCGTTAAATAAAAGGGCTTGGTGTTAGTCTGCGAAGGTTTGAACGTTGACTATAAAAACTGGCGTTTAATTTGGGCCGGCGTTATAGAATAGGAAAGAATAGGCTAATTTATTCTGGGAAGAGGCTTATACAAGGAAACCTATGGTACCAGTTTGTCTCGAGGCTTACACAAGGAAACCTATGGTACCAGTTTGTCTCGAGGCTTATACAAGGAAACCTATGAGACCAGTATGTCTTGAACATATCCGGATCGAACATAAAAACATTCCTTTTTCCAGATGCGATCAAGACGGTTTTTAAACGCGCTTCAGCAATATCGCTGCTGGGGAGATGGTTCCACTGATTTACTGATTTACTGATTTACGACTTGAGCTGTGAATGAATACTTCTAGATGCATTTTGAATAGACTTTTTTTGGCACAGATATAAGAAAAACGATTCACAAACTTGAAACCGGCAACATTGAATAATTGTTCTACGTGTAAATTGTTGAAGCACTTTCAAAATCTCCAGATTAAACTGAGGTCAGTATATATATTCTAAACTTCGTAAACTGAAAGTTATACTCTCAAACATCGTTCATCGAAAATAAATTTCGCACGAAGGTGAACCAAAGATTTACACCCTAAGACAGGCGGAAACCAATAAGGTATGTTCACACATTAGATAATACACCATGTGCATAAACGCCCTGAAAAGAAAGCTAATCTGGAGAAGATAAACCGACACGTGAAATACAGTTACTAGTGGTAAGTGGTGAAAAGGAACGATTTCGGATACCGTGTAAATGATACAATCGGACAGAAAATGTCATCAACACGTTCATGAAATCTATCCACTGTGTGTGGACATTGCCACATTTTTGGGCTTGCTTTCAAGAGAAAGGTATGAGTTATCGAGAATTGCAACCCACAGACTTTCATCACGTTTGAGACCACGATATTTTAGGGAGGTAATATAGTACAATATATTATAGAGATAATATAGAAATAATATAATAATAATATTATAATACTATAATGATACTTTGCTGCATTCTTTATGAGGATTGGATATGATAGCATTTAACAGTATGACAGATGACAGTATTTAAGAACGACTAATATATCGTGCTCTCATACGTGATGATATTCCCCTCTGAAAGGGAAATGAGAAGACATCTTGTTTATCGTTTATGTTATACAGTTATAAGTTTGTGGGAGAAATAAAAACATAAGCATATCAGGAGGAGAGCTGACCATTTTGTCATCACCACCTTCTCGTCTTTTTTGGTTGACTGTTATAACTAGGTCTGTTATCACTTGGTCTTTTTCGGCTGTCGTATCCTCCCTCTGTATTACTATTATAATTACTATTTCGATTAGAGAAACTGTTATTACGGCTGCCGAAACCACTATTACGATTACCAAAGCTATTGTTACGGCTGCCGAAGCCACTATTGCGATTACCAAAGCTATTGTTACGGCTTCCAAAGCTGTTCCCACCGTTCATATTATTATTGGTGACTCCTTCAGCGAGTTCAGGTAATTCAGACGGTTGTTCCAGTGTGGCGAACTTATCACCTTTCCATATTTCCTAACATGATTAGAAAAGAAACGAACAACTATATAGCTAGTAGTAACTTGATCTTAAAAACAAAAAAAACATTCCATTAAGAACAAGATCTAGTTATTCGTTAAACAAGTGGCGGTGGCGGTGGCGGTGGTGGTGGTGGTGGTGGTGGTGGTGGTGGTGGTGATGGTGATGATGGTGATGATGATGATCGAGGAAACATAACAAGTGAGAACACACGATCAAGTGGGTTGAGATTTTTTATTCCAGCGATAGATGTTCGGGCAAACATAACGATGCTACTTGTTTTAAAACAACCACAAAAACTGTCAAACTTAAAAGTGGAGAAAGTTAACATGAATGAAATACCTCAATTGTTTTTATGTTTGCTGTTGGAACATCAAATACACATCCCTAAAAGTCAAAACCAGATCTGATTAAAAACAAATCGTATAACAAAAACACGCTTCTAGAACACACAATCATACCTGACAATGAGATACATTGCGACAGATTGTGCAACACCGCAATAGATAGTGCGATACTGTGATAGATACTGGGACACTGATAGTGTGACAGTGTGATAGATAGTGTGACACAGTGATAATGTCTTACCAGTTTATCTTTACACATTCGCATTCCACGAATACTATCTGTGAATTCTAACGGGAAATGACGTTTGAGTGTGTTCCAAATCAAACCAGTACTACGAAGCTCCCAATTCTGTTTCATTAAGTACGTAGTATAACCCTGCAATAGTAAACAAAAAATGAAGAATTTACACGGCGTCATGTGGTCGTGCAAGATCTATCGACGGACAACATTACACGGGTTCTCCAGGAGATTCTTCTACCAATGAACAATGTTACTTACAGGTTGCGACGTCAACATTGATCTGTTCACAATCTCTGTTGTTCCTGATATAAACGCCAGAGCTGCAGCTAAAGCCTGCTCAGCACCTCGTTCCGCAATCACTTTTTGGGCAGATTCCAAAAACAGCTCTATTACGTCATTATTCACTTCGGTAAGCGATTTGACAGCGTCATCAGCTGAAGTTTTGATGATGTCAACTTGCTGCGGCGCACCAATGCGGGTGAATGTGATTCCCTGTATGAAATAAACTTCCGGTCAATCACACAAGGAATAATATGTTCGGCTGATAAATATACATGAAAGGACAGGTGCAAGGAAGGGTAAAGCAAGGACCTTACAGCTTTCTGTTCGACCGCCCGAACACCGTATTCTTGTCCTGGTTTAAAGAAGATAATACAAACGCCATTCCTTCCAGCTCGACCAGTACGCCCTGCTCGATGAATGTATGATTCAACATCCTGCAACGAGAGAACGCCCAAAATTCATTTGTAATTGAAGTTGGGTGGAAAAATCATGTTAGAAGTCAAACAAAATATACTTTTGGAGGTTCAGTTTGAATAACTAAGTCAACTTCTGGTATATCAAGACCACGCGCTGCAACATCAGTTGCAATCAAACAATTAAACTTGCCACTACGAAATCCCTAAACAAGAAAAAAACACGCTGTCTCTTAGCAACCAAAACAAATGTTGATGAAGTGAAAATCTCGAAACGCCGCCCAACGAAAATCATATCATGACATGATAAATTCACGGTAATAAATTCTTCATAATGAACAATACTGGTTCGACAAACAACATCTTCCAAAATGAAATATTGTCTAAAAAAATATCTATCACACCTGTAATGTGATTTCTCTTTGTTTTTGTTGAATATCACCATGGAGAACTTGAGAATCCTGAAAAATAAATAAATAAATAAATTACCAGCAAGGAAATGGATGAGAAAAACTAACTAATCTATCAATATCAATCTACTAGTATACCTAATATATAGTATATCTAATACGGAAAAAACATAAACAAATATCCAGTGACGAACTTCCCGAGAAATTTTACCTAACGTTCTTTCTTTAAAAGTTAGGTAAGAAAAAAGCAAGATTCGTATTAGTATAAGAAGATACGAACCATATTAATGACTGAACTTAATGCTAGTTCGTTCGCTTCTTGTTTTGTTGAAGTGAAAATGATCGTCTTGCCATGTTTCCCACTGTAAACCTACAAAAATAGATTTCCTACACACAATCTATTCCTCAATTCTTTATTTGAAGAGTTGGTAAACTACGTTAACTGAATATTGGCAGGTGTAAGTATTCGTGCTGATAATCCAATGATGGAGTTTTAAATTTACTCGCTTATTCAACAAACCTGAATAATATCTTTTATAGTAGCCGGTCTTTCCCAGTATGAACATTTAATGGCTTTGTGCTGAAAGAAAAAAAAAAAATATTAAAAGATCACTCCTCTCTCAGATCTTCTGATTTCTCTATTTTTTTAAACCTGATGGGATGGCTGAAACATAGATACAAAGAATTAAGGAGGAAATCCCTTCTAACGTACTTCGACAGTTGTTGAACCTTTGTTGATTTCTTTACCAACCAGATCAATAATCATTCTCTCCCTACTCAAGTATTTTTTAGATGTGTTCTCAACCCACGGTGGAAGAGTTGCAGAAAATAATAACGTCTGAGGTTTATTATCTAAAACAAATTTTTGCACAATGCAAATTATGAAGCACGAGGGTTAAAAAAAAAACTGAGAATGTTAAGGCTGCAGATACCTTTTGTATATGCATGTGCTAAAATTTCATCTAAAGATTCTTGGAAACCCATATCCATCATGCGATCGGCTTCATCTAATATGACATGTCTAGAGTGGAGAGGGCATTATCTAATATATGTCTAATATGGAGAGGCCATTATCTATTACATGTATATTAATATGACTGTCAAGTGTGGAAATCATCATCATTTAACAAAACAAAACATAATGGTGGCTTACATGAAGAACAAACTTACTTTAGTAGGGAGGCATTTAAAGAATTTTTTTGAATGAGATCAAGGATCCTTCCAGGTGTTCCAACCAAGACATCAATTCCTTCCCATAATTCATGTTCTTGTTTGTCGTATGAAACACCACCATAGAAACAAGAAACGTTCATTTTCTTAGATTTATACTTATCAAATTCTTTATGAATCTAACAAAGAGACATGGTCATTAAAACATCATAGAGTGCAGACATAATCTTTCAGATAACATATCTTATGATGAGAAGTTACTCTACCTGAGCAGCGAGTTCTCTTGTTGGTGCCAAGGTTAAAACCTGCAGTGAATGCAGAAAAAAGTCTTTTAAAGAATTTCAAATCTTTCAAAACTTTGTTACAAGTAGATTTAAAAGTACACAGCATGTACTTTGTACTTTCACTTTCATCTTCTGTGTAAGTCACGTTCTTACCTTGGGTGGCCTCTGTTTACCAACACAATATTCATCTTCTGTTTTTCGAATCAATTCCAATATTGGTAAAGCAAAGGCTAGCTAAAATATATAGAAGATAATAAAAATACAGAGAAGATAATTTCTTTACTGTAGTTGTAGTGAAAGTGAAAGTTATCGAATTCAATCGAAAGAAATTCATTAAACACAAGAAGATGAGAAATTATGAAATTCATACTTACTGTTTTCCCAGTTCCAGTCCCTAAATCAAACAAAACATTTTTATCACATTGAAAGACACTTCGTTCACTTTTCACACAATTCTTGAAAATCTTACTTGCTTGTACGATAAGATCAGTGCCTTTCTGTATTTCATTGAAAGTTCGATATTGTACTGGAAAAAGTTTTTCGATACCATTTGCTAAACAAATCAGAAATTCATTCCGTGAAACTTGCAGTACACAAGATGCCATGCTACAGATGCTTGGAATGATCTTAAAAGAAACTTCTCCAATAAAATAACACCTGATACCAGCTGCAGCAGTATATATCTTATAAGAATATAAACAAAAAATCAGACAGAGCGTGTCTTAACTTTATAAACTGCAAAAAATCAACCTTCTATGTAAGCACATCTTCAGAATATAATATGAAATTGTTTTCACAAGCTAAATTACAAGCCTCATCAAAACATGATGAACCAAAAATACTGGCAGTTATAAGTTGCCATCCATACCTTTCAACTTTTTTATGGTTTTCTTTGAAATATCAAAGTTAAAAAAATCCCCTTCATCAATGACATCCTAAACAAAAAGTACTGTAGTATTCAATAAAAAAATTCATGTATATTTAGAAAAAGATTGTGTCTATTCCTTATTTTTGGTAAATTTATTGACCCCCTGCGAAAAACTGGTCGACTATTTCTTCTCATTATGGTATGAGATAGACTCTATACATAAATTGTAATGATTTGCAAATATTTAGTCCATTAAAATAGAGGCAATTTTTGACAGTTAAACTTTAAAAATGTGTATTTTAACCGTCCTTTCTTCATGAGAGCAATTATTAGAGTTTTTCAGCCTTTATTTATTTATTTATTTATTTAGCTTTTTCTCATTTCAAACAACTCTTGTATTGTGTTTTTTTTCAAAGGATTGTTTGTTTGAGGGTTTGATTGGTTCTTCCTTAACGTTACAGAAATCATCACTGGTTTACGATGAAAACTTTCTTATATCTGTCCGAGTTAAACGAGGTAATACTTCATACCTCGTTCCTTCAAACAAATAAAGAGGGCGATCACATCTTGTTATCTTAACACACTTCTTTCTTTAATTTTTTGTGTGTGTTTATTGAGTATTGTAAAAAGCTGAAAAAGAGATTATGTGCAAAATATATTATCTTTCATTTCTTCAAAAAAGATTTACAAAAAAAACATACAAAAAAATTATAATAAAGTATAATATCACAAGTATGATCATTCTAACGAAAATTCTTATGGTTAAGTAAGAATAGTCACTGCACCATGGTAACAATGGGCCTTTAGTAAAATAATAAAAAAATCCAGGGTACTGTCACTCTTCCTAATTCTGAATGGCCTACACATTTGATTTCTCTGAAGCAAGCACTAGTACTATCATGTAAACCAGCAGAAGCTGCAGGCAATGTACCCCTAATGAACGAGTGTTGATATATGGCATATCCGGTGAGCACCTGACAAGAAGGGAAAGTACACCTGACCATGTCAAAAAACGTAAATGCAAACAATGGAGATTGAAGACCTGGATGAATAGTGAGAAAGTTTGCCATGCAACACATGGGACATACATCTGTATGTGTAGGACCAATCCTGATGGTGCATCCTGTTTTAAATGTTTTAAATCGGTCTTCGAGGCCCTCAAATGGATTGACACGAGGGAAAGTTGTGAATTAAACGAAATATCGTGTGGCATCAAACCGACCAGACAATGAGCATGTCTATTCCGAGAATCTAAGTAATCCAAAAAAAGCTATAAAAGCAACCACTTTGAGAAGACACAGGTCATAATCAGAATATTGTTAGAGCTCAAGGCGAAATTGACATGTAAATGACTGAATGTAATCAGTTGGCGTTGTGGTCTAGTATGAGTAGCACCTTTGACACATCTGTTATCACACAAGGTATAGTAAAGTCTCAAATAACGAGGAAAATAACGAGGAAAATTACATTGAAATAGAATGAAATAGAATGCCAGCCAAATATGTACAGATTGTAGTGAAAGATAAATGAGCTGCAAAAGAAACAACAAAGTTTATAAGGATGTCTTCATACTCCGGAAATAAATATTGGCCTCAAGCAAAACAGAATCGTTGGTAAGACCATAGACCTGTGTTGTGTGTAGCCATTGTCGCAGAAGATAAAGCCTGAGAGGATCCAAAGAGGACGGCCGCCTGTCTGCTTGGAGGCGTGCCACCTGGAAGCGAGTAACCTGTAAACAAGAGAAGATCAGCAGAAGCATTGAAATAACCTGGTACATGCTGCAATAAAATATTAAGATTAAGTTGTGCGAAAAAAAGAAAACTAGACGCATGATGTGTTTATCACTACAAGTGCCTGACCTCCAGACATGGACAATGGCCATATTATCGGTGAAAATGAGAATCTGTGAGTTGCGCCAGGCAAAAAGTTGTGCGAAAAAAAGAAAACTAGACGCATGATGTGTTTATCACTACAAGTGCCTGACCTCCAGACATGGACAATGGCCATATTATCGGTGAAAATGAGAATCTGTGAGTTGCGCCAGGCAAAAAGTTGTGCGAAAAAAAGAAAACTAGACGCATGATGTGTTTATCACTACAAGTGCCTGACCTCCAGACATGGACAATGGCCATATTATCGGTGAAAATGAGAATCTGTGAGTTGCGCCAGGCAAAACTCCAAGAAACAACAGCTGCAACCATCGCGAAAAGTTCTTTAATATTGATATGGAAACTGCTAAACTGTCCTGACCAAGGTTCACTGAACCAGTGGGAGCCCCAAACACCACCAAAGCCGCACCCAAAAGAATCTGTGTAAAGGTGCAAAGTCCCCAAATCTGAATGTCTAATTGAAAGACTGCGATCCCTTTCCAAGAAGGCATAAAGTCGAGCCACCACAGGATATCAGCCCTAGTTTAAGCGATTAGATGGTGGTTTAGGGGGACAAAGATGTTGATAAATCAATCAAACTGTGCAAAAAATATTCAGCCTGGTTCGACCATCTTGGAAGCGAAAAGGGTGATCCAATTAACGACCACTTCTCATTTGGTGCATTTACGCCTATTGCCCCATGCCTCTAAACAAGTAGTCAACTTGGTGAACTTACCCTCTGTTAACCGAATCATTTGAGCAGCCAAGTCAATTTCGATACCCAAGAATGCAAGGGTTTGAGTAGCTATTCATCAGAATTGAGATGTACCCCATTCGAAGGAATCACAAATTTACCAGATTTAGATGTACCCCAAATGAGTGACTAATTACAAGGGTTTAGGGTTAGATGATGATGATGTGTTTTTTATCAACTCCGCAATTTTGAGATCAAACACGGAACATTACAAAGTAGATACCGTAATAGTCTCAAAGGAAACACTAGAGATGATATTTCTTTTCTTTACTATCGCTAATTACCCTTGAAGCCAATCGTAACATTTTCATAACAATTACATCATGATGCAAACAAACTCTGATAATCAGCTGGTTTTTTAACATGTTGACAATATATTCTTGCACCATGGAATGGAAAATGCCCCTACATGTTAATCTGCTTTCAAAACGGGGATTTAAAAGTCATGATTTGAAGTCCCATAGCCAATCTTTCCATTCCAGTAGTAAACAAGATGTGGCGATAACAGCACACGTGAATATCAACAACTTCATTTCATTCGTGTTTTTTGTGTTTGGATTCGTTTAAAGAGGTTTCAGACTCATCTTGAATTTACCCCCAATTATTAAGTGATATTTCAAATTTAAACTATTGGGTCAAAAGTACTTACTGTAAGTTTCCTTTTTAAATGTTTTGAAATGAAAAGTTCAATATTAATGTGTGTCGAGAATAGAAGCATGTCGAGCATAGATGAAGCTACCTTATTTCAAATATAAACTATTGGGTCAACATTACTTAGGCCTTAACATGTGTCGAGAATATATGCCCTTAGATGGAGGGAGCTTACTGTCAACCACCTCCTGCACCACTGCAAGAACTAGAGGTACTGCTTCACAAAAAATTCATTAGAGTGCCTGCTCCCCTTACCGCTATGTGCCACTTGCCGCTAACTGCAACTTTGATCGTTCCTTTTGTTCATTTAAAGATAACAAATCAAACAAAACTTAATTTTATCTGAAAGTATAGACATTTAGCTATCATTATGGAAAGTTTCAGAGTGAAGCAACAAATACTTACTGAATTCTAGCAAAAACTTTAACATCGGGTCGCGATCATCGTGAAAATAAAAATAAAAATGACGACTCCGAAAAATAAATGCTTGAAAATACAGTGTCATAAATAACGGAACAAATAGATTCATAGATATTCATCTGCTGTTTTGAATACTACCAACATATGAGATTTTATCCACACAATCAGTTTTCCTGTATTTATCGTGTACGCGAGTAAATCACCAAAGTATAAAGTAAGGTAATTCCGTAACCACATGCCTTTCTCCGCTATAGCAACAAAAATTCTTGTTAGCATTGATTTCAGCTTGATTATTCGTACAGTTAAATCTTTCTCACAGACGTTCAATTAGCGTCAAATCCCGAGGTGATAATCACTCATAGGCTTGTCATCCAAGAAAACATGAAATTAGGTTCATAAAATTAGTCCCTTGTGCATGTTCATAATTAGCGCTATTCCCATTGCGTGTCTGTTTTTTTTTCCGATTAAAAGTTGACTTGTCGAGACTGCACTAAACATGGCTGCCTTGTATTTTTATAAGCTTGTGGTTGTCACTTATCTGCAGAATCAAAGGAGAAAAGCAGTTACATTGAGAGAAAAGGGATTAAACTTTTTGTATGAACATCATATTCTATAAAATCGTAGGCTAGAGCTCAGTCAAAATTTGTGGACGAGAGTTTAGTCATTTAAAGTAGAAAAGGAAAGTGTTCCAGTAATCTAATCGACACTTAAGACTGAAAGGAAAGATCATAACGTTGGACTCCTCCACTTGTTTTGATTGACCCTGAATACGCCTATGAAATTTCGTTATTAACATCACTTTTGATGGATGCAAAATTAGTTAGCAGAAAGAGGAACAAGTTAGCGGAATAAGGAACATCACCCTGATGATGTTTGCGATAGCAGTATTTATTGCCAATCCTTATTCTGTTTGTTTATTCCTGTTGATTTGAAATCTAAAATGACCAATTGTTCTGCTAAATCCAATTAGTTGTGTTTTCTCGTTTGTAACGAAGAATTTTGCAGCATTAAAATAAAAGTTAGCAGTAGGGGAGCAGGCACTCTATTTTCAAAAGAGACCACATTTACATTCTTGTGTTAAATCCATAGAGACAACACATACAAACGAGAATCAGGTTTTCTTTTTAACTTATTGAATATTGAATTTAATGTGTCGAGAATAGAGATGCTCTTACACTCTTACATTGAAAACAAAATGCGACAGAGGAGAAGTTATTCTCCTCTAAAAACTCAATTTTATTCCTAATTCTCTCTTACAAAGTTTCACCCAGTTTAAGATAACACCAGCGAAGGAGTTTCTGTTTATTTTTGGCATCGTGAAAAGGTCTATTTTACGTTATAAAACGCATCATTGCGCAAAACACAGCGCAAAAAAACCGAGCGCAAAAATGTGCATTATACCTCAACATCTTCGGCTTCTTCTTCTTTCACAATTACATCAGTAGCTTCAGATTGAGACCTAGTTCTTGGCCTTCTTCTCACGATATTGCTTTTCTCTTTTTTTACCATATTGCTATTTAATAGATAGTTTCTCTTAAAATTGTAAAAAAATTCTTTAAATATACGTCGTGGCGCAGTTCGGTGAAAAACGTGAGCGATGAATGCCATTATGAATAAAAATGAAGTTTATAAAATCAAGACTGGAAGAGTAACAACTAGGCTTGATTGTAAATGATATGTGAAGGAAGGCTAACATAAACTGCCGTTTTTGGACCAAAGGCGTCATTTTTTAAACTTCCACACTATCAAATTCTCACAGGCAAAAACATCTAAAACGCCAGCCCTTTTAACGCCAAGTCATGTCTTGAAAATTAACGCCATAATAAGCATAATTTTGAACAAGTCGGGGAATAGGTTCGATCGAAGGGCCGGAGTAAGAAAGACCACACTAAGAAAACGCACTGACCAAGAAGGAAATAGCCTTGATAAAATTTCGTCATCCCTTCCACCCCCAATATTATGAATTGTTATTGCGCAAAATCCAAACATTTCAATTTTAAACATTCCTTTCCAAAGTTTATTTTGACCTCTTTAGTCAAAACTAACAGCTTCATGAACTCCTTTTTTGAACAGCAGACAGAGCGTGATACAGGAGATTTCTAAGTTGGATTTCTTGATTCCTTTCGCGCACAGGCAAACGAAAATAACTTGATAATAATTCATAGAAGTTGACGCCCTATTTGGCAATTATCAAGGATTTAAGAACCTGAGGATTTGGTTCCTGAGAAGTTTGTCAGGGTCAAAGTTTCTGCACTATTCTTGTTGATCGAACCACTGCTGAATCACTTTTCAATGGATAAGCAGTTTGTAGTTTCACAATTTTTTCACAAGTTGTTGTTTGTAGTCGAAAGAAACTTTTTACGATCATATTAGGCCTTCAACCGACAGTAAGTTACCACAAGACATGTTCAAGTGTTGATAATGAAACTACAAGATTGTAAGTGATGGAAAGGAAAATTATAGATCGAACTGACCTTTTTTACACTTTTTTCACGAAGAAATAACTTACATACAGAAGCATTTGGATTATTATTGAGCAAAGGTGACTGACCTCAGGTTGTCCTTTTGTTACCCAATCACAACATTCTTTGTGATTATTTGGAAACAGACTGGACTTATAAAGGAATGGCTGGTATCCAAAGTCAAAATCCACTTACCAAATTTTACAAAGTATATACTCTGCATGAACACTCCCCAGTCTTAACTTGAGTTGATAAACGGCGCATACAAGATCGATAGTGTCATATCCGCCCATATAATAGAGAACTAAATATTCAAAGTCTAGATTGGGCAACGCTCGAAAGACCTTAGAGAGATCTTCCATACGGTACCATTTCAAATAAAGTATCACGAAAAGGAGTGTTTTCGTGTTACTTGAAAAATGTTTCATTACTGTCTGAACCAGGATATTTTGAATCACGATGACTTACAATGTGTCGACGATGACTTACAATGTGTCGACGATGACTTACGATGTGTCGACGATGACTTACAATGTGTCGACGATGACTTACAATGTGTCGACGATGACTTACGATGTGTCGACGATGACTTACGATGTGGAATTATGGCGTCGATCTTACTTCATAAACACGAGTACACATTTCTGAAAAATTTGTCTCGTGTGTAGCCGAGGCTTTAATACAATGAAACACAAGACGCTTGAGAGCGATACAAACGCAAACACGAAAGCAAGCCTTACCGACGCTTAGAAACAAGTTCAAAACTTTCACTTTATTTTCACACAAAATATAAACATAAACAAATTTATTTATTTATTTATTTCGATTGTTTCCCGCCAAGATCATAAGTATACGAATGAATATATTGATGGTGTCCATATATATACCAATCGATCTGAAAAAAGAAGAAACATTTATGAAATAAAAGCTTGTACGACCACACAACTAGTCCACCATTTTAAATTGATAGGAAAAACGTGACGTTATATGCCATGCCAAACTTACGCGTTGATTGGGTCATAAGTTTGTCCAGCGTATGTCGTCAGTTCAGCGTGTTTGATAATCTTTTGTGTATCGTATAGCATGAAACCACCGAACACAACTAAACCACCATATGTTACCAGGAAGTTAATGGCAGGTAGAGCTGTTGACGTGACTGGGAGAAACGCACCTCCTAAATAAGATGTATAGTTTTTATATCCAGACCAACTAACTCCTCCGCAGATAAAAGTATTTAAAGAACGAGGCATAGCTTGATTCTAACCCTCGCTGACCCAAACAAAAGTTCCAAGGTTTACACCATGAATTTAGGTCGTCGGAAAGCGAGACATTAGGAATTTCATTTTTACTCATTCGTAATCTTTTGACCTCAACCCATTACGCATGAATAAAGTATTGGTAAACAACTTTAAATCCTAACCGCTCTATCTTACGTACTCCAGACCAATTTTTCCCGTCACAGATTCATGCCTACGGAGTTGGGTTAATAAACAGGATACTTTTTCCAAAGCTACTTGGTATTTCGCTGATTCGAATGCTACTGTTATTCGAACTTTTTGACAATTAAAACAAATCTCAAATCAAACTGTCTTCGCTGGTTTCTCGTAAAAACGAACGTGCATGATAAAGTTGTACAAACAAAGTTGCAATGATATTAAATATGTCTGACAACCATACCGATCGAAGCAACACAAATGCCACCAAGCGCTAGAGCAAGCGGTCCACCCCATTATAGAAACTTTTCATCTGGTGCACAAGCAGCTGTCAGAGAGAGTGCAGATACCGTTCCAGCGGTATATGCGGCTGCACGTAACACAAGAGGACCACCAACCAATAACAATGGTGCAATGACCACGCCCACAATTCCACTGTGTGCTGAAAAACAAACAGTATTTATTTATTTATTGAATATTTATTTACAACAGGATTACAGTTATAAACTGCTCTTAATATTGGTCCTGTTTTAAAAATTCCAGATAAAAAATACTTCTCCAAGAACGGTGAACAAAAAGATGTTGAGCAGTTTATATAATATATATAATAAAATATATAATATATATAATAAAATATATAATATATATAATAAAATATATAATATATATTAAAATATATAATAAAAAAACACACTGTATACACACAAATACAAACATATGATAAATAACCGGGCTGGTGGCTTATGGTGGCGCCTCTCTATTCACAAACATTAAAGACAAGAAAGTAAATAATATAGAGAATTAAATAGTTGATTCAGTCATAACATGGTATTAACGCTAGAGTACTGTAGACTTTGTGTAGTAATTATTGAAAAATAAGAATAATAAGGGAGCTGATGTTATGACTAAATACGACATGTTCTAAATACGACGTGTTCTAAATACGACATGTTCTAAATACGACGTGTTCTAAATACGAAATGTTCTGCACGTATATTGGGTATATTGAAGTTCTGACAAGGAAGATTTCCAACTTATAATTTACACTGACCTGCCCATGCAATATGTTTTGCATTTAAACCAGGTTCATATGCAATTGATTGACATGCCATTGAACTGCCAATCATGGCCACCAAACTTCCACCAAATACCTAACATAAAAACATAGGATTTGATCATAATCCATTCATATGAATTCTGATGAAATAGATGAACAGTGTTGCTTCATCCTTTAAACGAATAATGATAGATCTTTGAACATTATATAAATTATAGAATTACAATTATTTGACTTGTTATTGTAAAAGGAATTGTTGTGAAATCTTCATAAAGAAAGACAAATACTTCAAACAGCATGCATTTTTTGAAGAAGTCAACGATGAGAAGTGAATGGATAAAAACTCATGCAAAATAAAAAAAATCTGAATCTTACGAGCCAAGGATTCGCACTCATCATTCGAAATACAGCTTGACTTCTGCTCATATAGAATGCAAAAATTGCTGTCACTCCAAGACTTCCAGTAAAATATAAATATGTTGCTTTCACCCTTTTACGGACTTGCTCTGGCCAAAATCTACACGTTTATGAAAAAAAAGTTTATTGTTACCATAAGAAACAAATAACATTTTGTGGACCACAAATTTCAAAGATGGCTATTATATACCTGGCTTTATCAATTGCACCAACATCATTGGATAGTCCGAGTCCATAAAAACACAACGCACCAACTCCCGCTGCAGAAGCACCACCTAGAATAGCTTTACCAGTATTTTCCGCTAAAATAAAATAAAAAAATTAAATTATTAATGGAAAGACAGTAGGAGAGTGCATCACAATCACAAAGTAGTCTATTTTTCATTGGGCAACTCATTTTGATTCCCAAAACATCCACTATGGTCTTCTTATGCTCGCAATTTTTTTGTTTACAGGTACATTTTGTTTTTACTAATAACCTGTTTTTATTTGTCATATAATTTAGCATTTTCAGATGTAGATGTATTAAGATATATGTAGATAGCTTTTTTATATCAATATATAAGGGTTGAGTGGGTGCGGGAATCACTCAAAAATTAAGACTGTGTCAAAATTGATGAAAATCGAAACACCTTAAGGACAGAAATTTTCGTGGTTGGAAGGAAATAAAACTGTGAATTTCTGGGAACTTATTTCCATAATATTGACATACATATAAGTGTGAGCAGGATATTGATAACGAAATGATTCACGTAAAATGTACATCTTTTGGCAAGAAACTACAAAAATTAGCAATTAATCTTCAAATAATTTGAAGGCACTTCGAAGATGTTACTTAGTTAATTATCAGTTATTTTTATGCTAATCTTGTAATTTCATTCATGCAGAACTAAATCAGTCGCAAATATAATAAATCAAATGTAGGAGGCTTGTAAAGTAAGCAATGTGAATGAAACTGAGTATCTATCACAATACAAATATAACAGATAACTGCAAAAGTAATGTGGATAAAAGTCCTCCAAATATCTTGGTGTAGATGAAGAGAGAATGATGGTGCTTTATCAGGTTGACGATAAATGTTCGTAAAATGTAGTTATAGATTGTAGAGTAGTTTTCATTTGTAAAATGTAGTTTTCAAGCTACTACTGGTCATGACTGAACCTCCATATCTATAAACTTGAAGTTCCGGGGCAGATAAGAGTTAGGTTATACAGTGGTAGTAAGTGAGGGAAATAACAAGAAGGGAGGCGGAATGACAATCAAGGTTGATTCACTTCACAGTTTATCAAGATGGTGTCATATATATACATAAACTAATGAAAACTAATATGTATATACATATATATTTCCCAACATCTTTAAGTACAATAGAGTCAAAAATATTTCAAGTAATGTAAGTCAGAAAGTCATATGACTTGACATTCTACCCAATGAATTATATCTATAGGGGAAAAAACACTATAATATGAATGCTTCAACAATACTCGAAGGGAAAATTTATCAAAAAATAAATAAAGTTCATTGTTCACCTAATGAATATCGTTGTTACAACAGACAAAATTATAAGACTTACAAAATTTAAAATTTATAGAAAAATTAAGGTGAGAAAGGGAGTTAAGAAGTGCAGCCATGTTTATTTCATATGTAAAAAAAAACAAAAAAAAACAAACATATTAAAATTTTTTCATTTTTTGCTAAGCTTCTAAGGTGAGAAAAATCATCATCTCGACTTGGAAGATATTAGAAAGGACAGTCTTGACATGATGACATATAATTCTACTTTTACTAAGGATGGTTACGAAAACTGCTGATGCTTCTGCATTGTTGATGAGGAATGTATATGATAGCAGTATTCAAGATGAACCTTTACATGTTGAGAGATATAAGTATCATGTCCATGAATTATTCTTTGGGACTAAGAATACGGTTTTTGCATACATCTCGGACACAAACTGCTTCTGTTTGGGCATTTTGGTCACCATAATTAACTTTATTAATATTTTGATGATTTGCATAGTTGCCAACATTTTACAGCTACTACTGGTCATGAGTTAACTGTTCTGGCTAAAATTACATTTTCATAGTCGTCACTATTTATCTTAATAGACAAATTAAAAGTTAGGTTTAAAAATTCAGTCTTTGCCTCTATCAAACTCAAAAAATGCGAATTTGGCTGGTCTTGTCACTGTCGATTAGTGAATTTTAAAAGTTGGGAGGTTTTATCTTGAAGTGTGCTTGTGCATTTTTAAGGAAATTTTACATTCGTTGTATACCTGATAGATTTGGTTTAAAATATTTATGGTAATTAACATTTTATTACTTAACCCTTTCCTCCAGATAAGAATATTAGGAATTTGTTGACATGAACCACTCTTCTGATTATATGCAAGATGTCCACTAGCCCGTTAATCATGTCAGATTGAATACTATTCCGCGTATCGCTGGAATAAAGGACAAGTGAAAACAGGTATGCACAATTTTTTTTCTCATCTTCTCGTTGGTCAGAAAAACATTTTAAAGGGGAATCAAACCTTCAGAAAATTTTTTGTAAATTTGTTCAAAAAATCATAGTAATGAAAATATAATTTGTTTGGGACTAAAAAAAATCTTCCTTCCCTTCGTAATACATCACAATAGAATGTAAAAACATCAGCGCTGAGGTCCTTGACAGAAGCCGTTAATCACGTGACATGACGTATATTACGCTCAAGTTACGCTCGAACATAGAGGAACAATAAAGGATGGCAAGCAGCAGTGAAACAGACAGCTCAGATTCTCTTCCCATATCTCCAACTATCTGATACCACTGACAAGGAAGATAAAGTAAGATTGTAGGCTGTAATCTAAACGAACCCGAGTACAGTCAAATAGAACTGTTTAAAACACAAGAATCGACGATGATGATGAACACGAAATAAACAGTGAAGAGGAAAAAATTAATTCAAGTAGACTTGAGAACTTCATATTGGTGCAAATGTAAAAACTGTGCGATCTTTAACACTTTTAAGTTGATTGAGTGTAAATGCTGTCAGGAAACCTCGAACCTTTTAAATGATAAACTGGATGACATTCTATGTATCACTTTGGATCCAGACTTCGAAATACTTTGTTTGAACAGCACAGTATTGGAAACAGCACAGTATTGGAAACACACAGTATTGGAAACAGCATTCATAAGGCACTGTCGTTAGAACCAAAATTTCAAAGATTTGTCAAAGTACAGAAATAAGTAAGCGATAAATAATGCTTTTTGTAAATATAATTCGCCTTCGAAAATATAATATACACATTTCATTTTGTTGCATCTCTCCATATCTACATAATTTCTTCACATTCTGCATTCATCAAAAATAAATAAATGTGAATGTTTTTCATAAGGCCCAATCTACTTTGTGAAAGATAATTAGTTTACATTATTTTTCTTTTACGCAAATGGGCTACACAAGCTATCGACCATGGGTACACTACTTTCAAAGATTGGGACGTAGTTATACCTTGAGTAGTTATATCTTGTGTTATAACGAAATAACGAAATAACGAAGAAAAAGAGAAAAGTATTCAGATCCAAAAGGCATATACAGGATTTTCAGAATTTTCAGATTTGGTAACATGAATCGAATCAGTGAACTAAAAGTTGCATACATATACTCTAAATGAAGGAGATTATATGTTGGCGCAATTAGATTATTGAAAAAGAAAAAGAAATTCATAAAGATTTACTACATGTAGGAAGAAGACAGTTTGTCACGGGTTTTGTCAGTAACTTTCATCCTGAAAAAACAATATTTATTAGATGGGGTTAACACTTTAGCCAAAAACCATTTTCAAATTATTATTTTTTTAGTTTCATGGAAGATAGACAAGAACACTGTCAATTTCTTTACTAATACATGAAAAGTATCAACGTGTTATTATTTTATAAGCTGTGCGTAATTTAGGTATCAATAATTTGTGTAACCCCGTTCTAGCTCCAGGGGTGTTAATTTAACCGTAACGAAGAAAAAACATGAAAACTTTGTTGAGATGAAAAACCTGTTTTTATTTACATAGTAAATTTGAAACTTAAAATCAGAAAAGCGAAGATTAATTTTTAAAAAGGTAAGCCTACTGCTTTACAAGCAAGCATTTTCGTTTCATTCAACAGGATAATAACGATATAATAATAACGTTATAATAATTATATAATAATTATATAATATATAACGATGGAGCGCAGAAAAAAGTGTAACTTACGTCACAAAATCTCCTTTTGAAACATTTTTGAGAAATATAGCAGTGTCAAATAATGACAAATACACTCTGGATAAAAAGTGAAATGTACTGGAAATTGTACGTCCTTCAATATTGGTATTGGTGTACTCATTAAACAGTACACTCTCGTAAAGTGGAACGTTACTGGAAGATGTAAGCTTCAAATATTACTAATAGCACAAAGAAATAAACACTCTACACAAATAAAATAAAACAAGTGCGTACTTCTGTCACTTTACTTTCAAACCATGTGCGTTTTCAACAGGAATATAAATACTGGTGCTTTACATACAGTTCGTCTACCAATTTCTATCCAAATGTTCGTGGTGTAAACCTTGTTTAATTTATTGGGGTCAGTTTCAGCTAGTTAGCAATCAGTAGATGTATACACTCTTAGACCTTGAGCACTAGACTCGGATTTTGCTGACGACACAACAAAATATTTTTATACGAGCTTTTTAATACTTAGCCGACTGAGTAATAATACACAAATGATTGAATGTAATAGGTTGCCGCGGTGGTCTAGAACGAGCGGCTCCTTGAACGCGTGGCTCCTTGAACACGTCCCATCCCTCGTAATGTATGATATAAACTGGAAAACTGCCCCAGGTGATATGGATATCCTGATAAAGTAGAAGGAAATTGGATGTCGGCCAAATAAGTACGGATAGAAGCAAAAGATAATCGAGTGGGCAAAGAAACAACGAAATTGATAAGGACGTCCTCTTGTAATGGAAACAAATGATAATTTCGAGCAAACCAAGTTGGTACGAACGTAAACCGGTATTGTACGTAGCCATCATGGCAGGAGATAAAACGTGCGACTGATAAAAAGCTATTGCGCCGGAAAGATCGTCCATACCAGAGGGTCCACCATGGAGGGCTGACTGTCTGTCTTGGGGCACAAAGCGTGAAACTGGACCACCCGTAAAGGAGAAAGGAGATCAGCCAGGGCGTTAAAGTGACCCAGTACGTGCTGTAACAAAATATTAAGATTGAACCGTGTCGAAAAAAGAGATAGAAACCTCACTAAACGCATGATGAGTTTATCCCTACAGGTACCTGATTTCTATACATGGACAATGGCAATGTTATCGGTGGAGATCAAAATCTGGGAATTGCGTCACGCGGAACAACCAAGACAGTCGCAAATAACTCTTTAATGTTAATATGAAAGGTGTTAAAGTGCAGAGGCCAAGGCTCACTAAACCAGTGGGAGCCCCACACCCCACCAAAACCACTCCCTGACGCATCCGTAAGGAGGCACGTAGCTACTGAGGTCCTAATATCCGACTGGAACACCCCATTCCAAGAAGGCATAAAATCCAGCCACCATCGGATTCAAGTAAATATGATGATTCAATGACGACACTGTGGTAGATAAGTTAACAACGTTCTTCCAAACGTGAGTTCAACTCAGAAAACTTGTCAACAGGCCATCGTATGGTCTGGGACTCTACATCAATTTCAATGTTCAAAAAGGCGAGAACTGTCTTATCAGCGGTCAAGGGAACACCCAACACAGAACACATGGACTGCATAATGCCCATGCCCACAGATCAAAAAATCATCCTGGTAATGTAGAATGTATCAAATGCCGCCAAAAACAGAAAGAGAAATCACAAGCCCTAGGACGACCTGTTTGACGGGGAACTAAAGAAAGAGATGGCGAAAGACCCCCTGAAATTGAATTCTGAAAGGTGAATTCCTCCGCTGCAATGCACAGAAGATGGTAACAAATTGTCAAAATTGACACACTCGCGATTCCTTATTCTGTCAATGGTCGCCTGCGGCAAAGCAGGAATGGTAGGTGGACGACACGCAGGCAGGCGGTTGGCGAACTATTGTGATGCCCAAGGAAGAAATGAATGACTACTCAATAATGAACCCAATCCAACCTGAAGATTATTAAATTGGCTTACTGGGTTATTACTCACACTAAAACTAACATTGGAGTTCATAAAATCAGTTCTTTCACTACTTGTTGGCACATCTGTTGTTGATGGTTGATGGCGATTAGAGTCCTGGAAGCCATTACGCATAAAAAATTGGTAAGAAGACGTTAGGTTGAGTGTCCGTCGATATTATTGTCAATATGGCTTTAACTGCTCAACTAGACAACCCCGTTAGATATGAATCCCGCTCTCAAGCTGAGTGCTATAAAGCTATATAGAAGTACAGTATAATGAAAACATATCATTAAGTGTTAATGGTAGATTTTTTAATGATGTTGTGAAGCCTCCTGAGTTTTCTATCCATGTGTGCTTAAATGGCGGAGATAATTAGATTGGCCTGCAAATAATCCATATTAAAAAATTATGCTCTCTCCATCTAACGCCAACATTACATCCAGTTTCACCTCCACATGTTTTTACACACCTTAGATCGGCCACTCCTTTCATTGTTTCTAGAAGTCAAAATTTCTGACAGATAATCTCCTTGGGTGAAGTTTCAACTTTTGTTGTTTGTAAAAGAATTTAAAATATTTTGTATTTTTAGAAACCTCAAGAAACGAGAAGTCTGCAAATGAAGAAGATGATGAGGAAGAAGACGAAGAAGAAGAAGAAGAAGAAGAAGCACATTTCTTTTAAATAATGAAAGAAAGTGGTTGCAATTAGTGGTTGGTTAACATTGTCATCTATACTGAGATACGTTACAGACAGCTAACTTGATATCCCGACAGAAGCAATTTGCTAAGAATACCGTTCTTCAGAAAAAGGCCTTGAGGGAAAAAAGATCGTAAGAAAAGTGGACACTATAACGGCTTGAAAATGAGGCTACTTCATCTTGTTGATTGTGCAGCATGTTTAAAATCTGAATATAAAGAATATTCATTGTCACATCTATCCTTTTCAAAGATGACACTTTTATGCATTGTTTCATTCATTCATTTTCAAATCCTATTTGGAAGCTATAGTCCATTAAATTTTATTTGTATCTATACAAGGTTATCTGTTCTCATGAAATGCGAAAGGATTGCTATTTTATTAGAAGTAATGCTGTCATCTTCATTCGTTCATTATTGGAAACTTCTGCTGGCTTTTGATCTTGTTCTTAAGAATATGTTTTCTGTTTTGCTTGAACCTCTTACAGATTGATGTCATATAATAATTATTTAATGTAAAGAATAATAATATTAGTCATATAATAAGAGCACGAAATATCTTCAAGCAAGGTGTAAGATGGGTGAGTGTTTTCTTTTGTCTTTTCCCATGGTAATAACTATTGTTATATTGGATAATTATGTCATGGTTTGCACAAAAAAAGGACAAAGTATGAAGAGTTTGAAGGTCGTACCAGTAACAATGTGAAAATCTCTTCTTCGGTTTTCAATTCTCTTGTTTTGGTTCGTCATATTAACACACATTCTCACATTGCTGTTTTAGCTTCTGTACCACTTGTTTCCATGGAGATGAGTTCTCGTATACTTGATTCTTTAAGGTTGGTCGGCAAAGTCGAGATAATTTTGTAAAAATCGTTGAAGTTGGACCACGTGATGGTCTGCAAAATGAAAAAGTATGTAATTTTGCATATACAATGTGACATTACATCTTCGTGAGACTGCCTTACAGGAAATACAAAAAATGTTATTATGATCAAACAATTTCATCGACAGCAATTGATCAGATACTTACACGTACCTTATGATTCTTTTATTTTATGATTCTTTTATTACCCTTCAAAGACTGTTCACATTATTTTCAGGCTACAATCGAAACTGCTGTCAAAGTGGAGTTGATCAACAAGCTATCAGACACTGGTTTAAAAGTTGTTGAAGCAACTAGTTTTGTGTCTCCAAAATGGATACCACAAGTCTCTTCATTCTTTATTCATTTTTTCTTGTTTTCGATCAAAATTTTCTCGAGATGAGTAGACGTTTCTTAAAATATCTTTTAGTTTGCAGATAATTCAAAAGTGATGACAAGCATCAAGAGAAATCCCGATGTCTCATATCCTGTGCTTGTACCAAACATGAAACATGAAAGGACTGGAAGCTGCAGTATGTATACAGATGTTCGTTTGTTTTGTTCAATAATGATTTGCTGATACTATGTCAATTCTTCATATAGTTTTTCCAATGTATTTGAAATAGTCAAGGAAGCTGGATGGAATTTTTTTTATTTTATTTCTCTTCAAAGCTTTCTCCGCAACTCTTATATTTTCTTAATTTTCCGAAGGAGCTGGTCTTTTCATTAAAAATTTTGTAGGTACGTATCCTGTGTTGTTGGATGTCCCTACGAAGGGGAAATTAATCCTGCTTCAGTTGTAAAGGTGTTCTCTCATTTAATCGTTTAAACTGTTCTTCATTTCTATAAAACGATCATGTTTTTATGAAATTTATGAAACTTTCTTTTTTTAAGGTGGCTTCCGATTTGTTAAAGATGGGTTGTTATGAAATATCGCTTGGTGATACCATCGGAATCGGAACAAAAGGTTTTTCTTTATACTGTAAAATCACAAACACCGATATAACGAACTCTTCTTATGAACAAACAGTTAAATATTATTATTATTATTATTATTCATGAATATTTTAACAGAATATATACATTTCAGTACGAAGTTATACTGCTATTTGCATGTGTCCTTTGTGCTAGGAAAAAAATATCTTGGTAAATAAATCAATACGATATACTACAATAAATATGTAATTTCCAAGTATTTACAAATAAAACTTTTCACTGAATTAAAAACATATCATCATCATCAATTCAATTTCATCGAGTTTTTTAGTAGCGACTCTGCGGGGGGTTTCGAAGACTGAGTGCGAAGTTGTTACATAAAAACGATAATGGATATAACACTATAAGATAATTGCAATAACTCTCTGTTGGGAGTCTGTGTACGAAGGTGCGAAATTTAAAAAGGATAAACATGTTTATCATCATCAATAAATAAATAAATAATACAATTATATACAATTAAAAACCTTTCCTCATTGTGGATGCTTCCTAGAAAGAAGAGAAATCTTTCATTATTCTGTTGTCATGGTAACTATACGAAGAGTTCACATTTTATCCATCAAAATATTTTTTCACATCCAATTTTTTCTTATAAAAATATTAGAATGAAATATTTTCTTACTTTTCGTGTTGAAGAATAACTTCCCGTATTCTTCTTTTCTTTTCATCATTATCATCACGATAATAATACTCACACGCAACATCATATGCAGTCTTTCCTCTATTATCTCTCACACGAGTATCGATCTGATAATTTAAAAGTTCTTTCACTGTTTCGATATGACCACGACATGACGCATAATGAAGAGCTGTTTGGTTGTAATCATTTCGACTGTTGATGACGTAAAGTGGTGCATGAGCCAGGAGAAGTTTCAGGCACATGTACGAATTATAAAATGCACAGTAATGAATAGCGGTCATACCACCACTGTCCTTCTCTCCTGTCTCCGCACCACTATCGAGTAACATCTGAACCATCGAAGGGTTTTTGTCTATGGAAGCCTCCATCAAAAGTGTATTATTATATCTACCCCCCCTCATCTTGATGATGGAGGGGTTGGATATGATGAGATTTCGTAATTCAGACACTTTATTATCGTCGATAAGATTAAGAAGATCTAAAATAAATGAAAAATAAATGATAAAATAAATGAAGAATAATCGAAATAAGAATACATTTTGAAAGTGAAGAAATTCTAAACAACTAATAATTAATAATTATAAGAAATAGTAATAAAAACTAGAAATAAAATAATATTAAAATATTAAAGATTTGCTTATTTTTGGATAATTATCTTCTAAACCAATCAAATTAACTGACGTTTTCTGATGTGCACATTAACCTGCCGGTACGTAGGTGACGCAACTGAAGTGGGAGGTTGTGTAACGCCGTGGATCGGCGGACCCACCACCTATGACGTCATAGCACTACAACTTAATGACGTGTATCTTTTTAACTGTTCATCGCAGACATATGATTCTATATATCATTTTAATCAGCTTTTCAAGCTCTAACAGATGATGACAAAATTTTCAAACAAAATAAAATTTTCATTTTTAACAAAGGTTCTGAAAATCTTTCCAAAAATTGCTTTGACTACGAAGCTTTGTAGTCATCAATAAATTAATAGATTGCTATCCTATCGTTAGTTTGTAGTCAAATCAGCGACTTGTCTTATATAAGAAATTATAAAAATGTTAAATAAAACATCACAGTTTTTCACGCTCTAACAGATGATAATCTAACTTCCAAGCGAAATTAATCTTTATGTTGAGCAAAGATCCGAACTTTTCCAAACACGATAATTGTGTTGATGATACGAAGATAGGTATTAACAAGTATAAACCGATATATTATATCATCAGTCGAATCGACTTTTCCACAAGAATGTTTATGTTTTCAAAATTTTCAAAATCAAAATTGATTTTACCTGCTTCTGAATATTCGCAAAATATAAACTTTTCTTCCTGCTTTGTAGATAAATATTCACCGATATTCCCACAATTTAAAAATCAACAACACAGAGCTCCTCACTCTTCAAACGTCGCGAAGTAAAAGAAAAAGAATTCTGTTTGGCGGGAATAAAAAGAACTTTCACAAAAACTATTGGTTTATTTTATTCGAAAGATACACAGCCAGAATGAACGTGTTCGAAAATATACGTGGATCAAACCACATGACAAAAAACTCGAAAGACGTGCAGAGAATGTGGCAATGCCGTATCTCAAAGTTTCTGATTTTTTTTTCAAATGATTTTTATGTTCAAGAGTAATGTTTAGGATCTATCGGTTAAAGTCAATATACACGATAATATTGTTGTCGTACGACTTCTTGTTGCACACTTGAGACACGATTTCTTCAAAAAAATTTCATATTTGTATAATATAATTTGGATTTATTACAAAATGTTTTTGGTTAATTGAAATGTTTTGAATGATTTTTTTAATTTTAATTTTAAGTCAACTTTTATTCACGAAATGTATTCTATAATGCAGTTATCGCGATAACTACGAAACAGGTCGAAGTTTGAAAAAAGTTAAACAAAATATAAAAGATTTGCGAGATTGGAAGCATGGAAACCAAATAATAAAGATCATGATGACAGTTATACCGTTGAAGGTGTATTCTTTAGCAGGTTGATGAGGAGGTACAGGTGAAGGCGCAGTAGACGAGGTTGAATGGGTGGATGAGTGGCTAAAAAAGAAAATATTCAAACATTAGCATTTTTCTAAGAACCACCTCAAAACTGTAAAATAATAAGAATTTAAGTTACCTTCCGATGTTACTCGACGAGGTGTATTCTTTAGCAGGTTGATGAGGAGGTGCAGTAGACGAGGTTGAATGGGTGGATGAGTGGCTAAAAAAGAAAATATCAAACATTAGCATTTTTCCAAGAACCACCTCAAAACTGTAAAATAATAAGAATCTAAGTTACCTTCCGATGTTACTCGACGAGGTGTATTCCTTTTCAGTTAGACGAGGAGATACAGGTGGAGGCGCTGTAGACGAGGTTGAATGGGTGGATGAGTGGCTAAAAAAGAAAATATCAAACATTAGCATTTTTCTAAGAACCACCCTCAAAACTGTAAAATAATAAGAATTTAAGTTACCTTTCGATGTTACTCGACGAGAAATCGATCTCAGTTGGTAGAGATAACAGTCCTCCATATTTACTGATAGCATGTATTTTGATTTTGTACGAGAGGTTCTTTTCGACAGGCAACTGGAGTTTATTACCATGGAAACGTGGATATATAATTTCGTATTCTTTGCTAGTTGGTGTTTTATTTATCGATAATTTCATTTTTGCCACTTGAAACGAATTCTCTGGATGAACCCAGGAAAGTTCTATTAATTTGTCTGATAGTATTTCCACATGGAGATCATTAACAGGATCAGGCTGCATAAAACTAAAAAACAACAGATACCGAATCCAAAATCAATCGATTTGATGATGGTAGCCAAAAAGAATTACTTGATCAAAAGTAACAAAATTCCACAATGAATAGTGAAATAGTTTTGAATGTTAACCGAATCATATTTTGAAACGTTCATGAATCTTGATGTTTTCCGCAACTTTACCGCGGTAAATCCGAGTAAAAAATGTTCGCAAATTTAAATCCGCACGAAAAATAACCAATCTTAGATTTTCCTTTAGTTAATGTTACATTAAAAACCATGCTGCTGAATTAATAGAAAGATTAGATACCTTAATGCAGGATTTTTATTTGCCTTTGTGATGTTTGGTAACTCATTGGACATCACGTTTTGACAATATATTGTGTGTTGTGGACTTCTTGTGTTGATTTTGATGGTAGTTATCTTTGATTGACTGCAGTAAGAGGAAACAGCATGAGGAAACTGATTTTCTGGATGTCCAGAGAGAGCATATGAAAAAATATCCATCAAATTGTCGTTAGATTTATTATGATGACACAACTTCTCTAAAATAGTATCCATCGATTCCCTTTCATTTGGACCATGCTCATTTTCTTCGTAAGGATAGGGAACAATCAACACTAGATGATCGGTGCATCGTGAAATCATCTCAATAAAAAACTGCCTCTTGAAATGTTCTTTTGGATTTATGAGAACAACAACTTGTGAGCACTCCATTCCTCTGCATCCTGCATAATCTGTGATAACTGTTTTTGTTTCTAATGACTTTTCATCACAGGATTGATTATCTGATGCACCAGGTATGTAGAGCAGGTAGTTTTTTTTCAAAGCTGCCAGTGCTGAAATACACATCTGGTATTCATTTTCTTCATTACATATGATCATTCGCTTCTCATTTCTTTCTCTGATATCGTAACAGTGACGTTGCAATGCTATGGACAGCAATACTGACTGATCAGTTGCAGATAAATCTTTTTTCTCGTGTTTATTTAAGAATACAAGAACGGGTTGGCGGCCAGATATATTATGTCCATAACTGTTACATTGATGGAATATGAAGTCCGTCTCGATAGCTGCATTAGAGCCATCAAACTTTTGATCATGTTCTGGAGCAACTGAGTCAATCTCATCTGGGTTATTATGCTGCACATGCAGTTTACTTCTTGCTGTTGACAAACTTCTAGTGGTCGAGGACTGTGACACTGTCTTATTGGTTGTGTGGTGGTTAATAAGATTCGATTTAGATGATTCGACAGTTTTATTGGCGTTATTTTCTTTGACTTTATTTTCTTTGTTTATTTTCATTGGTGGTTGCAATATTCTGGTTGGACGAGTAATTCCTTCCTTAGATATTTGAATGATCTTTGAAACTTGCTTTGTGACACGTATTGATAATGATAATGGCATGACTTTCATTCCACAGTTTTTATAACATCGGAAAGAATCGTGTTCCATTCGTTGTTCGTTGATTACATTTGCTCTTTTTTTCTCCATCGAACGAATTGAAAATAATACATGTGAATTCTTCAGTACATCATTGTGTTTGAATATGTCTTTGATTGCAAGTGCTTCTACTGCATTGATAACTTCACCATCCAGTTCATCAATGATCAAATGAAAAATCCTCTTGGAAGATTTGGCTTTTTCTATCATTGCCAGTAGCATATTAGATACAGTGAATGGGATATCTTTTCTTGGGCTAACACAAATATTTTCAAGTTCTTTCGATAAGCAACTTTCGATTTCTTTACAATTTCCAAAAATTACATTTGCTTTACTAACATTGTAACTGTCCCTAATTTTCTTGATAAATTTTTCCAAACTTTTCAGGAACAAGCTATCATTGTCAAATAATGTGAAGTATATATCTACAGGTTCTGCTGCATGCTTGACTAAATGTTCAAGAAGAGACCTTGTGACTACAGATTTACCACTTCCATACCCACCAGTAACTATTCTCCATCGCTCCTCACTGTGCACTGCTTTGAACTGCTCTTGAGTTAACCACATCAATAATATTTTTGCTGTCACAGTACCAAATAAAGATTCTGGTCCAATCTTTCTAGTAGCAAGGAAACTGAAAATATAACTGACTGCGAGTATTGTATTTTGATGACTCTCGTGCTTTGTATCTAATGGTTTGTTACTGATAAGGTTGATATAATCCTGCAGATCTAACAGTTTATCTTGGAGGTCCATTTCATAAATGTGGTGTTTATTTAAAATCAAATCATTTTCACAGTCACTTGTGATATGTGGTGCAGCTACTACATTGACATATGATTGGTCCTTTCCAAGAACATTACTGAATACAAAGGAAAAGAATCGACAATAGTTATCCCCAGACTTTAAGTCCTTCAGGGCTCCTTCTTCACTATCAGCTTCACTGCAATGTACGATATAGATGCATTGCTTCATATAATCGAACAGAAGAAATTGCCGTTCACCATTCCCAATGGATGAAGCATCGATGTGCAGCTTATCATAAATGTCATTTAGATCTAATCTAAGCATCTTGCAATGTTCAACAAGATTATAATCAGTTATCAAAACTGTATTAGGTAATTCAAACTTTGCAGCAACGTCATATATTTTACTTTTACACATATATGCTGGTGGAAACCTTATATTGTCCCTGAACATATCTTCATGAAACTCAATGTTAAAGTAATCTGAGAAAAACTGTCTGCATTTAGTGGTATAATCATCAAAACGCATTGGTGTGGTACACAATTTACCACTGACAACAATATCTATTTTGTCTGGCATTTCTATTTCAGAGAAATCCAACTTTTCATAGATATCTCTAAAAGCAGTGTGGGTTAGGACTCCAGGGTTTGTTCTCACAACACCTGTTTGTTCTTGTCTTTCTGATACTAAAACAACAAAAATGGAAAACATGACATTATTAAAGTGAAGTAAGAAAATATTGATAAAAGAACATTTTTTAGCAGGCTGAAGGATTCTCTTGAACAGACAACTAAAAAGAGTGCATAATTTTGTATATTCAAAATTTAACTTGTTAAATCATAATCATTTCTCATTCCTCATTCATTTCGATAAGAATGTTCAAGCTTTTGCTTTTATATTATTTATTTAATTTGGAACCCCATTTTTCGAATAGTTATACTACATTAGTCATTATACGTTGATTTTATAGTGTTTGACAAAAAGATAAGAAAAAACATTTCAACAAAAAGAGTAAGCAGAATACGCTTAGGAGGACAGAAGAAAGGTCTGACAGGCAAAGTACATTACTAAAATTTAAACATTTTCTAAGAAATTTATTCTACAACAAAAATCAGAATTGAAACCACAGGTGATAATGACACACAATTAGCATTGCAGAATGGTCACAGTACCATAACAATTCGTGATGATATAAAATCTGTGATGAAGACACTGTCATTACACCACATGAATCCCTCTACTTTTCCATTGGAAAAATGATGCAAAAACAATAGCTAGTTTTCGGTAATCATTGATTTAAAATGCTGCATAATTAAAGGGATCCTACCATCTAAAACAATATTCTGTAAAACACTTCCTCAGACCATAAATAAAACATCCCCATATCTTAAAAGGTATAAAAAACCCCGCAAGGGTCGATAATCAGCCAAATTATATTTTAATATTGATAACTGCAAAGCAACAATGGACTTGCCGAAAACGTGATCCAAACAGTTAAATGAACCTTACGTAAAATACGTAAAAAGCTGATCGCATTTATTCATACATTAGAAGTGAATTGTATAAATTATTAAAAGAGCTTCTGGCCCCAGTTGCCAACAGGAACTAATACAGTGTTGGCCAAGTAAAACTGACAAAAATAAAGTACTGATTTGTCCATAGTTACGTCAATACTTTGATAATATAGAAAAGAATGAGGCCACTTACATAAGCCTCCTATATCGGGCAAGTGAAAATATCATGGTAGAAGCAGAATCAAAAAGCTATGTGCTTTTCGGCAAGTTTAAAATTAAGGAAGTTTCACTATTGACAGATACCAATTTTATAAGAAATCGTAAGTATCTAATACAAGCCAAGGGCAAGTCTTATTTATCTCTGTGATTACAAAATGACTGAAGAATATACTGGACCAGTAACAAATGATGAACCTACTCTTTAAACAGAATGGAAATCAATGTCAAAATGAAATAGCAGCTATACTTTATCTCACCCAACAATAGTAACAAGAAGATCCGAAAATTTCTTACATACATAAGAAAAAAATTTCAATTTCACTTGGTAGTGTAGTACTAAGGAAATGGAATCCTCCTAACAGAAGGTATTATATTTTTGTTATGAATGGTATTAGTGAGAAGCAATATGTCCAATATACACTACAAAGGAAAATAAATAGTGATTCCACTTATTCCACCGGATACAACAATGAAAGTTTGTATATTGTTGTATTTCTTCAAGTACAACCAGCAATCACATGAAGACGAAATCAAAAAAATCATCTTACCTGGTCTTTGCCAGTCTTGGTTGCACAAGGGTGAGCTACTAATGAAATAACATTGAATAATATAGAATAATAATTGCAAAGAATGAACATAAATTTTGGGGTTAGTCTGTGCTGAAACTGAATCAAAGCATCAAAATATCAAACATTGAATAAAGAATTCTGTGTTTCTCCGCAGATAACCCCTAATGTAAAAAGTAGGACCATAGATAAGCCCCACACCCCCGCAGATAAGGCCCCTCCCCAACGAAGGTAACCCCACCAAAAAGGTTAAAATAAAAATATGGTAGGAAGTATTTCAATCGTACCTGACAGGACTATGACCAAATATATCTAAAAATGGAAATAAACCTCCATTAAACACAGAGAACTAACTTTTGATGGATAAACGGAAAGTTTTGAATTTAAATAATCGGATAATCTGAAATCTGAGATCTGTACCTTGTTCAAGCTCTTGAATCAAACCTTCCTCATTAAGATAGATTAATAATTTCTTTAGATAACTCCATGTAGCTTGTGATGGTCCCTTCGATTCATACCACTTTTTAAGCACATGATGCAACCTATCATTGACACTGTGAGGGTAATCGGTTTGAATTGCTTGTATTTCGTGGTACTCCAACAGGAAATGGGCAATGACTCTTTCTAAACTGGGCACTTTTTTTGAGATTTTATCAAAACTTTGTCTCCGTTTGTCACTATCTTGCAAGTAAGAGTCATCATCACCAACTACAGAAAAAAGATTTGCACGCACATCATACTAAGAAAACATTATGGTGCACGAAAGTTCAAATTTTTAAAAAACTGATCTAAATGCTGGGATGACATTTTACGCTTTATAACTTTTTTTAGATATGATTTCTATTGGTGAAAGGCTTTTTTGAAGGAAGCTTCTGTTTGCATTTGAAGTGGTGCCATTATTTTGTTGTTAGGAAATACTTAAGCCACATTTACTTTTATGCACCCTTTGACATAAGGGCTTACAAAAATTTCTTTCCAAAAATGATATTCATAAAAGGATGCTAGTATGTTAAAGTGAACAAGCAAATCAAAGATAATTCAAATTAAGACAATGTTTTGCCCACATTTACATTAATACATGCTCACATTTGAAACAATCTCCTCAGTCAAACATAAAGAAAATTTATTGACAAAATAACAGAGCTCAACCAGCATTATCTCTTGCTGTTCTGCTTTGAAAAGAAAGTGTAGACGTGAAGATAGAAAAAACAAAAAGGCGGCAGGTTTTGGGTAAAACGAAAACATAAAAACACGCATCAACTTGGTGCTTTTTCAACAGTTTGACCATCCATTTAGTTTTATATCTTTTTGGTGACGTTAAAGTTTTTTACTTTAACATACTAAAATGAATGAATTAACAAACTTCCACATGGACATCGTTTTAATTGATGAAGGCTCACTATCAAAATTGTTGTTAAATGTTAAGTAGATATAAATGTGACATTTAAGATGAATATACCTTCAAGAACTGGTAGACCACGAATTTGATCCAGTGTAATGATACGAGACTGCAATCCACTTTCTCTCAGTGTGTCATTGACGAATTGTAAAAAGGTTTCAGAATCACAATGCGACACTCTATGGGATAACATGTAAGCGATACATTCTAAAATGGGTCTGTCCATGGGTCTGCTATATCGTTGAAACAGTTCTTCAACTCTACCATTATCCCCACTCAATATATCTGTACAAAATGATTTCAGTTTAAATTGGTTTTCACCAGATAGTCTTTTGTCGACTAAATATGCAATACAGAGAGCTAGAAAGAGAATAGAATAAATTTCATTTCATTTACCTTCGGTTTATAAATATGTCATATGCAGATATATTGCAAATCAGTCTGAAAAACATATTTACCTTGGTCATCTCTTAGAACAGATTCTTCTTGATCCATTATTGGAACAAAACCACTAAAGAAAAATTAAAAACTTTGCAGAACAAGCACCAAAAAACAATTTTATCAATTTGTATTCTAGTGGCAATTTTCATTTTCAATAGTTTGTTTATCAATTATCATTATATTTCCATACTACGTATGTTAACACTTGTGAAATGCAGATATTTTTCATTTGTAGAAATTATTGTTCATTGTTTTATCTACTAATCATGGTATGGTTTTCAATGTTTTTAATTGAATCCGTAGCATTTGAATGAACAATTGCTTTAATGATATACCTTAAGGGAAGTAATTTGTGTACAATAAGAAATTTTCGCGGATTTTTTAAAGATTTTTTGGAAGTTATTTTTGACGAATCAAAGTCCTGAAAACAGCAAAGGAATCTAAGAAAATCAATTTTGTTATTATTTTAAGTTAAAAATGCATTTTCCACTACTTCACGTTTCTTCGTTTTGTTTCTAAAGAAACTGCCAGAACAATTTTTCTGCCATTTTTTGGTGAGATTTATTTTTCGGAATAAATTTCATGAATAGCCGGTTTTAAAATTCTCGCAAATCTTATCTGCAATTAACCGATCGGTTTTGAGCTGTGTGTAAATTGTGTTTAAAAAATTATAGAATTCCCCATATTGATTATTGAATTTGTGGTTATTAAGGATTACCTATAACAGATTTAACATTAATTAGACATTTTATTTTGAATTGAAATTTAGTATCAGTAGACGTCTACTGAAAACATGCTGATTTCATTAGAATAGGTATCAAAGTACACTGATTTCACTGGTACCACTTTGGTATCAAGTCTTTTGTTTATGTTTTGGAACAAAAGCCAAAACTAAGAAACATTAAATTCATGAAAAAGAAACAAACTTATCCTTATTATATATCTTATTGTCTATTTTTAAAAAACTATTTTTATGTCATTGTTGTAGAAATTCTATTGCGAAAAAATGTTGTTGCACACCTAAAATGTATGTTTATTGTCTTAATTTGAGTTGTCTTTGATTTGCTTTAACATTATTGATTGCTTAGTCAAAAAGTATTTATTGGTGCAATTTTGATATGGAATCCTTCTGATAAACACTACTTCAGAAATGGCAGACTGACTGGAGTATATTGCTTGATTCAATTTTATATATAATACTGAGGATTTTCTATCCCTTAATTCAGTGGTTCTGAAAGAGCAGTAGAACGTATGGAAGAGGTTCTCCAGCAATTTCGTCTTTACAGTCACATTTGAGACGTATACTTCTAGTTTCTACTGAGGTGCTCCAAAATGCTATAAAGAGGCTAATAACATATTCAATCTACGGAAACAAAAAAGATGCTTATTTACAGCCATTTAAAAATATAATAAAAACCGAATTTTGATAACAAACAGATGCCCAAATCATTTCCAATAAGCTACCTATGCCAATCCACATAACCTCATCTCATTCAAGAGACTACCAATATAGTAGTCATATAGTGATACCTGTGACAGCTTCACCTTACACTGTATATTTTCTCGCTCTAGACATATATGTATGATTTACTTTGTCTGTACCACACTAAAGCCATTTAGTTAATTTTATTATTTGAACGTAATTGAACTTCTATGTCTGTCTGTCTCTATGTCTGTTTCTCAGTGTAAAGATATTTTATATACTTTATTATATTTTAGTTAATATTTCCTTTTGTATATGTTTAGATACAAACAACATTCTTAAACTAATATAAAAGTACAAAAAGAAGGACTAAACTTGTTCAGTGTTGTTTGCAAGATGCAGTCTGTCAATTGTCCAATTGATGGTTGTACCTACACTACAGGTGATGTTGACCCAGCTGTCACAGCTGCCCTCCTGACAGTGCACAACAACGTTCATATAGGAGCAGCAGCCCCTAGAGCTAAAGCGAAACAGAAAGCACCGAAACTAGCAAGGCCCACTATCTCGAGCGCATCATCCGAGGAGACTTTGAATGAGACACTGGGCAATGATCTACTGCGAGGAGATCTGAACATTATCACTAATACTGAACAGAACGTTCTAAAAGCCATTAAACGTGCCGTGGACTTGTCGCCCCTGGAATTCTCACTGTCTCTGTGAAATCCATCATGTCATCCCTTGGAAGACAGTCACTGATGCGTGGAATGGATTCCACTCTGTGCCGATCCGGCCTGATGAAGGTCGTGAAGTGTCTCACGACCTTCATCACTCCATGGGGTCGTTATCGCTAAAAGGTGGCCCCAGGTTCTCCTTGTGAGTGGTGATGGCTACACAAGAAGGTTTGATGAGATTATCGCAGATATGGAACGCAAATCCAAGTGCGTGGATGACACCATCATGTGGGGTGATGAACTTGAAGAACACTGGTGTCGCACCATAGACTTCTTGACGCTTTCTTGGTCATGCAGGCATGCTTCGCAACCAGGACAAATTCCAGTTCTGCCAGAGGGAGGTCAACTTTGCAGGATTTCGCATAACTGCTACCGGAATAAAGCCATTGGAAAAATTCATCAGAGACATCACCCAGGAAACCCTTGCAAGTTCGTGATTTCTCCGACCTGAAGAGACACGCTATGCGCCAGTTGACGGAGAGGCATTAGCCATTGCGTGGTCACTGGAGCAGTCACGTTACATTACACAAGGCTGCGACAACCTACTGATAATTACCGACCACAAGCCCCTGACCAAACTGTTTGGTGATTCAACCTTAGATGAGATTACAAACCCATGACTACTACAGATGAAACAAAGGACCCTCCTATGGCGGTTCACTATCCAGCATATGCCAGGAAAAGATAACCACTTTTCAGATGCAACATCCCGCAACCCTGTGGACTCTGTAGAGGATGACGCGACAGAACACATCATCTCAAACATCGCAGCCAGTCTTGAAATAAACGACGATGACCAGAAGGACAATTGGATGGAGACAGAGTTAGCCACGGTAGCTGTGGAAACCCTCCTTTCCATCACCTGGGATATTGTCAGTCATGAGGGATCGACCAATCAGCAGATTCAAGACCTTATCACGTGTATCACCTCCAATTTCCCAGATGAACTCTACATCATTGATGGAGTAGTGCTGATGAAGCAGAGGATTGTCATACCCAGAGCTCTACTAGTTGAAGTTCTTCAGTCAATACACTCTCTGAGTCCAGATAACTGTTTTGACTGTACCTGTATCGTAAGTTGTGAAGGAACACATAAACCTTATTTCAGTTTTCAGTCTGTATCACTAATGGGATTACTTGCACGTTTTTCTTTTATGATTTAACAGCTAACATTCTCTTCCACAAATTTCGACATACCCTCTAGATCCGCCTTTGGAGTAAGGCACCAAAACAGCAATATTTTCCACACTTGTTGGAAGGAATTTCCTTATCTGGAAATGAAATTTGAGACCTATTGGGAAATAATTTCCAGATAAGGAAACCGGTATCGGGATTTTCGATTTCGGCAACAAATATTATTAAAGTGAAAGTAGATAGATATTCACTCTTATGAGTCTTTCCAAATTATCAAATTATCTGAAGGTTAAAAAAGCTTTGATTTGAGAAATTACAATCAAGTGAAGTTCCCGATTCAAGATAAAGAATCTGTTTAAAAATGGTAGACTTGTTTCTTAGAGGAACCATTTAGAGTAAACATAATTTACGCAATTTTAATTATAATCAAGAAACATTTACTATATAAAGGAAAAGTATAGTTTGGATAAGGAAGTTGTTTCCTTTAAACGCCAAAGGTAATGTTATTTAAATTTGAAAGATTTTGTTAATCATCTATAATCTATCTATCCTTTCAGTTAAGGTCAGGTTAAATAGTGAAAATGATGTGTTGTTTAATGGAGACATTTCATCATTCTTTGGTTGCTGCAAGTAGCGAGAAATAATGAAAAATTTCAATTTAAGCGCACAGCCACAGTGAATTCTTGTTTTCAGACCAACAAAAATTCTCGATTTTTTCAGAAATAACAAATTTCATGCAAAATGAGAAAATTTTGTACTCGTGAACTGTCCCAATGGATCTAAGTTCTTGTTGCAACATTTGCCATCGAGTCGTTCGATTCGTGCAAAAAACGCATGAATTGTAAACAGCCTTAACAAAATATGAGAAAACTAAATCAATGACAAACCTGATTGTCTGTAAGGCTATTTCTTGATTTTACTCCTGATAAAATGCTGTATAAAGCTATATATATATATATATATCAAATAAACGACTGCCTTTTGCTTGATGTTGGAATAATGGCAGAAAAAAATATATCAGAGGTCTATATACAGAATATTAAGCTTGAACAACTCCCTTTTTAAACAATAGATCATTCAAACAACGCATAACTATTGGTTGTTATAAATATTGTCGATAGCACTCCATCATAGAGCTTTTCGGACAAAGCCGCCCAAATCTCATAAGTCATATTTTGAAACAACTCTTTGAGCCGCCTTCCTATATTTTTTATCACCGAACTTGGTTATAACTTTCAGTTTTTGAGCCGCTTTCGACACTAATTTACGGAATCGATAGAGTGTTTGGCCACAATTTTATCGATGGATGCAGGGCATTGATCTTTCGTTCTGCCGGTTGATGTGCTGGAAGCGGCTCAAGAAGCGGCTCAAATTTCGTAGGCCACGGAATCGATATGTTTTTAGTATGAGGGTGTTCGTCTCACATTTCCTGCACAGTGTAAATATGGAACATTACATAATTTAAGATACATGCGCTTTATAAATGGTACCGTAGTTATGAGTTGACGTGAGATGTTGGCGAGATTTGGGGGCGAGTTGAGTAGGTGAGTAGGGATAAAGTTTAACAAATTTTGTCCAACAAACAAACTCGTGAGCTGGCTGTTTGGTTTGTCTGTCGCTCCTGCCTGGCGCGCTCCTCCTCACACACTCTGGAGAGTGGTGTAGTGAGGTGCACTGCATGCAGAGCCAGTTGTTTGGGTATGGTAGGGCCTCCTAAATAATAAATAAACATAAATAAACATAAACAATAATAAACAGTTAGTATATGGGTTATTACCCGCGTTTGAGTTTGATTCTTCAAAATTACTTTGTATACCAAAAAATTTATAAACAAGCTTTTTGTCCCATTTTTGTGTGACATTCAATTTGTTATTGAAAATAGAAAAAATGCAATGCAATGAGTTCCCTTATTATTTTGTCCTAACAATGTTTTTACTGTATCTATCTATGTTTGTTTACATTCATGCCTCTTATTTTATAAAAAATGACACTTCAGCGGGCTGTACCGGTGAGTATTGACCGGAGTGACGTCACATTTAAGCGCAATTGACCAAAAGGATCGCGCAAATATTTTGTATCTAATACAATACAAACAGAGATCTAACCCAGGTACGAGATACGTTAAAGTTAAGATATTTGCCAAACTTTTCCGGGTTTGACTGGACTAATCCCAGCACACCCCTCTAATAACGTGTACGTTAATTCCAGCCCCAGCTGTCCAAAGAGATATAATAATCATTAATAATATAATAATCATTGAACACAGTTTCGAATCCAGCTCAGCATCCAGAAGTAATTTTCTGCCTCATGATTGTCCATTTTTTTACCGTAAAAAAGTTTTTTAAAATTGTTAGGGTTAGAATGTATTAAAAAGCATGTTTTTTAATAACAAACCACAGAAACTAATGGAGATTAAATTAATGTGATACAAAAATTAAAGAGTGTTTTTATTAACGCGAAAAAAATCCATTCGCATTAATAACCACTCAGTGTTAATGAGTGAGTGTTTTCTATAGGAATGGCAAACAATATCTTCTGCTGTTTCTATAAAAAAACAATCCTCCACAGAGAGTTTTTGAAAATTTTGCCCACTAGGTATAACCAAAAGTTTTTGTTTGTCTTTTAGTTTGATTGGCAGTACGGGACGTGCAATGTTTTTAATTTACAGACAGTTGGAATATGGGTTCGGAATTAGGAAGCCTTTCAGAATTAGGAACATGGATAATACAAAAATTGAGGTTTGATTCATTTAGCTAGGCAGTTCCCTGAAAAATTCTGGGTTCGCGTCCTCCGACCGACTGCTCTTAATCTTAAAAAAATTCAAATATTTTGGTCAGCTCTCAGTAATGTCATTTCACACAATAATGAAAATTTCATTCCCATTTCAAATAGAATTGTAATCGGCAATCACATTGTCACCCATCAAACCTTTTCATTGACAACATGCACAGTTAAGATGAAGAATGCGTTAGGCTTCATTATATATTATATTACAATGAGACTCGCACGGACAGCTGTTCTACCATTTGGAACCAGGTCACAGGTTTTCTGACTGTCCATCATCAGCATTGAATACTGCGAGAAGAGTGTGCACCCACGCAAGCTTTACAGCCAGGACATGGGAGAGATTTGGAGCCCTGTGTGTAAACACAGCTTTCAGACAATATTCATCCTCAAAACTTTGCAATGAAAACCTGCATGAAGGAGGTAAGTTCTTGGTTAAAATAAGGTGAGTAATTTAAAAGAAAACTTGGCGATGATAAAATGTTATCTTTTGTCCTTTTCCCACTTTGGCCAGTATTCTCGATTTAATTGAATGTGTTCCCGACAAAAACAAAACACAGAAATGAAGTATAGTAATCTATTCATTGTTGAAACACAATACAGAAGTTTGGGAAATTTTTTGGGTGAGGATGCTGAGCAATTAAAAAGGATGAAACCCCCACCCTGCAAATGACATGATGTTACCAATAAACAAGAAGAGGTAACAAGCCAAAAATAATAACATTGGAAACGTACATGTTCAATCCCTAGAACAGAAGGCTGACAAAGGAAGCCCAGCACCCCGACCAAAAGTTGCTTCCATCCCTGGATTAAAAACCTTGTGGATAGTAGGAGACAGCGTCACAGAACACAGTGGCGGAGTTGAAGAAACAGAAGCAGGTGATGTCACAGGAACACTAGCAGCATGACGAGGCAAAGCTGAAGTGATGATATTATTCGAATTGGTAAGATCTTTACTAACATTTACTAATATTAAGTTCTTTTCTCATATCTATATAAGTATATGAATGTTATCATGAAAAGTAGCTTCATTAGAATCCACAACAGCAGGAAGTGGGAGCAACGTATGATTAAGAATATCAATTGAACTAACATACTGAATCATCATTATTAGCATCAAGTTCATTAGGAAGACTACACCTCAGAAAAAGAGCATGTGCCATAGTTCGCATGTGGATAATCCTTTTACATTCATATTAACGGAATTTGACATTAAGATCAGAGCCCCTCTCTCCCCATGTCCACCCACTGTTCAAGAGTTTTATGCTGTGCTGATGCAGCTCATTAACCAGAGAAGGAGTGGATTCAGTAACAACAGAAATGACTGATAATGATTTTTTACCTGAACTCTTCTTGGGAACTGTAGCCATATTCTTCCACAGGTACAATGGAATCAACAAGTATTGACTGCTGAAGCTATATTGTTGTCCAAACAGTGTAAAATCAGAATGAGGAAACCTGTGTCCTTGCAAGGTTTTTTAAATAGAAAGATAATCAAGGCCAAATAAGTATGGTTCAAAGCATTTGATACAAAAGGAGGAACTGAACAAATGAGGCAACCAGCCTGACATCAATAACTCAGTGACCATAATGGACAAAAAGTAAAATGGTAGAAGAAATTAAAAATGGTCACCTCAATTAACCTGAGCCAAACTTGCAGTTTGGCACCATTATATCGTATCGATCGTATCTACACTTTTTGACAAGAAATGTCAAAATTTTGCTGAGCTTAAATGTTCTTATTTCCTGTTAAATTCGAGAGGGTGTAAGTGCGGGATAATAGGGTACTGCCTTTTATAAATTTTTCCAAACATTCCTTACTTAATCGAAAGCATTTTTACTAACTGTTTAGCGAAATGTAAAAATTTCATGCGGTTGCGAACACTTTACACAAAGTTTTCACAGAGTTTTAGTTTTCTCATGATTTTCACATTTTTCAAAAGAGTTATAAAACAGAGCTAGAGGCTACCTTAGAGCTTAGATCCTCTACAGAATTTTGATTGGCATCTTCCACCAATCAGGAAAGTTAGTTTCTGGTTCGATTATTATCTTAATTATTCAAAGTTTCGGTTACATTGAGCGTTTATGGGAAAATGTGGTCTCACCTAACCTCCTACAGTCCTAATCTGGTTTTCCTTATATAAACACACTTTATTTTTATGATGAAAGCTACGAATAAAGCGGGATCTCGAATAACCGAAGCCAGCTTTTCTCATAACACCCCCTAGGTTTTGTTTTCACTGTTTGATTATTTCATAATTATTCGAAGCATGTTTTCTATTGGTTTTTTTTTTATGACTTTTCTATGGGGCACAGTACCGTCAATAAATACTTTTTTAATGTACTTTTTTTGTTAAATTATACTTTCTTTTCCGAAAAATTTGGTTAAAATACATTTTTATCTTCAAAGAAATAAACTCTTTTTTTGGAAGGCAATTTCATTGCTAAAGTTCATACTTTTACATTAAAATTTGCTTTCTTTTTTAAAAACCATTACGCATGATGATCAGATCTTGATTATCCAAAAGTATCATTTAGTAACAATGGGGAAAAGCTTAAAAAAGGACAATCTGAGGACCCACTCGCTCCTTGAAGTCCTCATTTTATACATACTTTACCCACATTCTTATTTTTTGAAAATGGCTTCTTCTCAAGACGTTCAATTCCCTTCCACTTTAAGCCTATCGACGCAAGGTTTTTTACTTGTTTTTCATCAATCTTTTTCGTAGGTCTTTTTCCTTGCAGTCGATTGCTGTTCCCCAGTCGATTGCTGTTCTCTTGGCTCAAATGGTACCGCAGGGAAAAAACATTCATGATCAAGGTGAAAATAAAATCGCGAATACTTGTAAAAATCGTACTGAATATGCCCTGGGTCAACCTCGAACCCAGGGTCTCTTGCCTTTTCGATATATACGGATGGTGGCATATCGAAAAGGCAAGAGACCTTGGGTGAAAATTTCAACCCACCTAATACGTGTATCCTCCTCTCACAAAGAGTTAGACAGAATTTCACATGGAACGTGCCCCTAAAACCGGATTTCCTGGAGATAAAAAAAGGCATTATGGCACAGATTAATATTGAAAAGAAGGTATATATAATTTAAAATGAAAGTATGTCTTTCATAAAAAGAAAATCTTTTTAGAATGAAAGAATTCGTTAGCGGTTCCGCGCGCCATACAAAACAGATTGAAATTGCTTTGAAAATTATAAACTTTGGTTTTGTCTGTCTGTATTCCTTCAATTATTCCATCTTTCATCTTTCAAATAGTTCAAGGTAAAATCTTATATCAGTAAAGTTCATGGTGTAAACATTGTGGAATTTGTTAGGGTCATTGAGTTTATAAACAACATTTTTCTATATGAAACTGTGCTCAAGAAAACACCACTACCACTTCTTTTCCTTTTCAACGCGTTCGGAATATAAGTAAACATACACAAATTTCATATTACAAACCTAGTAAGCTCTTTGCCACCAAAGTGTATCAACAGAACCTTTAGTTTCTTGTATTTTCAACCAAATCGTAACTATCCAAAGTTCGTTCACATCCACAGACAGCAGCGCAATGACTGAAACACAAACGCTGATGTTATATATCTCCACACCCTGCATAATGCATAAATTTACATTTTAATTATAATAAGAATTTCATGAAATGTATTGGTTTTGCTGACAATACCCATTTGTTTGTTTTGTTTTACAACTAAATTTTAATTTAAAAAAGTCCACTGATCCGTGAAAAAATCACTTCCCAGTGAAATATTACGGATAAGACATACGAAGAAGAGTGATAGTGAGGAGGAGAGTCTTTTACGTTTTGTTTGTTCATAGTCTCTTTCTCGTGATCATGGTATCAAATTTTTATTTTATCGTCGAAAGTTGCACCAACTCCTTTAAAATCACATTATGTTATGCTGACGTTTTGGAAAGTTATGTAGTATTTAACTTGATACATCTTTTACAAAAAATCCACAACTTAGAATGATGCCGGGAAAACGCCGGGAAGTGGGTGAGGCTGTAGGAGTTTTAAAATTGGCTACATAATAAACGAAATATCTTGAAAAACATTACTAGTTGCTTGTTAAAAACCTCGTAAGCCAATAAAATCTCGTACTTTTAATTGTGCTTGAGGGAGTTTTAAAACTGTTTTATTTGAATAGATCAATGAAAGTTGTACTTCATGTTCTACTTCATGTTTCCATGGTTACGTTACTTCGAATTTAGCTACCGTGGTGGATTCCATGATTCATTCCTTTTGGCGAAAATACTCCGCTTAACTTGGAGTTAGAAATATTCGAATGTTTATAAATTCTATGATGGGGCAGGAAAAATGCAGCCAGTATGCTTATCACGTGGGTGAGAGTGTAATCGTGTAAATACCCTCCTCCTATCGTTTGTCAACAGAAATAAACCATGTATTGTGAAATCTGGCGACATATTTGATGAGTTTTTGTTTATACTTTCGATAGTTGTGGTTTCAGATACCATACAAAGGAATTCATGATTAGCGACTTCGTGCCTAGTATATTTTCAATAAGTTTTTATATTTTGATTTTTTAGAAAATCGTTATTTCATCCTAAAAGATCCGATTACCTTTTTTTAACAACTTGCTCCTAAAAATAGCAAATGCGATAACCACAACAACAAAATTACAAAAGGACAACTGTATAAAATCACCAAAAGACAAAGTAAATGGCCATGTTAGCTATAACTCTGAAATGGCCCATGTTAGCTATAACTCTGAAACAGTCTTTGTAATTCAGAAAAGTGAGTTATATCATACACGGCAATTTTCCGTGCACTCAACGTGGTTACCACACACTTCATTAAAAGGAAAAGTAAGACGGTTCTGAACATTTACCCGATAGATACCCGATAGACTCTTGGGCCATAGTTTTTTAAAATTTCCTATAATAGGGTGTGCAAAGATTTGAGTAATAATTGAATTTGCATAATTGCCCCCGCAGCGAGCATGCGAGCAGGAGGCATGGTAGTTTCATGAGATAGGGAAAGTCAGTTTTCGATTTTGTTCATCATCCAACATTTCCGTAATACTTTGCGCGGTTTTCAGAAATTAGCTGACCTTGCGCTTTTTCCGTGCGGCATTCGGCCAAATTTGATTCTTCAATTGACTGTCACTTGAGAACTCGCGCGAAATTATAGGAGGTGATGTAATTACTCTATCTAAACTACGAATTCCTGTTTCGACGCGTATATCACATATATTGAATAGAAGCCGTTCTGCAATAAAAGCCGCAGCTATCACTAGCAATCTAAACAATATACTAGAAATACCACTGCCCATCAAATATACTACGCGTGGTGCATCATGCATATCAACTTTGCACATAAAATCCGTTTTCCAACATTCCGATATTTCACGAATTATGAAAAATTAACCGGAAAAAATCTTGAGTTGAGGGAGTTAAATGAACATTTTTATGAAAGGTTTGACCGCGACGAAAATAGATTTCTTGGATTAAGTTGAGAAATGGAAACGAAATCCAAAAAGGTTTTTTGTGCACCAAAATAGTTACTTTTTGAAAAATATGTATAAAAAATGATCCATGACATACTCATTAGTTTTTTTCAACAACAGGTGTTGAAACTAAATTCAACAATTCAAGTTGTTCTGCCCCGATTTGTAATTCCTATGCCCCGATTTGTAATCCCTAAAAAAGCTGGTCGTCTCACGATACTTATAGCATTTTTATAGCGGTTTATAAGATTGCAAAGGAATATGGGTGTGCTCTAACTGAAAAAATATCAGTCAATAGCCGTGGTTTGAATGTTGCAGTAAAATGTTGCATTTACAGTCTTAAGTGATGATGTCGCCAAACATTTTTTTAAATTTTTCTATTTGAACACGCAACGCTATTTTTCCCGTGCCTCAAGCCTAAAGCGGGATTTTCCACTTTAATGCGTACCAAAACAGAAAGTTGAAATGGATCCAACTTTTTTTGTGAAAAAAGTAAACAACCGAACTACTAAGAAATTGCAACGTCTGCAGTTTTGCATGAATATTCTGTAAAAAAGTATGAACACATTTTTTGAATGAATATTAATGCGCGTATTGTGTCGAACATACCGTACCGTATTTTGTGCAACTGGGTCCTGGGTTCGAAGTTGGTATTTTGTGCTGATACGCATATCAAAAAAGTGAAGTGGAAATCTGGCTTTACCTTTATAATCGATTGTTTTTGTAAGGATTTGGTATTTTGTTATTCGATTTCCGCGCGCATAAACGAAGGAAATTGTTTGGTTTACACATTCTATCTATATCTGTCTATGTAACAACTTTTTTCTGTTTTCGTGCTGTATCTCATCCAAAATTTCGGATTTCTGGCCTTGTTTCAGCAGTTGCGGGGCATTCTTCCTAGTATAATAAATATTTGATAACGTATAAATTTTCAAATCGAGTGAACACTTGTATGTTTATTTACCGTTTTTTGTTTACTCGAAGAAAATAATGTCTCGTTCTTTCAGACGATTTTAAAAAGCACTCTACTAAAAAAATAATGGAACCGAAACTTTGATTTAAATAAACAATCGAACTAGAAACTAATTTTGTGCTGTCAATCAAAAAGTTTTTGATGAATCTAAACAGTCGTTTTTTCACATTTTTCAAACTAGTGAAAACAGAGCTTCGTGACCAAGCTAATGAAAATAAAAATCTTGCCCAAGTCATTTTTATCTATGAAATAGATACTAATTTGAATGTACGTTAAGGACATAAAATTTTTGAGGGACATAATATTGTTTTTTTCTCTGTGGCGAAAATTTGTTCTCCGAAATTCGAAATATTTTATCTTTGTGTATTTTTAGCTATTTAAGTGAAGCAGGAGTAAAAAACAGTAAAAACGCATCATTGTTTAAATCAAAATAACTGATATAAACCAATAGCGTCTTCGAAATGTCTTTTCGAATTATTTGAGTCTTCGAAATGTCTTTTCGAGTTATTTGAAGATTAATTGCACTTGTTATATTGTTCATACTTTTGTAATACTTTAAAGACCTGTGTCATACTTATTCATACATCTACCTCTTTTCTGTGTGAAAGTTCGACAATCTGTGATTTGTAAGCAATCCAAGGTTAACAGTGAATATTGCCAGTTACACCTTCACACAAATTAACACACTTATTTTTTTATAAAAAATTGGTTTATAAGAAACTAGGGCTCGGTAAGTCAAACACCTAACAAACTCAATGGCTGGAAAATAGCTGACAAACAAAGTTCCCTATTTTGATTTTATTGTTATCGTAAATGTAAAGTAATCATTTAAAAAAACTAGCGTTCCTTCTGTTATGGGAAAGTTGGAGGATATAGTGTGATTTAAGTGCAGTCTAATCAAATGGTAATTAGGAACTTTTCAGGGCTCAAGAATTGACTTTCAGGGCTTACCCCTTTAAGTTTCATATAAAACATGAGTGTAGGTTCTGATTAGGATATGGTCAAGACTTTTACTCTCCTATTAGCCAGTGTTTTGATATGGTGGCCATTGGTTCAGTTCAAGTCAGGGACTTCAGTTGGTTAAGGACTTTTGGAATTTAAATAGAACTCACAACTTCAAACCCAGGATCGTCTAATTCATCAAAAGTTCACGATCAACAAAGCAGGATTTCCAAACTGTTTTTAAACACTTTCATACGAGAATAAATAACAGTAAAATTCCAAAATTTAATATATTTATTTATATATTTCATGAAAAGAAATATTAGGAGATTCCGTTTACACAGGAAGAAAAATGAGAAAATGAAAACCACTGAAGAATGAAAAATATTAGCTAATCACTCTGAAGATAACCGGAAACCTATTACAGCTTAAAATACGATTCTGACGTGGAACAACAACACAATCTCCATAGAAACACCTTGTTTTTGTTTCTCAGTTTGTTTACACATCACTTCAGGAGATCAATTAACAAGACAACAAACTGAACCAAAACGCCGAGAACCGATGAAGGAGAGACATGCATTCATTCATTCATTCATTTCCAACAACTTATACCCGATTATGTAGGAAAGAATATTGTTTTCTTAAAATTTTTCATATTACGTGTTATTCCACATAAAGGTCGTTTCAGGCACTTCAGCATCATCGCAGTTAACCAATATACTATTATCACCATCATCACGAATTAGTGACACAGCGTGATACAGCGTGATACAGCGTGCTGTGGATGATGGTGATACTCCTCTTACACCTTTTACTAAGTGTGAATGAATAAACCAACAAAACTGCATACCGGTAAGATCTAAAAGTTGAAGAAATAATTTATCAGGAAAGGATAAGTTCAAAATGTTAACTTTAATAAGCAAAAGAAATTAATGTACGTACTTTGTTAGTAACTTCATTTCTTTTTGTTCGACCTCTGCTTTCTCTACCATGTAATGATACCAAAGGGATTACAATTTTTCAAAAGCATGGCAGCGTTGAAGTCTTCGTGATTGATAATGCAGTTCTTGTCTATACGTTAATATATATTAGTATATTTGGCTCTTAGGAGGACACGAAGTTCTATAAAAGATATACTTAGGAGGACACGAAGTTCTATAAAAGATATACTTAGGAGGACACGAAGTTCTATAAAAGATATACTTAGGAGGACACGGCGTTTAGGGTTAGGGTTAGGGTTAGGGTTAGGCTCCTAAAATTTTATATCATGATAAGAGGATTTTACACCTGTTTTAGATCAAATTGCGTGAAACCGGGATCAAGGCTCCTCCAACGTGTATATCTAAAAATCGTTGTTCAGATCTACGCCTGTAACACAGAGAAATCGACTATTGTTTTTTTATCATTGTATATATGACGTCTTTCCAGAAATCGGCTCTTAAGAGGAGATGTATTTATTTGAGATTTTCTTCCTTGATAATTCAATTTAAATGTTATATCTTTTCATGGACGCAGGACTTTACCTAGACAATTGTTTCAATTAAAAACAATAATTAAAAACGAAACTGTATGAGTAAGTTTCGGAAAAACCCGTTTGTGGCATATATATAGTCCCTCAGTTTGAACTGGTATTTTAGGCGAACGTGTAGCTTTAAAATGTCCGTAGTGTAAGTTACTTAACCGTATCCAAGGGCTTTGCTAAACGTTTTTCATAATTTACATCTGCGTAAATACTACCTGGAGTGTTTTCATTTGATAACCACTTGATTTTCGGTTTACCATCTTCCATCATCCAACCATGTTGTAAAAAACTTGACATGGCACGTTTGCAGATGTAAGCTTGATAGTTGCAACGCAGCAGATATTGTTTTAATGCATCCATTGTTGGAGCCTTTGACTGAACAAATAGCTTCATTACCATAAAGATGACAGAAGCAGATCTTGTCAATAGTAAAGTCTGATGATAATGGTGGCCATCCATGTTTAATACGACTACTAGCATCATCAAGGGCTCCTTAAATCTGCATGCAAACTTGGTAGAAAACAGAGTGGCTAACAATGAAATCTTTATTGTTTTCTACATCATTGTTAGTTTCTTGAGACAGCTGTGACTGTTGTGAGTCCTGTGAGTGAATGTCACAAATTTCTTATCTTCCAATTGTAAGCAGCCTCAGTGAGCAAAATCTTCAAAAGTCTCGGTGGAGGAGTCTTTTTTATTAAACATCAGGCGATATTGCTTGCCATTGCTATAGAAAACACTCCTCCTTATAGACTTTAAAAAGTTTTTGACCACTGGGACCCGGGCGCTTATAATAGTCTCTTGAATTTAAATTTAAATTAAGCGACGGGTGAAAAAAATCCAAATTTCACAAAATTCGTCTTGCTGTAACTTTCGACAAATTGACGCGACTTGAAAGAAGGAAATTAACTGTAGTTTTGGTAAAATTGTGTTTAAGTAAAACGAGAAGAAGAAAGGAGTAGAAGATAGTTTGACTGATCAAAGGGATTTTTTTTCAAAGTATGGCTTTTAGGGGAATTTTTTTCAAAGTATGGCTTTTAGGGGAATTTTTTTCAAAGTATGGCTTTTAGGGAAATTTGACGGTGAATGGATTGTATGTTGAAGTTCAAAGTTCTTTTAGACTTAAGTAGACTTTTTTTCCCCGCAAAGGTATGTAAGCCGATACCGATATGAAGATGAACCAGCCAGCACAAGGTACATATGTAGCCTTTCTTGCAAATTTCTTTACTGTCTCTCTCCTATAGCTATAAATTTTGTATGAAAGCTGATATGCCACTGAAATGGAAAGGACAAATACCTCTGAAACGGTGGCGAAGGAGCTGTCAGTTTGGAGGCAATATATGTTAATCCAAAAACTGTCTGTCTGGATAAGTCGGTTAGGTTTTAACTTGGTTGATGGACTGAGCAATTTCAAAAACAGGACCCGGACCGGACCCGGACCCGGACCTTTGGAAAAACCGGACCCTCTCTATTTTTAGAAAGAAAATCTATTTTTAGAACTTTAACCTAAAAAGGCATCAAAAATGCCCCTTTTGACATGAAATTTGATACACATGCTAAGAAAGGCAAATTTAACGTTCCTTTTAATTATTTTGACCCCAAAATTGGTTTTGGGCACAATTAGTTAATTTTAATTAATTTAGAAAATGTTCCGTTTACGATGAAATTTGGCATATTTAGACTTATTTCCTTTATTTTCTTTTATTGAAGTCAAGGCAGATGAAGTCGAAGATGCAGTGATTCGCTAAAAAGCTGTATGGTAACCAAGAAGAAGGTAGAAAGAATGTTTTGCAGTAAAAAAAGAGCATTTATGAAGACAAAACATAACGCATGACGTATCAGGCATTTTCGTTTCATTGAAACAATTGATATGTCGACAGGATAATAACGATGGATTAATATAATATATAACGATGGAGCGCAGAAAAAAAGTGGAGCGTAACTTACGTCACAAAATCTCCTTCGTGCAGTTTTTTAACATACCACAGCGAGTTATCATATGTATGTATATGGCATAAAAACAAATAAAAATGCGCTATCAATAATTTTTTTTATTCTTCCCATTCAAATTATGGCTTGACAAGAGGTTTTAGTCAAAAAAAATTTGGGGTTTGATTCCCCTTTAAGCAATTTCATTGGCCAAAGAAAAACAATCAAATACATTCCTAAAATTCCTGACAACACACATAGAACATAGCAAAATCTCCCGCACTGTATCCTGCTACACTTTTCCATATCCCTGGTTTCAGTTCCAAACGTGGTGTTTTTAATACAACAATAAAATTCATTTATTTACTCTTCTACAATTATGTCTAGCGTAAATCAAAGATCCTAATGGCAAAAATGTTTCAAGGTACCTGCTAGTGTAGTATAGGTTTCTTATAAACAAATGTAATTTCAAGAGAGGAAATTTGGATTGTTCTTGTTTTCAAGTTCGGAATAGTAATTGAATCCAGTGAAATGATTTCAGAGTGTGTAAACAAATTGAAAGCCATTCCGAAATTTGTAAAAAATCCTGTAATAGCCTTAAGAGAAGTTTTTAAAATATCACGACTCTAAACTTGCCTCGTGGTAAAAGGAGTATCACAGTATTAGATACATGTACTGTACCAGCCTAAAATGGTGGTGAAATTCACCCCTCAGAAATGAAAATCTAGCTAGAGGTCTTCATAAAAAAAATAAAACTGAAAATTTTGGAGTGCCAGAAACCAAAATAATATATAAGCGCAGCTTACGATGGTAAAATTAACCTTTTAATTCCAACCTAAATTGCATCAGAACATTTTTGAACAAGTTACACAATTCTAAACAAGTCGTTACCACTGTTGAAAAGAAAAGCCCTTTATTTGTTTTACCATATTTAGGCACTATTTCGCAACAAACTAAAAGAAGCCTTTACAAGGTTATTTCCAAAACATTGCCCTATTGTAAACTCAATATCGTTTACAAATCTTCGTGCAGGTTGTCTAGTTTTTTTCGTTTTAAGGATCGCCCATCCAAAGATCTCATTTCTGGCATTGTCTACAAATTTTCGTGTGGAAGTTGCAACACTTCTTATATTGGCCAAACTAAGCGCCATTTAAAAGTCAGAACGAGTGAGCATATGGGTATATTGCATTTAACAGGAAAACGTTCACATAGAACCACAGGCCATCTTACAGCTGTGCAAGAACATACTTTGTCTTGTGATCATTTTGTTGATTATGATAATTTTTCTGTTCTTGCACACGCTAAAAATTCCTCTATGTTAGAACTCAAAGTCTCTTTTTATTATACGAGACAACCCGGTCCTTAATAAAACTATTCGCTCCACTCCATTATATCTTTATAATTAACGTGCACGGATAGATTTTTGATAATTTATGCATATAATCTTTTGTTTCTTATATGTGTTAATCTGGTAACTACTTGTAACATAGCTAATTATGCTTCACGCGTGTGAATACACCTTTTATATAAAATGTTAGTTTACGTTGTATAAAAAATTGACTTGATAATGAACGCTGTGTTGTTCGAAACGTTGTCAAAAATACATGGATTAGTCTAAACTTGTGTCGCCTTTTTTTTGTATTTGTTTTACCATCTTTAACCTAAAGCTTTGCAAAGAAAGTGCGAACCGCTTATTTGTACTAACATTCTTTCTATTCTTCAAGTCGGTGTACCCTGCAATGTTAGAAACTGCTCAATGTTGGGCGATCAACTTGGGAAGCCATTGAGCAGTTTGTCTGAACATAACATTGGAAATAATAACAACAGCATCAACTACAACAAAATCAACAACAACAATAATAATGACAATGGATTAATTTTAGCATTTCCAATAGCACAATTGGCTCTTCATCTGAAATTTATATGGATAATATTTGCATATTTTCATGTGAAAATTATGAAAATTAAAATAACAAAAAAACCCAAAAAAACATACTATCGGCCAATTTCGACCATGGTTCCTCTGTTACACGTCTTATTTTGAAAAAAGAAGCTCAAGCAGACACTTTACATACAAATATTGACACCATGATATAATATTCCATGTCACTAAGATTAGTTGTTGTTTTTTCAAGTAACACACACGACCCAATATTGAGCAGCTCCGTGGATTGCACAATGTTGGGCATCGGAGACATATTAATTTTCAGCAACGATGGACCCTTGTGTTGTGCTGTTATACATTGTATTTTGGGTTTCATGAACATCATTTTAAAAGAGGTGCATTTTACTTGATGATTTACTTGATGATTTACTTTTGATGCCCAACATTCCTCAATTGCCGAACATTGCCGAACATTGCTCAGTGCCCAACATTGTGCCAATGCCCAATATTGTGCCGAACATCGTCGCGGCATGACGTCCACTTTTTTTGTGGGTAAAACCAAAACTGAATTTATTATATTTTCCATGACTTGCATAAAAAATGTTTTTGTGGAGAACGTTTCATCACGTTGTTTGTTTTCCCCAATTTCATTGGCCAAAAGCAAAAGTCACATGACTTTCTGACTTTCTCACTTGGATATATTCCACAAAAAAACTCACCTGTAAAACCTGTTGTTCTTTTGGTGGTTGTTTCCCAAGATCTTACAAATGTTCCTCTTCGAGCTTGCGTACGTACACTCCTCTTGTTAATAAGACAATTAAAAGCTTTTCTTGGGGCAGCATTCAGTGTTTTCGAGACGTAAGAAAGTTGCCTTAAATTAACCAATTTAATGGCACCTGAAAGTGTGTTTGGTGTGAATATTTCGAATTTTTACATAATTTTCTTTTTTTGCTGTGGTCAGTATTTTTTCTTAGCGTTGTACCTATATATGGCGCGCGGAACCGCCAATAAATACTTTCATTCTAAAAATTACTTTCTTTTCTAAAATATACTTTCTTTTTCACAAATATAGAAAATACTTTCCTTTTTAAAAAATACTATGATGGAATATTTGCCTCGATCAACTTAAAAGTTAAGAAGTACACTCCCCCACTGATTACTTCTCGAAACTAAACAAAAACGCGAATTCAAGATAAATAAATATGTCGAACGGTGCTATGAATGAAAAGGACCTACGAAAAAGATTGATGAAGAACAAGTAAAAAGCCTTGCGTCGATAGGATTAAAGTGGAAACCAATTGATCGTCTTGAGAAGAAGCCAAAAAATAAAAACGTGGGTAAAGTATGCATAAAATGAGGACTTCAGCGAGTGGGTCAGATTGTACTTTTCTCTAGCTCTTTCCCACGGTTGCTAAATGATACTTTTGGGTAATCAAGACGTGGTCATTATGGTTAATGATTTTTAAAGAAGTATTTTATAAGAGAAACCAAATTTTAATGTAAAAGTATGAACTTATGCAATGAAATTGCTTTTAAAAAAAGAAAGTATATTTTTAGAAAATGAAAAATAAATGTACTGTAACAAAAAAGAAAGCCTCGAAGAAACTATTTCTTGGCGGTTCCGCGCGTCATACTTAAATCTGGAAGCCGGTTTCATCACAACCATATTCATGGCTACCATATTTTTCAGACCCTGAATGAGATGCATGTGCGTTTACAGTTGACAGTTTTCGAATTGAATGCAACAAGTACCTGAATCATATTTTCCTCCTCTGCTTCTAGCTTTATGCATCCTCAACAATGTTGTAAGGCACCGTTAGAATTACGTTAAATTTAAAGCTTATATGATATTTTAGATTACAAAAAGAAAAATTAAAAAATATATTTTAAAGGGAGCACGCTACGACACGGATTAATTACGTGATATTATGGATATGGTGCAGCACCAAAATTCGATTTGAGGCAAGGAGAAATGAACACAGAGATAAGAGAATAAAAATAGCTACATAAACAGCATTCTTATTTATATTTTCTTGTGCTCTTAAACACCATCCTTCATTTTTTGGATAACTTCTGTACTTTCCTTTCATCTTGCTTGCTTTCTAAAAACAAAATTAAATGAGGCCTTGGAGCTACGGACGGAAACTTCAAAATTCATCTGCAGCTTGTGCATCAAAACAAAGCCACTTCTTCTTCTTCACAATCATTGAGGAGCAAGGGTAGAATTTTTAGACCAGATCGAGAATTAGCAAACAAAACATTTGGCCAGCAACTTGGATAATCATAGCTAATTATTTGTTTGCTCTATATTGATTTCTTTTAGTAAAATAACCTTTACCAATTTACTTGTACTTTTTGCTAGCTCACAAGCATGTTCAATTTAGTTCCTCCAAATTCCTCCAGGTCTGCAGAATCGATGAGTATTTTGAAATGTGATAACAGTTAAGGCCCCCGTAGGTGGGGTGGGGGTTAGGAGAGGGTAGTAAACAAAAACGCACAGAAATCACGTGATTCATGCCATAGGTCCTTTAAAGGAATTTTCATCCCAACCTCCAAATACACCACTGTTGTAGAGTTTCAGAGGTAAAAAAAATATTTTTATGAGAACTTTTACCGGGGCTTTTAGAATTAAAAGTTGTTAAATTTGGAAACGGAATAAATGAAAATCTTTTTTATTTTGATAATAAAATAAATTGAATGGAAAAGGTTTTCCAAAACAGTTTCTTTCTGATAAATCCTTTCACAGTGATAACCTGTTTAACTATATCCAAACACTGCGAAGGAGTACACATTTTTCCAAGATATCGGAATGGTGTATTTACGTGTTGAGATCAGATCAGATCAAAGTATACTTCTGCCGATAACTGCGATAACTATTTAAAGTGCCAATAGACTTAAAACTCACACGGAAACTTACAATAATGAATGAATAATTTTTTGAAAAAAGGCTTTTTCAAATACATGTTTTGTAAGTATACCGGTACTTTAAAGGAGAATTAACGTCAAATTTGACCACCTATGTTTTTTGCTTATATTTATTCATTTGTAAAAAATACATCTTCATACAATATTTGAAGTCATTTTATCTGTATATCAAAAGTTATTCCAGTTTAAATCTTTCAGTAATTATGAATTTGTGATGTCACAGCTGCCCAACTTATATACTTTCGGAACGACTGAAGCTATCAGTTTGACAAATTTGACATGACATATGACACAACATTGGAATAGTTTTTTATACCATTATTCAATAACTTAATGTTTAGTAAAGATAACCTTGTTGTGTAGTGATCATTTTCACAAAAATTGTTTCGGAATCGCTCGAGTTTCCAAACCCTGGTTAAGTTAGGTTCCTTTCTATTTTCACATAAAACCACCAAAGTTATCAATATTAATGGTGAGAAACTTGTAAGATGTAAGAAAGAACGAAGTTCTTTGAAAAGGTATCTTATATGATTGTAAGTTTGAAACTTTTTTCTCCTGTTTACAATGTCTTGCAAACGTGTTTTTTTATTCTACTTTAAAAAAAAAAAAAATTATATTCTTTCTGTATTAGACAAGGCCTTTCTTTTATATTATATGAATTATAATTTATTAATATCTTCTTCTAATCAAAGAGAGTATAAATAGAGAGTGTGCATAGTCCTTTGACTGATGTCCAGATGCTCTTTTTTTATGTTTCTTTTCCATTAACTTGGTTTTTGCAAGGCACTACAGATATTTGTTTTCTTTAGGTTGTCGAAAAGTTGTTATGTTGCGAAGAACATTCATCTGGAAGTAGGCAATTAACACCTGATAATGAAACTTCCTTCACAAGCAATACTAGTTTATTCTTTGCTAAATTTATTTTAAGCTAAAGTTGTTATTTTGACATTAAATCTCCTTTGATGTTGAGTGTATCAAGAGTCCAGCACTGGCACTCTAGTACTGGTATTCTAGCCACGCCCTAATGTCTAAATAATTTAAAATCAGTCAGTGAAACCTCTTAATTATATTTTCTTAATTTGCCAAATTAGCTATCATTGTATTGTATCATTTGGTAATTTGTGACACTGTGATGGGACTTCTATAGAAACTTGTCATAGCCAAATGGAGAATAAGAAACCTGGTTATAAAAAACTTTCTTGTAATATACCGTATTTCTTAGTGTATAAGCCCCGCGGATGCCCACTCCCATGGAGATAAGCCCCCCTTTTCCAAACATAAAAATGGGACCACAGATACACTCTCCCACAGACTCTGAATCTCTCTGTAATTCTGGCTAATATAGGTGTTTTGTTTATTTTTCAAAGAAAATAAACGATATACAATATTCAAGGTTAACGGTTGGCAGACATGATACATGTAGAACAAATTGTGGTGTCAGAGTCATTTAACATTCATTCAGGTCAGTGGGTAATGACCAACTCTGGATTTTTTTAGTAAAATGATTCTTAGTACCACATACTTGTAATATCAGGTCTGAACACTAATGTATTGTGATTTGTGATAAAAGATGATTTGTAAAGGAAATTATTTTTTATAAACTGATTATTGTAATTTTGCATTGCATTTTCAGACTAAAAAATGAATATTGACAATGTTGATGTTGAAAGGTATCATAAGAGGATGACAGAGATTCAAAATATTTGCGATAGTATTGCCGTTGGAAACCTACAGTTGAACAAGATGTTGCAAAAGTTTGGATGGTCTAGAAGTGAACTACAAAAGCAGGTTTGATTGGATCTGTTTTATTAAAAAGTATATGTTTTAGGCGATTTCTATGAATAAATGTGTATAAAGAAGGTCCTTTAGTGAAGAAGGTCCTTTCCAACTTGGAGTCACTAATGATTCTGGTATTTTACACTCATAATGTTTTTTTCAGGAAATTTGCGCTAAAATTTATATTTTTCGTTTCTAGGAGAACACTAATCATTATATCCCTTGCATAATGTTTTCTATCTTAAATGAAGTTTTTGGTGCAAGCACTCTTTTATTAGCCGGCTTAAAACATCGCGTGTGTCTCAATGGCAGATGTGCACATTTTCATTTAAAAGCAATGGCCAGAAGGACTGTGTTTATCAGAAACAAATTTGTTTTAAATTATTCTGTGTATTTATAATGTCTGCTTGAAGTAAATTATTGTTATCAAATGATTGTGTGCGAACTCATGAACATACATGCCAAGAATTGTAATTTGTAAGATAGGGATGGATAACTGCTCACTGACAGCCATGAACTCTTACACTGTAGAGAATGATAACATCCAGATTGACAAAGATCAATGTTAAGACTGATATTTACTAATGGTTCTGAGGAGGCAAATGTAGATTGACTACCGTTGTATGTACTAATAATAGCTGGGGGTTTGGTTAGTGTTTTTAAAGTCAAAAAAATTGTTTATCAGAAAACTAAAACTTCATTAAAGGAGCTACAACATGGATCACATGATCTTAAGAATTATGGTGCCGCACCAAAATTCGAATTGAGGCGAGGAGAAATGAACACAGAGATAAGAGAATAAAAATAAAAAGAGCTATGTAAACAACAGAAACTTGAAATAATACAAATTTAATAATACAAATTTTCCTTCAAGATCGGAAATATGAAAAAGAAGGATTCCATTTTCAGGGTTCCCACCAGTCCTGGAAAGTCCTGGAAAGTCCTGGAATTTGAAAAGTGTCCTGGAAAGTCCTGGAAAGTCCTGGAATTTTGCAGAAATCTTCAAAAGTGTCCTGGAAAATCCTGGAAAAATTTTTGTGATCTCACTCTTTCTGTATTCTTGATATTTGATTGCATCCTTATTCATGTGCTTCATGTTTCTCTGTCAACGTGTCAGTTTCAGGAAATGAATGATCTTGTAAACACCAGTATTTAAAATCAGTGTCTTCAACACTAACACTTTTTGTGTTTGTTAATTGACCACATAGGTTTATCCATTACTATGAGCATATGTATATGCATTATTAGACTTGAAGTGAATTTAGAAAATTATGGATGAAATGAGGCAATTTAGTGAATGGTCTTCAAATGACTAAGGTCTATACTAAAATTGGAGATCACTGAAATGCTTTACCACTTATGAAACATTAGCTGACAGATTCAAAGTTTGTGAAATGTAACCTTGAATGTTCATTACATTACAAACGTTTACTTATTTTTTTTAGATTAGAGTAAGTTATGCCTAAGAATAAATGTATCTTTCAAATTGCGTGGCTTAATGATCCCTCTTACAAGCTATGGCTGGAGAAGAAGGACAGTTCAGTTGCAATATGTAATTTTTGCAAAAAGGAGTTCGATATTAGCAACATGGGGGAGACAGCTCTTAAATCTCATATTAAGGGGAAAAAACATCAAGAACTTGCCCAAATTTGCGTAAGCAAACCAATTACATCATTTGCAAAAAAGATTGACACTCCACCGAAAAATGAACCCCAGCCACAAACAAGCAGTGCAAAACAGGTTGCAATTGACAGCTTGCTAGTAAAGGATGCGACCACCAAGGCAGAAATTCGCTGGGTTCTTAACATGGTTTGTTCTAAGTATTCCAAAAATTCATCATCAAACATAAACAAATTGTTTGCAGCTATGTTTCCAGATAGTGAAATCGTTAAAAACTTCCAATGTGGGTCTACAAAGGCAAGTTATGCTATTACATATGGGCTAGCTCCGTACTTCCAGGGTTTATTGCTTCAAAAAATTTCATCTTCACCCTATGTGGTTGTATCGTTTGACGAGTCATTAAACAACTCAGTTCAAAAAGGACAGATGGATTTGCTAATACGCTATTGGGATAATGATACAGACCGGGTGTGTACTAGATATTTGGGTTCTGAGTTTATGGGCCGTTCGACCTCTGATGATGTGCTTGAGACTTTCCAAAATGGAATATCACAAGTTGACGAATCTAAGATGATCCAAGTTTCCTCTGATGGGCCCAATGTAAACCTTGCTTTTTTAAGAAAGTATAATTGCTGCAGAATGGAGAAGGAATTGGCTCCACTGCTGGACCTTGGCACTTGTGGGCTACATACTGTTCATGGTAGCATGAAAACAGGTGCCAAGGCTAGTGAATGGGAGTTAGAAAAGCTGCTAAAAGCAATGTGGCAGTTCATACATGATGCCCCGACCCGACGCGAAATGTATGAGAATGTGGCGGAATCAACTGAGTACCCATTAAAATTTTGTGGCCATCGTTGGTGCGAGAATGAAAAGTGTGCTGAAAAGGCAGTACATTTGATCAAGGGATATCAAAAGTTTGTAACCCATGTTTCTGCCCTGAAGAAAAGTCAGCAGCCTGATAACAATAACAAGAGTTTCAAAAACTTAAAAAAGCTAATTCATGATCCGCTGATTCTTGCAAAGCTCAAGTTTTTTGAAATGATTGCCAGTAAGTTGAATGTCTTTTTGCGAGGTTTTCAAAGTGATCGTCCAATGGTTCCCTTCCTTGCTGATGTTCTAGGTGAAATTGTGCGTGATTTCATGGGTCGAATAGTTCTCAAAGATGTACTACGAAAGGCTACAAGCTTGTACTTGTTGATTTTGATTGATCCTAAAGATAAGAATGTGAGGAAACCTGATATCAATGTCGATATAGGTTTTGCTGCTAACATTAAAATTCAAGATTCTGCTCTCAAGTCAAATGATTCTAAAGTTCTTGCTTTTAAGAAAGAGGCTGGTACCTTCCTTGCCACTTTACTATCACACCTTCTTGAAAAGTCGCCATTAAAGTATGCTCTAGTCCGAAGTGCTGCATCTCTCAACCCTCTTAATATGAGTAACAAAGCTAAACGAGACTTTTGCATCAAGCAGTTTTCTGTCCTTTTGCAGAGATTGACTCAAGCTACGAAAATATCAAGCAAATCTGCAGAAAAAGCAAAAGCACAATACACCGCATTCTTTGATGTGGTAGACAGCAATATTTCTGCTTTCAAGGACTTTGACAAAGAGAAGGATAGTTTAGATTGCTTTTTTGCAGACTTTATCGGCAAAGATAAGAATTATGTTGATATGTGGGAAGTTTGTAAAATTGTATTTACCCTGTCCCATGGGCAATCATCGATAGAACGTGGTTTTTCGGTAAACGACCAATTTTGTATCGAGAATTTGAAAGAAAAATCGCTTATTGCATTGCGCCAGGTGTCAGACCATATGTCAGCATTAAATGAAAGCCCAGAAAATATCCAACTCACCAAAGAAATGATGCAATCCTTCAAGGAATCTAGCAAAAAATATAAAGAAGCTCTTAGCCAAGAACGCAAAGAAAAGGAAGAGGAACGCAAGTCATTGAAAAGAAAGATTGTTAATGATGAGATCAAGCAAATAAAGGCAAAAGTTCGTATCCTTGAAGGTGAAATTCAAGATTTGACTGTGACCTCTGATGAACTAGCTGTGAAAGCAAGGAAACATAAGGACTTTACCTTCTTAGATGAATCGATCAATCAAAAGAAATTGTGTGTAGCGAAAAAAACCGAAATAGAGGAGCTGAAGGAAATGGAGAAAAAGCTTAATAAAAGAATTGGTTGCTCTGATGATTAATTTGATTAGTTACACTTAAAGTTTGAGCTTCACACTTGAATTGTTTGTTTGTTCATTCGTTTCTCAGCAAGGTTGTGCAATGTTTCTTTACATAGAATTGAGATATCACTATTCAGCACTGTTTATTCCAAAGAATGTTGAATGTTTTAGACTTTGAACCAGTACTAAGTCATTTTTGTTTTGCATTAATTTCTTTTCTAGCTTAGCATAGCTAGTAAGATGGTCTTTTATTTAGAAAAATGTAAATTTCTAGTATTTCAGGCAAGTCAAGTAGCTAAAAGTATTTTTAAGTAACTACTTTAACTAATAAAGCTTTTAAGTGTTAATGAACCAATAAGAGTGAGGCATACAAATTGAGAGTATCAAGGCTCATCTATTTACACTGATATCCATTTCTTTATGATGTGCTCAAGCATCTTTAACTAGGGGATTTTCAGGAGACTACTAATTTTCCTTCTGCAGTTTAATATACTAAAGTTTGGAGCTTACAGTGCATTATAAGAACGTTGATTTATACCTTCCTGTCTATAGTCTACTTTGCTGAAAATTAAACTACTCTGAACACACTAGTACTTAATATATTTTGTTTAGTTTTTAAAAGTTAGTTATTTATTTTGGTGCCAGTCAGCATGGAACTTTTAATTGCGATTTTTTCTTTTGAAAGTTCGCTGTTGTCTTCAGTAGTTAACTTTCTGATTATATAGTTTGTTAAGTTTGTTTTGCAATGTACAGATAAGTTCTGAAATTTGATCAGTATATTACAAGTAGATGTCACACAGACTACTTAGTAGTAACTTTCAATATATAGTTTTCATCTTGAGAACAAATCTTTCAATAATTACAGGTCCTGTTCTTTTTGCAGTTTTGAAATTTCCTGACATCAGTCTTTAATGTGAAACCATTGAGTTACATTTTGCTTCTATTAGATGATGTAGAGTTATAGGACGATGTTGTTTCTTTCAAGCAACAGTTATCAAGGTAGTTGGTAAGGATGTGATAAATATAATAACGTGATAAATTACAAACTTTATCTAGATAAAGATTGAGTTAAATAATTGTTATTATCTATTATATCTATTATTGCTTAGTAATTGCTATTGTCAGAAAATATCTCTTATTGAGTGTAACCAATTGTCAGACCTCTGTCTACCTTAATGATTGAGAATATTTGGGTTCATCACTTTTTGAACATATGTTCTTGACAAAAAATAGGGAATTGCCGTAAAAAGTCCTGGAAAAGTCCTGGAATTTTCTTAAAAGTCCTGGAAAAGTCCTGGAAATTTGAGGTAAATAGTCCTGGAAAAAGAGAAAAAATGTCCTGGAAAGTCCTGGAAAGTCCTGGAATTTTAATTCATTTTTTTGGTGGGAACCCTGATTTTTTTTTAACTTACTCAACATGAAACACTTTACCAATTATTCTCATCTGTGAGTCTCCTTTTCTAACTCACCATTCAGTGTAGAAAATAATCAAACAAGAATCATTTGATCAGCTTGTCTTAATTCCTTAAATGCTCACTAAAAGTATTCTGCAATCTGTTGCAAGATCTTTCTGGAAGAAAATGCATGTATATAATGTATTCATAATTTTTAGAAAAAAAGTCTTGTTCAATGTCCTTTCGACAAGAATCATGTTGTGAAGGAACAAAAATTATCCGAGCATACAAAAGTTTGTTCTGTGAAACAATTTGGTATAAACAATATACAAAAGCAGGTATATTAGAACATTAAATATCTCATTGTTAAAATGCAAAAAATTCATATATGAGTAGTAAGTACTTATATGTAAGTACTTATATGAACTGTTATTGCCCGCATAGCAGGGCTGTATTCGTTGTGCAATACTATTGGTTAATAAGGCTTAAATGTGATGTCACTCCACTGGCTGAAGTGTCATGGCAACAATATATTTATAAAATAAGAGGCATGAATGTAAACAAACCAAAAACATTGAGAAAAATAGAAAAAACATTACAGGAACAAAATAATAAATGAAATAATAAAGGGAACTCATTGCCTTTCGTAAATTTTTTCTATTTATTATAGCAAATTGAATGTCCCACAAAAATGAGAAAAGTTTGTTTACAAATTTTTTTTGTATGCGAAGGGAAGTAATTTTGAAGAAATACGTTCAAACGTGGGTAATGTACGGGCCTGTATATGAAGCGTGTTGACCCGTTTACAACCTGCTACTATATAAAGTTCACACAAGCCAAAGATGCGTCAACTCGTTTTCAACCCAGAAAAAAATACTCTTGAAACTGCTCAGCTACCATTATTATTTGATAGTGGGCTATTTCGCATACACCCGTTTCTGCCCAGGAATAAACTATTACATGAGCCAGGCAGCAGGTTGAACCGGGTTGGAAAAACGTGTCAGCTATACAACTGCCTCATATAATGGAAACTTATTTTACAACCAATCTTTTGCCATAGCAGGGTTTTTGTGTTTACAAATAGATTTCCCTTTAAACAAGCCAACACGCCAGGTCAACCTGACTCATATAATTAGTCCCTAACTGTTTATTTCTGGCTCCAAATATTTACTTCCATCACGTACTGAACTTTACTTTGACGTAATAACCAGTTAGTACATCAGTTAGTTTGTCTATCCAGCTTTAAACAGGTGTCACGTGACATCACCATGTTTCCATGTTTAGCATACGCGTAATGAATTTGATTTCTATGGAGCTGCCATTACTTCAAATGTATCTCCGTCGTGTAAGTAGTTTTTGTAGCTCTGCATATACAGCGGATCCAATTGTGGAGGAGCACATTTTTCTGTTTTCAGTCTGTATCACCAATGGACTTGTTTGCATGTTTATCATTAGGTCAAAAAATATCTGCAATCTGATTGGTTAATGTCATCAATGTAAGAAACTCGAAAAATATTCGCCATATTACACTGTGCGATAACTAATACTTATAATTTATGCCTTAAAAGCTAACATTCTCCTTCACAAATTTCAACATATCCTCTAGATCAGCCGCTGACACAATCTATGTTCTTTGACGTGATCCATAATTGCAAGTTAGCAATCTGCATCATTGATTGATTGATTGATTGATTGATTGATTGATTGATTGATTGATTGATTGATTGATTGATTGATTGATTGATTGATTGATTGATTGATTGATTGATTGATTGATTGATTGATTGATTGATTGATTCGTAGAAATGAAGTTTCTTTATATTATTTGTTTTTTCAGCATTGTCTTCAAGTACACACCAACCTCCTGAACATGTGTATCTACCTATGGAATGGGTTGATTATCATTTAACAAGAGAACAAAAGTTAAACGTATATGAACATGTAATCAAGGTAATTTCACTAAAAATCTAAATAGACCGGAAGGAGGAGTGTTCAAGGGAGTGTCATTTGTATTTTCAGGTGGGACAATGTCTTTCTAAAGGAATATTATCTTTCAACGACCTTGAAACGGAAGCACAAGATCAAATGAGAGATATATCTACCCGTATATATCCACTTTGATCTTCACTTGATACAGTGGAAACTTATTGAGAATCAGTTTCTTTCTTGTTTTCTGTTAGTGTTATCCGCTCTTAACGCTGGTGAAAATGGCGCCAAAACACAGCTTCAGATATTAGCTGAAATACGAGATTACAAACGAAGACGACAATCGTATCGTGGTAAAAATAAGGCTAATCGTAAAATGACTGGCTTGGAGGTTAGTGGACTGCACATATATACTGGAGTTTTTTCTCTATTCTTTCCTGTATAATAAAAAAGAATTAAAAAGGATGCTATGTACAGTATCCATTCAGTACAGTTTTAATTCACCAATTTCAACACGCAAGGGACCTGACGTTTGGTTCGAATTTAACGAAGTTTAAAAGTCACGAATTCTTTCTTTTTTTTCTTCAGAGAATAAGGTTGCAGCAAAAACAGTGAATATACTTACGAGAGAAAGTGATTGATGAGTATGTGTGTAAAATTAAGGTGTGAAATAAAAAGGTTTCTATCTATTAATATTAGGTGTTCAGACCGGAATATGTGTGGGAGTGTGGTGCATTTATAAGTGAATGGTGAATTATTTTTGTCGTGTGTTACGTCCTCGTTTTTGTAATGTTGTTATGTTAGCTGGTTGTGGTGGTGGTGGTGGTGTGCGTGGTGTGCGTGGATAATTGTCGTTTGTTAATATTAGTGTTGCGGTTTGGTCAAGTTGTTTCTGTAGGTAATGGAAGTGTATGGTGAAATGCTTTACGCAAAAGAAATTTTCGTTTTTGAAAAAAGAAAAAAAGAAAAAAGAAAACAAATAAGATTGGGGAGGAAGTTGGGGGAGAAGAGAAGTCTTGGCTGTTAATACAGCAGTGACGAGATCAAACGCGCGTATGAGTTGGCCAAAACAAGGGCAGAACTTCAGGTCCTTCATCAGGAGCTGACACCTACCGTTTGTACAATGTCAGTTCGTTTCTGGTGACCTATGTTACCACGGTCTATTAGCTCTACAAAGTACTCATACTTTTGGCAAAGAGCTACTGTATATACTGCCGGTGACTTGGGAGGAGTGGGAGATGAAAGGATGAGTATAGAACTTACCGTTAATTTGTAGAATCGCTGTGATGTCGAGCAAAAACTTTATTACTTTTGTTTATTTTTGCTATGTTTTTGTTTATTTATTTATTGGTGTCTATGGTGTCAAGTTCGATTGACGTTCGATTTGAGTTTTATTGACGTAATCCTGTTAATAAAAATGGTGGTTGAGTGGTGAAGTGATGTGTCATGTGGTAATGGTGGAAGTGTGTATGGATTGAAGGATTGTGTGAGATCATATTGAGGACATTTATGTGTGTGGCTGTGAGGACTTAGAATTTGCATGTGTGTGTGTATGTGTGTGGGAAAGTTAATGATTTGCTATCGTGTCCGTGTGTGATATGGTATAGCTTTATATGGAGATGTTGTGGCGTGTTGACAATCTTGTGTGAACCAGTGCTGTGTTTAGTGTTTTGTGTGTGTTTAGTGTTTTGTGTGTGTGTGTGTGTGTGTGTGTGTGTGTGTGTGTGTGTGTGTGTGTGTGTGTGTGTGAAAGTGGTGTAGGAGGTGTAAAGATTTGTGGTGGTGGTGTGTGTGTAAAATTAGTTGTGTGTGGTGTGTTTTCAGTGTGTTTGTTTGTGTATTGTGTGAGTGGGTATTATTTAGTACATAATTGTTTTCCTTAAATGTGTCTGTAAGTGGCTTGTTTGCGAATGTGAATGGGCGTGCCTGTCTTACGAATTATTACATCTGTGTTTGTTGGCGGGAAAGCGGACCGGGTTACGAGACAACGATAGTAAAAGGGAGATTTCTGTTTTTATTGAAAGATAGTGAACTGATATAACAAGAACTGTTCTTAAAACTTTGTTTGAAACTGCATTCTGCAATGGCTTGAGATAAACCGGAATGTCTTTGCTTTTTTGGCTATGAAGGTTAGTCACGTTGGGCAGTCAAGAGTCACAAATCTTGCTAGAGACAAAAATGATATTTCTTTTCACAGTATTTTTTTAACTTATATTTAAATAGTTCGTGATACTCTTTTTTTCTTTTTTTTCGCAAATTGTTTGTCAATTTGGTTTCGGATATGTTCGTATATGTTTTGCGTACGGCTGGATGGTATCAAAAAATCATCAAGATTAATTTTCCTTATTTGTTTTATCCGCTTGTGATCACGAATGTACGGAAGTTCGAATTAGCAGGCGTATTTTAAATACAAATAAATAGGGGCTTTAAATGCTCTAGGACCTCCTACGCAGGACCCTCATTGATAACAGTTCTATCAGAACTGAAGAGGCTATCCTGGGTAAACATTAATAGTAATAATTTGGCCGAAAAATTGGTTCGAATTAGGAAAATGTTCGAATTAGCAGATGTATAGAAGAAATCAAACCTTCCCCTCAAAACCATTGCTCACCGCCATTATGAACGTTTTTTTTTCATTTATTTATTTATTTATTTATTTATTTATTTATTTATTTATTTATTTATTTATTTATTTATTTATTTATTTACAGGTTCTTCGTGAAGTAGTGGATCAACAGATGTTATATTTTAAAATCACTCAAGAAAAAACATCTTCTGTTCCTATGACAACTAGATGTGTTGAAACCACAGTGCAAACATCCGAAAGAGATAAAAACCTGGAAACTAGTAAACAAAAGGAGCAACCTCAATTTGGATGTGATCATAGTCGAAATGACGGAGAACGGCATCGTAGTCGAAGTAACGACAGACGGAGCAGTCGGAGGAGAAGTCGGAGTAAAAGTAGGGATAGACGCGACACTAGTGATCGAGGTTATCGCAGAAGTTCTGATAAAAGGCGGAGAAGTCGTAGCATGGAACGACGACGTAGCTATGGTGACGGCAAACAAAGAGGCGATATTAGCAACGTCACTTATTATTAAAAATATGAACGGTAAAAATAGGAATGGAGTGCGTGATCACACTTACCAAACTAAAAAGCATTCATTTTGCTGTTTATAATCTTGTGTTTATATTTGCCAGATCTGACCTGATAATAATAAAACATTTTCTTAAGACCTGGGATGCTAGTTTTTTAATCTGCTGACTCACTTTTTTATTTTTTTAAACATATTTTGCCCTGCAGATGAGTAACCATGGTTACCATTTTCACTGGAAAGTTCTGGAATTTCTAAATAATAGTGACAGCCATATGTAGTAGTTTATGATGCATACTTTTGACAAAAAAACAATGAATGCTGTTTTGGGTGATTCAATTGATTTCTACGACAAATCGAAAAGTGTTAACGAAGAAATATCGATCGAGGTCTCTGTCTACAACACTGTTGAATTTGTCTTAGTTAAAAAACCACAGTCGCTTGCTTGAATTAATCAAATAGTGTGTACGCCACTTTAGAAAATGGAATTTGATGAATTCTGGCCGATTAGAAGAAACACGTTAATATAGATTAAACTTTAGACTAAACTTTAGACTAAACTTTAAAATTTGCATTAGTTTAGGGAATACTATTGGTGCGCCAGTACATGAAACACCTTTATTGTGAACAATGTAATTAGGTTATTATCATTAGAACTTAATTGTGAGTGCAAACGTGTAACTCAGGCTTTACTGACATGAGTAATTAGGGGATTTTGTCAGTTTGATGGCTTAGCATGCAATGTAGTAAATGAAATGTATTGAATAGAGGTATTGAATGGAAATTAATTAGCACAACAATCCATACAAATGAACTTTCGATCTAAATAGAATGTTGTCAAGTCAAAGTTTGTTGGAGTTCTTGTCAACAGAGGAACATGACATCTTACAGGCGAAGAAAAAAAGCCATTTTGTTAAATTTTGGTATCATCTTGTCGGTTATAATATTTATAGAGATAATCAGTCATTTTTCATGTAAGTTGAAATTTGTTTCTCGTAAAGCCGTCAGTTTCATCAACAGTTCTCCACATGATAACCTCCTGCTTTTCAGTTACACATTCCTCATCATCTCCATCATTACCCACATGGGATGAGAAACAAACAACTGACAATCTAGCTTTAGAAAAAAAGATTGAACCAAAAGTAGAAACGAAGTTAGAAATTACCATCGATGGGGAAGATTTACTCGAGAAATTTTTTTGGGAAATTCCATGCTCGGAGAACAACACGGATTTACGTAAGTGTTTCGTAAGCGTAACATCCAAGTGGATGAATGAATGGATGAATGAATGGATTATTTTCACCCCAACTTGTGATAAATATTTATTTATTTATTTATTTATTTGTTTGTTTGTTACAGTTGGAGGTTTTAGTTTGAGTTCTACCAAACTTAAGAAAGAAGATTTGGAGCAAGAACTCGACTTTCTTTGGGACGGAGGAAGATGGGGTCCAGATTGTGCTATCACCAAAAAAGTTGCCATCATCATTGCTTTTGAGTTTTCGACGTTTAAATTGCTTCGCTTACTAAGCGTACTGCACACGATATTAAAAAGACAACGGCTGTATTATCGAGTTTTCGTAGTTGAACAAAGTGGAAATGCTCCATTTAACAGAGCTCGATTATTCAACGAAGGGTTTGAACAATCGAGATATTTTGATACATATGATTGTTTTATATTTCATGACGTCAATTACATTCCGACAAACGACAAAAATATGTATGATTGTCCGTCAAGTCCACGTCATATGGTCGGTTACTTGCCGAATTCACATCATAAAAATATTCTTGCAGATTGGTGGTATGGCGGAGCAGTCGCAGTGACAACAGAAGATTTTATAAGTAAGAATATTGTTTTTCTCCTCAAAATAATTTGTGAAACCATATTGGACAAAAAAACTTAAAAATGTTAGAAATTCTTCCACGTCGATCCTGTTGTTTCTAAGCAGCAATTTAAAACATTGTGTCCCTGGCAAAAGGAAATCCCTTAATTGGATTTTCTCATTATCAAAATTAATTCATCTTTCAAAGAAAGATTAAAAATTTGTAAGTCTGAGAAGAAAGTGATTACAGCTCAGATGTTTATCGTTAAGATTACTAAAAGAAAACTTTTCTTTCAAAAATGGAAATTTTGTAGAAAATATTTATGAAGCGTCCTACCTGCTCGAAAAATAATAATAATAATAATAATAATAATAATAATAATAATAATAATAATAATAATGATCTTTCAGTCATCCATATTGACCTCAGCGATTTTCTGTCTGAAACAAACAAAAACAATTTTATTTTGAGACAACACTAATTTGCAAAAATGAGTTCCTGACTTGATAAGACATTTTGTTGAAACATATTTTTTTTTATTTATACATTTTGATTGACGAATTTATAAAAAAGTGGGATGCATAAATTAATTCAAATTTTTTGATATTCAAAAAATTCAAATATTTTTATTTTTTGCCAATCATCACATTCTCATAGCAGGTTCTTGAACAAAACTTGAACAAAAGGTTTCTCCTATTTCCCACTTATCATTTCTTGTTGATTTTTAATGTATCGTCAGATCGAATTGTACATAATAATAAGAATAAGAATAAGAATAAGAATAATAAGAATAAGAAGAACAACAACAACAACAACAACAACAACAACAACAACAACAACAACAACAACAACAACAACAACAACAACAACAACAACAACAACAACAACAACAACAACAACAACAACAACAACAACAACAACAACAACAACAACAACAACAACAACAACAACAACAACAACAACAACAACAACAACAACAACAACAACAACAACAACAACAACAACAACAACAACAACAACAACAACAACAACAACAACAACAACAACAACAACAACAACAACAACAACAACAACAACAACAATTTACTGCTTTCTCTGACGGATCTTGTCAGGTCATTGAAAATTCTCAGTGCATATTGCTGGAATGAGGAATGCTTACGTGTCGATTCCAAAAGAATGTCATTGCTCTCTCGATTGTTTCGCATTCTTCTTTTATCAGTCTTAACATCCATTTTAAGATTTTCTGGCATTTGGTCGTTGTGTAGAGCTTGTAAGACATGATATGTCAGACAGGTAATCGAGTAATCAAAGCGTGCTCGGATTGGAAGCCACGCAAGCGCCTATTGTGCTAGCATATCTGTTCAATACAACTGTTTGATGAAGGTTTTTGGGTTTACATTGTCGTATTATCGTATCGTATCGTATCGTATTGATGATGAGTGTTTTAGTTGGTATGGTAGGTCAGCAACATACAAATTGAAAATTGACTTTTGATAGAAACAAAAATGGTCTATAATTCACTAGGATCCGATGGATGTTTTACTTTTGGGATAGAGTTCATTCTTGCTTTCTTCTTTCTTTCTTTTCTTTACGATTGTTGATCAAACCATTGATTATGTTTGATTATGTTTGATTATGTAAGTGAGTGGTGATATGATATATAGCTTGCAACAGGTTTAATTATTTCGATAAGCATGTTGTCGTTGCCTAAAGAGCAGTCATGTTGGATCATGATAATTACATTTTCAACATCTTTGCATGTTGTGCATTTGAGTTTAAAAGCTCTTGCTTTGCATTTTGGGAGTTTGATTCATGGAAATTGACAATACTGGTACGAGATGAGTGTGTGAGCTTTTCTGCAATATGACTGCATTAAGTTGTCCTTTGTTGTTTTAATTTCTGATTTTAATTTTTATTTCTGATGGTTCGAATGCTATCCCATCCCCATTGGTTTGTGTTTCGTGTGCTTTTTTTTCGTAAAATGTCTTGTTATTATAACGAATATTTACACAGGATATAACCATTCAATAAAATCAAAATACCGTAATGCATCGAATATACGCCCCCTTCTTTTAAACGCCCCACTCGAATAAACGCCCCCTAAAAACTGAAATTATTTAATAAACGCCCCCTTCTATTAAACGCCCCCTCGAATGAACGCCCCTCCTAAAAGGAGGCGTTTATTTGAAACATTAATAATGAAAAGAGGCGTTTATATGAGACAAGTTATGACGTATATTTCTTCATTTTTTAAATACAGGAAATTTTCTGTACAATCCTTTCTTTTTAAATTTTAGAGTTAATGTTGAAAAAGTTTTTTCCCCTTGAGGAGTTCCTTTTCAAGCACTTCTGCACAGGACTTTTGTTGAGTTTCGAAACTGAGTTTCGCAGGAACGACTAAACCAACTTCTCTGTGTCTTTTACCAGTGACAACAAATTTAATAAACGCCTCTCTCTTTTTAACGCCCCCTCAAATTTTTCAAAAATTTAATAAACGCCCCGGGCGTTTATTCGATGCATTACGGTATATACAAACAATATATAATATATACAAACAATATATAATATATACAAACATTGAGATCGGACTGTTTTCCAATGGGTCCTGCTTTTCTGCCCACCCTAAGATAAGATAAAAACAGTTGCAATTAGATTCTGTGATAAAGTAAAATTAAAATAGTAATTGTCAAGTAGACATCTTGCTGATCTTGTTGATCTTGTTGATCTGGCTGATCGACACTCTAGTGATAGATTAATATAAACTTTAGCATCGTTAAAATGAAAACTTTTCTTGTATGCCTCTAATTTTGCTTGCGGAAGTCTGTGCAATGTTCCTTTGTATCGTGTATTGTTCTCTATTACGTCAAAATAACAATTAAAGGGGTAACAGATGTCATCATTAAGGCAGTTGTAGACTTGGAGGCATAGTCATTTCTTTATTTCTTTTTCGATCGAAGGCAGTTTTGAAGGGTTTGCACCTTTGTATACAATACGATCAACACGATTCTCGAAGTTGTTAAGCTTGTTCTTGAAACTGCTAGAATAGCTGCAAGTAACGATAGAGCAGTATGTTAGCAAGGGAAGCATCATGGTCTGGTAAAGTGTGAGAGCTGCTTTCTGGGTTAGCTTGCCTCTCAAGCGATTTAATAGGTACAGTCTTCCGCGCACCTTTTTGTGTATCTTTTGCATATGATCTTTCAGAGTGACTGATTGGTCGAGCTGCATTCCCAGGTATTTATAATTGGTAGTACTTGAGACGGATTTATATGGGTGTTTAATGTTTAATTGTTTCCCTTTAATGCGTTGCTTGGTGTCAAACAGCATGCTTTCAGTTTTTCCTTTGTTCGTATTTACAAATTCATTTGCATCGACCCGTCCAAAATCACTCGTTAGCACCTTTTCGATCTCAGCTGCTGTTTTGCCTAAAGTGAAAAGTACGGTATCATCGGCATACATGAAAAGTTAACAGTCTTTAAGGACTTCACCGACCCCCACCATACGTTATCAGGAATAACAATGGTCCGAGAATTGACCATTGAGGGATTCCAAATGTGAAATGTTGATATTCATTGGTGGTACTGTCAAGGGAAACTGTCTGGTTACGGTTGAAAAGGAAGGTGGCAAAAAGGTTGTTTTCGATGCCTCTGACTCCTACAGCTTCAAGGTTGGTGAGGATTTGGCTGTGACTGAGCGTGTAGAAAGCTTTGCTCAAATCAAGGAAAAATGCTCCAGTTAGTTTACGAATTTCATCTACGAAAAGGGTAACAACATGTTCAGTGTTCCTGCCACTCCTGAAACCGAATTGGTATGACGAGAGGAGCTTGTTGGACTCGAGGAAGTTTGCTAGTTGTTTGTATATGCATCTTTCAAATATTTTGAGATCTCGGCTGAAATCTTCCTGTTTTGATGTTGACTCGATAACTCGAACCTCAATGTGACCGATGAATATTCGACTAAATGGGATTCTACTATAGTTTACAAGAAAATTGTTTTTCGATGATTTTAAAAATCTTGCCTTTAAATATCAACCAAGATTATTAAAGATAATAATGGAAAGGCCATTTTATAAAAACTCAAAACAATCAAAATTCCCAATGGAAAATCTTACAAAAGCATTCGTATGAACGAGGCATAAACTATAAGCCAAACAAATTTTAAAAGATTTTCAACATGATTTTGTTGTTAGATGAGGCGTTTGCTAGGTGTTCTGAAAGTAAGCCAGAAATTTTCACTGATAAATTTCAAGATGGAGAAATTGTTTGTTTAGAGATGAATGGTTGGTCGAATCGATTTTATAGTTGGGGTTCCGAAGATAATGACTTCAGGGCGAGGATATCAAAAGCTGGTCTGCAATTTACCCGTGCTGACCCAGCGATCGCGACGTATACGCATTCATATTCCGCTGAAGATGAAATCGCTTACAAAATCAATTATCTCAAGAAAAAATGGGAAGCTATGCCGGTAGAGGAATGGGACGGATTAAATTCGTTACAAGCTTCAGAGACTTTAGTGACAACGGAGAAATTATATACTCTAGTAAAAGCAACATTTACAATGTCAACAGCTCACATCAGGTTGAGGATGTTGTGTATGAAGAAATCTTGTGTTTTCAAGTGATAGTGTTTAGATGAAGTACTGCAAATCAGTTTATTTGGAGATCTAATAGCGACATTATGTCCACTTCGTAAATTGTGTTTATAAATGGAACGAAGCCCATCAAGTACTTAAGCCGTCAGATGATCGAGGTTCTTCCTTTATCTTAAGTGACGACGTGACGTCATGAAAGTGACGGCGATAAAGAGACAACTTAGAAGTGCACGATGTCATTCATATAATGATGAAGAAGTACCATTAGTTGCTAAAGAAGAAAGATGATGCAATGAAGTTCTTCTTACCAAACGATTGGAATTATGCACGCCCTTTTCAGAGGTGGATCTAGAGGGTATGTCGAAATTTGTGAAGGAGAGTGTTAGCTATTAAACTATAAAAGAAAAACGTGCAGGTAATCCCATTGGTGATACAAACTGAAAACAGAAATTAGGTGTATATGTGCTCCTCCACAATTTTTGACATACCCTTGATCCGCCGCTGCTTTTGTTCACGATTGAAATCACGACACTTTTTAACCTAGGGTTCAGCTAGTCCTAAGTTGGGTAAGAAGGGTCTCTTTTCAGGGGGGACCCCTTTCAGGGAGTTTCTTATATAAAAAAGGGTGATTCCTTCATGAGCTCCTCCCTCTCCTACGAAAATAAGTCCAGCAAAAAGTTTGGAAATATACTGGGTTATCTTTGAGGTTTTAGCGCTTGAGTATATGGAATTATATATTAATCAGCACACATGTTTCAGCCTGACTTTTTGTAGCACGGGTGGCAGAAGCATGATAATGAAATGGTATGGAAGTAAGTCCATGTAACTTTAATGACGAGTTAGAAGAAGGTCTGCATTGCGTTGAAAAGTGAATATATGTCCTATTGAATGAACAAACACAAGCTGTGTTCTAAGAAACAAAATCAGATTGCAAACAGTTTTTTTAATCGCTTTCTAGAAGTCATTATTAGTATCAACGTGTCCGTTTGGACAGGTTTCCTAAAAAAATCGTCCGTGACAAACTAGTTTCAGAAGAGATGTCTGCTTCAGACAGGGAAGTTTCAGTAGATTATGGTAGTTATAGGACGTTATATATTCCTTTAAATCTTTTCAGAAAACTGATGCCGTGTGATGAAACGTACGGTTGACGAGAGCTTAATAGAGGATATATTAGAAAAGAAGTTTTCGACAAATCCATGTGAAATTAATTGACAAGTTTTCGGGGCATACCGCACCCCATGATCACGTCTCTACAAGCGTGGTTCAAAATTACAAAGTTTTATATAAAATTCATAAACTAAAAACAACAGAAATTACACACTAGAATAATTTTAGAGGCATGTATTGAATGGTTCTATTTAACACGGTTTATCACGGCCAATTAAAAGACTCTCCTTCAAGGTGAGTTTGAAATCGTTAGACTCACGGGATAAAATGGAAAAATCGTCAAACGAAGGAGTATTGACACAGTGCAACGAATGCTCAAGAACTTGACTAGGCTGGACAGATCTTTTTTTATCAGTCAAATAAGAGATTCCTAATTGTTCACACATCCGGACCTTAAAGTGGCGCTTAGTTCCGCCATAATAAGTGGCGTTGCAGCCACTACACTTAACCATTTCTCTTAAAAACATCCTTGAGAAAAACAACCTCGCAGTGGAATTTCTGTAGAAATTAACATTAACGGTACTAATATCATTAGAAAACAATTGCTCGACACACAAATCTATGGTCTCCTGCAGCGGAATATTAGTGAACAAAGAATCTGCGTCTAAACTTGCCATAAAATGGGCAGAGTTTTGTGATCTTATTTCTTCAGAAAAAGTAAACCAATCTTTCACAGTATATTCATTCATAGTGATAGAAGACAAAATACGTACAAGAAACTTAGCCAGAGCAGAAGTGGGAGTGGCAGATGAAATAGGTCTATATGGTGGGACTCCATTTTTGGTCGGTTTGTGTACCTTGGGAAGTCCATAAAGTATTCCCGGCTTAGAACCTGACGGACTCAGTTTCTCGTGTGTGGTGTCGTTAATAATGTTATTTCTTAGCATAGATTTATAAGAAACTTTCAACTTTTTTTCAACAGCAATAATATAATTCAGTTCCTTTCCCACAGGAATGTGTAAACGAAGAAATTCAGAAACATCTTGGAGAAGGGACTCGACAGATTTAAAATATGAAGTTTTATCAACAACTACAACGGTATTCCCTTTATCAACCTTTTGAATAATGATACTATCGTTTCAAACTGTTTTTTCCTTTTTTCTGATATAAATGGCATAGCTTCCATCAAATGTTATTTCTCAAAGAGGATATATTCCCAAACAAAATGATCCCTAATGAATAATCGGATCATTATTAATAACAACAAAAAAAAGATTAAAGTAAACAACTTTGTGATCAATCTAATTTGTTATCGCAAGCGTAAAAAGTGTTGTCATCTGCGAAGTTACAGACGTCCGTGTCGAGCAAGAAATAGCTTGGATAGCTCCATAAGTATTGTCCCTACGGTATCATCTATCAAGAGTCTGCTCACTTTATACAAAAAACTGTCAATTTTGTTTCGTTTGCTACTAAACAAAATCGAGAAAAATCGAAAATGTTAAAATGTTGAAATCCTCTAGAAAAGAAATGAACGACAACATAAGATTTCCTTAAAGTTAAACAATTTTAAAAACACAAAAAACACAAACTTTTGAACTGGTTAATTCTCCTCGCTTAACAAACAACTTAGACTGGCGTTGTATTCATACATCATCACAGACTTACTACAACTTTTATTTCGTCTCAATCAATAGGTAATTTTAACCGATTGTAATCGGATTAAGATAAATCTATAAGAATCTTTCCTGACTTTATTGTCATTTCCCTCGAAGAACTTTCTTCCGATTAAGTTGTTTTTATTCGATAACCATCATGTCGTCTACATCAAAAGTACGAGTCGTACTTCTTACCATAACTGCAGTTTTGCTCATCTTCAACATTTTCCAACTCAGAACAACTGAACAGCATCCAAAAGCAACAAAACTGAAAATAGGTAAGTTTGTTGACATGTTTGTTGACATGTTTGTTTGTTTGTTTGTTTGTTTGTTTATTTATCTGATATACAAGCATCCCAAGTAAAAACCTTTTACCGATTCATTATAATATATACGTTACTACCCCCCCCCCCACTACCCCCCCCCCCCCCACCCTCAATTCCTCAAAGGGTGGTAACCCAAAATAAATTCACTGGATTGCACATTAAAAATACCACTAAGCTGATCAAAACAATGTATGAACCATTACATCACGTCACATTACGTCACATTACGGACGTCACAATTTGTCCTGTTATATATTTATATTTATATCTTTTTAGTGAGTCGACAACCACTATGCTCAAGTAATAACGATGATTTAGGTAAATATATTTTGTTGAGTTGTTGTTGTTATTGTTGTTGTTTGTTTTGCGATTTCCATGTAATGCAAAGTCTTATCAGCGGTGTATCTATCAAGTACTGCGCTAGTCTGGGATGCTTTCATGCATGAGAAATTACAAGGGTTAGAGGACACACGCTAGAATTAAAATCAGAAATAATAATAGTGATAAGTGTATTTATTTGTATGTGTTTATTTCTTCAATTTCCATTGAAATTGTCCTTCAAATTCAATAAAGCTGAAATATCGAATTTGTAGAGTATTTTTTATAATTTGCTCCAAAGGCAATTTTGGCAAAATTTAAACCAAATTTGGCGCATCATAACTTTTAGTGAATATCAATAAGGAAATGAAAATTACAAAATTACCAGGGAGGAGGGAGGAGGGAGAAGTGGGGCTTAATGAAACACTTTTTGTTTATGACCCTGTAGCACAATGAGAATGGACAACGAAAAAAAATTTATGTTAAGCGATAGTCCATTGGTCATTCTTCAAAATTTTCAGATTTCCAGATTTACTAGGACCAGTTTAATAAGCGAGTTTAATAATCGAGAAAACGGAACATAAGATAGTGTGTTTCATTCTGCTCCATATCAGAAATTGTGGGGCTAGATGAAACAGATTCATTGGATAGCTTTTAACACGTGGCTAAACAACAGCAACAAATTTAAAGAAAAAGTTAATTTAAAGTTCTTCCAAAGAAAATATGAAATACAGCATTCGTGTGACCACGCTTTGCAGCAAGCACACTGAAACCATTTTTCTCCTGGATAACCCTCTGTTTTTGTTGTATTCACTAAAATAGATCTACTTTTTTAACGTTCTTCGCTATACTGACACAGCATGCAGTATTCTATATTGCTGATAATTTCCCAGTCTAGCGCAAAGATCTTCTGTACCCATAGCCAGTTGTCAAATGTTTTTACAAATAAATATTTATGGTGTATCGAAAAATATTTTGTTCTTGTTCATATCGGAGAAATGATAAATAAACATAAATAAACATAAATAAACATAAATAAATAAATACATAAATAAATAAATAAATAAATAAATAAATAAATAAATAAATAAATAAATAAATAAATAAATAAATAAATAAATAAATAAATAAATAAATAAATAAATAAATAAATAAATAAATAAATAAATAAATAAATAAATAAATAAATAAATAAATAAATAAATAAATAAATAAATAAACATAAAACATAGAGATAATTACCATCAGAGGCGGATCTAGAGAAATTTGTGGAGGAGAGTGTTAGCTATTAAACCAAACGTGCAACAAATCCCAACAGAAAGTACATGTATGTGCTCATCATGTTGACATACCCAACATGATCCACTGCTGATCATTGCATAAATTAAATTATTTGTTACTTTATCTCGAAAATGAGAAAATTATTTGGATGTGACAAAACCATTTTGTTTGAAGATAATTTTTCCAACTTTTCACAAAAAGCAGGAAATACAACTGATAACACTTATATAAATTATATTGACCTGCGATTTGATCTTTCCCCCTGTTTCAATTTACCCCACTCTCCTCCTACTTTGCAAAAATTGTCAATTGAAAGTGACAACTCCGGGTTTTTACCAAATCGATACGAAACTAAAAAGAATTTCAAAAATCATCAATCAAGGCAACATCTGTAGTAGTTTATCTTTATGATCTGCAAATAATAACTATTTTGTACGTTGCTGACATCATGCTGACTAATCAGATTTTGATTGAACTAAAATGTTTCTGTCTTATAGATGGCCCAATAGCTTTAAGTCACGTGACGTCAAATAAAGAAGTTTTAGAACAAGAGTTGGATTATGTTCAAGATGGCGGAAAATGGAATCCTGCTGCTTGTGTGACAAACAAAAAAGTAGCCGTTATTATCGCTTCTGAGTATTCTACAAATAAATTGCTTCGCTTACTTAGGGTACTGCACACGATATTAAAAAGACAACGGCTGTATTATCGAGTTTTCGTAGTTGAACAAAGCGGAATTGCTCCATTTAACAGAGCTCGATTATTCAACGAAGGGTTTGAACAATCGAGATATTTTGATACATATGATTGTTTTATATTTCATGACGTCAATTACATTCCGACAAACGACAAAAATATGTATGATTGTTCGTCAAGTCCACGTCATATGGTCGGTTACTTGTCAAATTCACATCATAAAAATATTCTTGCAGATTGGTGGTATGGCGGAGCAGTCGCAGTGACAACAAAAGATTTTATAAGTAAGGGTTTTCTTAGATTTTTAACATCTTTTCTCAAACTCAGTTTAAACCTTATGATGTCAATTTTCAATCTAAATACACGTTTTTTTTATAAGCTCAACTCAATGTAAAATAAAAAGGGACATATATTTATATATATTAATATATATTAATATATATTAATATATATATATATATATATATATATATATATATATATATATATATATATATATATATATATATATATAGGGACATATATTTTTTGCTTGCTGACGAGAAACATGTGGTAAACTTTCCTTTGATTTGATAAAAATCCGTGTTGTTCTAAGTGAATAGACAAACACGCAAATTTGGTCTTCTCAACAAGCAACAAGTAAGCAACAAACTAGCCTGTAAAAGAGCAATTTTGTGTTGCGTGTACTTAGCCTGTTATTTCTCTTATGGTTTAGCAAGTCTGTTATTTTTATGGTTTATCTGTGCTGTTTTAGAGATAAATGGCTGGTCTAATCGTTTTTTTAACTGGGGATCAGAGGATGAGGATTTCAAAAGAAGAACATTCAAGGCTGGTCTGGATTTTGTACGAAGTGATCCAAACATAGCAACTTATGTTTTGACGACCACTGCTGCAGAAGAAATCACTTATAAAATTCACTATTTGAATAAAACAAAAGACCCGGTAACCATGGACGAATGGGATGGTCTCAATACCTTAGTAGATACACATATTGAACTGAAAATAGAAAAACTATACACGCACTTTCTAGTTACGTTACATATGGAATCGAAATATCGTCGGCTAAGGATTGATTGTATAACTAACAAATGTATCTTTATTTAAATAAACCTTTTTTTTCGTCAATTGGGGAGTTGTTAATTGAAAAGGCATGTTCAAGATGTTTGAGTAACTCTAAAAATTTTATACTTTTCCAGGCTTAAATTATTTCTCTAATGCTCTCAATTTTCATCTTTTCGTCAAAAGTTTGGAAAAAGTGAATTGAAAAAGTGGTAAAACTGAAACGCAACCATTCACTAAAAAAATTAAAAGATTTTCTAATTTCGTTCCCCTCTCAAAAAACAACATGTTCGCTGAATTCAACTTAAAAACTGAGAGTGTGCTGGCCTGCTTGGTTGACTCATGGATGGTATGCAACAACAGAGCAGCTATGTATGAGAAAAACACGAGGAAAACACGAGGAAAAGGAAAAACGTCAATCATGTTGGAGGGATTCAGATAATATACCTCTTCAAGAAGAAATCGGTAATGCTGATCATGAATGTCGCTCTTAATAATCGCCGATCGTGATCACTAAGAAAACCTTTTGACGTTCGATCGATCGAAACAGAAAAAATGTGTCAAGAAGGACGGTCTTGACAATGCCAATAAAGGCAAATAAAATCATGGACCAGAATATGAATCCATGTGTCTTAAGGACATCTTTTCGGGGACGTCTTTTAGACGGCGGCTGGTGGGAGGAAGAATAGTAACGACCGAAATTGTCCCACTTAGCCGCGACGTCCCACTTAGCCGCGACGGGACGTTTTAACGAGATCTCGCTATTGCATTCATTCCTTTTGTTTCATCAGATTTGTGTTATATGATAAAAAACTTATCACGCTTAAACGGAATCTCACTTGCGTAATGGAAGCGGGATCTTGCCTAGCCGGGACGTTTTTTGTTCACATAACACCGAGACGGGAAGAGTTTAGATTTTTCTGACGTCTCAGGCGCATGCGTATGATAAATAATTTTCAAAATAATTACACTTAAGCATTTTTGTCCCGGAGAATTGTGGGACAATTTCTTCCATATAAGCAGCGTTTAAGTAAGAAATTTTAAATTTTCGACCAAATAATTTGACTACTCTCCACCACACTGCTGCCATTCCAGTTGTTTCACTAACTTCTGTGGAGAAGAGGCGATATATAAGCGATGGTGTAGTGGATAGTGCGACTGTTCGAGTCTCAATCATGTCGTAACTGGATACTTCGCTCTTCGACTTCAAACTCCCCGTTACTTACTTACTATTTCAGAACTGCTGTTCAGACACATGCCAGCTTTTTGTTCAGACACATGCCAGCTTTTTGTTCAGACACATGCCAGATTTTTGTTCAGACACGTGCCAGATTTTTGTTCAGACACATGTCAGGTTTTTGTTTCTAACTAATACTTATGAAGTGAGTCACCCGGCAGAGTTTGTAAGATTAATGATGGAGCACCAAAAATCAATTTGAGGTGAGAGATGCGATGATATTATGGCAGACCATGGAGCTATAAAACAGAGGGAGCCCGAACTTAAAAATTCTTTTGTACCGTCCGTGATGCGCTGTTTTGTGGAAGTGTTAACTGCGCAATAAAATGTTATTGCTATTATTTTGCATAATTTTATAAAATTTTTACTCCCTCATGTAACCATCACATTCTTATGAATCCTCTAACATGATCAAGAATCGTGACAAAAAGTTCTAAAAACACATAATCTGAAGTATAACGTCACGATCATGTTTCAGGTTTTTATATGCCAGGATACCCTAAAGATATTGGAAGTAACATGTTTGACGTCACATGGCACATTTCATTGCACCCTAATTTTTATTTTTTTTACACTTATATATTCATCATCTATTTCAGCGATAACAATTCAAAAATATCAGATTGTTAATAAGCAACAAGCAACAAGTATTATGTAGTCTAAAAAGCCTTTAGTTTATTTTTATTGTCTTTAATGGTTTTGGTTAATTCGGTCTTCCGATGTTATAACGCTTATATCATCATTCACAGCTACGTTTTTTTAAGATCTCGATCCTCTCAAGCAAAACACTTGGCTTCTGAGCAAGCTGAAGTTTATTCGACTTCGTTACCAGATTTTTATAAGATCGATTTTTTCGTTTCGTTTATGGGCGATCATTTCAGCCAGTCTGTTATAAAAGGTCCTGCACTCTCTTGAATCTCTTTCCCGTCAGAAATGAAAAGGTGTGCCGTGGTTAAAAATGTAGGTGGAGAAATTTAGAGAATGCCCATGTTGTGCATAGTTACTGCTCGGTTGATAGAATCTACTTGTAACAAGCCTTGACTGTCATCTTCATTGAAAAGTCTACTGATGCGTGAATGGCAATCTCACATCTAGATTTTATTCCTGCACAAAGCTGCAAAGTTTGCACGAATTATAACCTTGCGGAGACACATCATCACAGTTTTTCCTATTATACGTCTTACAACTTCCCCTATGCCTAAATAGAACGCGATATTCGAGGGCAAATATATCGAGAACCAATGGGAATATCTGACGTCACTTGGGGTCTGTGATATTGGCGATGGGGTGACGATGACGAATTTGGGTCTAAAACGTTTTGGGGACGGGGGTGACTTCATTAAAATCTTTGATCGACGATATCTCCGTAACGGTACGTTTGTTCACAGACATTTTTTGGATCAACTTTTCATGCTATATAAGATTGTACTGCTTTTATTTTTATTTTTATTCATCCCTATATTTTTTGAAAGAGGAAGAGCACGGCACGGGTGTGGATAAGGAGGGGGGGGGGGGGGGGGGGTGTAGTAGAACCGCTGATCTTCACACTTCACAAGTAGCTGACTCAGCAGTCTCACTTCCTTTATTTTTACTTCCTCTTCAGGAGCGGAGATTCGAAACTTGCTCAGTGCAGACATGAGTGAACATCCGCAAAGTTTTTTCACATAAATATGTAACTATTGTTTAAACGAGGTGTGTGTGACCAGACTTATAAAACTTCAAAATTATTTTGGTGGTGAAGTGAAGTTTATGCACGACGTGGAAGAAAATGTGGTGTTTGCAAATATATTTATGCATTTCGCTCTCTGTAGTGACAGGGTTAGAGTATGAATATTTGCTAGGTGAAGCAACATTTCCACCTCATCTTTCTGATCCTTCTGAAGTACCTACTGGGCATAAAATGCCTTTGGGACATCAACGAACCCCTGAATCCCATGTCAAAGAGTATAATCAACCTCTTGCAGCAAATGAATTTTGGAGGTTTCACGTTAAACCTCATATTCCACTTGTATTACGTCAATATATTAAAGACTCTCCAGCAATAAAACTGTGGAATGATGAATATTTAACTGAACATTATGGAGATTTAGATGTTCTTGTGGAACACAAAGCAGAGGATCGCACAAGTAGTTCTGGAAGAATGACAATAGCTGATTTTATTAAGTCTTATAAAGACCAAGACATGTATGTTGTGTCAATGTTTCCATCGGAGATGATGCATGAAGTTCGAGTGAGTTTTCATTGTTTCATTTCATTTTTTTTTTTTTTTTTTGGGGGGGGGGGGGGGGGGGGGGGGGGTTATTCTGCCAGGTCTCTGAAAGACGTGACTTTTGACGAAATCAACAAAGATTTTGTGTACAGTTTTTGTTAATTATTGAAATTCCACACAATTTGTTTAAGACTGAATGCCGGGTTTCAGTTTTGAATTTATATACGTATGCTTCATTTCTTAAAATTGTGTATGCCAAGTCTTGTGTAATAACATTCTTGAATAAATATAAAAATCTGAAGTTATACAAAATGCTCTTTGTTTCTCTCACATTTATTGATTACTAAAACTAATTAAGGTAGTTTCATCTAAGTTTGACATGCTTCTATATTTGACACATGTTAATATTGAAGCGATTAATCAACGAAAAAAATTAAAAACATTTAAAAAGGAAGCGTACAGTAAGTAAATGATATATACAGTACAGTAACTATTGGAGTTTAAATTTGAAATATCGCTTAATAATTGGGGGTAAATTTAAGATGAGTCTGAAACCTCTTTAAACAAATACAAACACAAAAAACACGACCGAAATGAAGTTGTTGACATTCACGCAGGCTGTTATCGCCACATCTCGTTTACTACTGGAACGGAAAGATTGGCCATGGTACTTCATATCATGATTTTAAATCCCCGTTTTGAAAGCAGATTTCCATATAGGGGAGGTTTTCCATTCCTCAGTGCGATATTTTGTTTTCAACATGCTTAATAACCAGCGTTTGTTTGTATCGTGATGTAATAGTTATGAAAATGTTACGAGTATCTTCAAGGGTAATTAGTGGTAAAGAAAAGAAATATCACCTCTAGTGTTTCCTTTGGGATTATTTCGGCACGTGGTTTTTACAATATCTCATTTGTTATTCCACTGTTCCGTGTTTTATCTCTAAATTGTTTTGAAAATTATTTTGTCGAATAAAGAATATATGGTTGAACACGGAGGTATCCTCCCATTCCTTTTCTCCTCTGTTTATCTATCTTCAAAGTAAAGAAATGTCTTTATCTTTTTATTACTAATGTTGTTTGGATATCGTATTTCATATCTTACATCCTTTTGGACGTAAATTAGGTTTCCTTTTTCATTTATTGGATTGTAAAGTTGTTTTGTCGAACTTAGATGAAACTACCTTAAAGGAATGAATGAATTCAAAAACACAAGGGAGTGTTAGATTTGAATGAAATGTAACATTTGTCACATTCAACTTTCTTACTTTCCTACTGCAAGCTTCATTGTCTGGCCATGTTACGGAAATTTACTCCGGCCTTTATTATTTCTGTATGACCTGATTATATGCTGCATTATATGTATAATAATCCAAATTTGAAACCAAAATGAAATTAATTTGGTGTTTACACTTTAATCATTCCCAAAATCAACCAGTGTGAAATTACTCTGGTGCAAACTTTCATTTCTCCTTGAACATTGTTACGAAGTTCGAGTAAGGCTAATTCGAGTAAGAATAATTCAAAGTACGTTGACGTGTGAAAAATCACTGAAAATGTCTTGACATCCTTAAATTCTCTTCTAAACTGAGTCAGTCTGCCGGTGGGTATGCAGTGGTCATTTTTTTCTTTGCGCATAATGTAATAATGGAGAGCACATTCACCTTTATGTGAATTTATTTATTTCTCACATCATATGTGCACAAATTTAAAATATCAATTTGATTTGAATGGAAATGGAATTTTCATATTGTGTGCAAAGACAAAGTGTGAAATTAGACTTGATGTTGTTGGGGTGAATTAATGAACATTTTTTTCCCAATATTTTACTGACTCACCGACTGACTTTTCTATTTGTTACTGTCCCTATTCCCACAATTACACTTTGAACAGTTTGTATGATCGTATATGCCCTGATATCGAGAATCTGATCCATCTTGATCGTAAGCTTATAATCATGGGCCTAATAATTGTCAGTCTTAAACTATAAGTTCCCCTCTTATGATCTATGACAAAGAATTTGCTATTTCTAAATATCCCCTCTGAGGAAAAGTGATGTGAAATCCAAAGGCTGCATATTTTGGTTTGTTTACTGGAGAGGGTTTCAGAATGATGAAGCATGATGAAGTTGTTTACTGGAGAGGGTTTCAGAATCTTACAGGGTTGCCACCAGTCCTGGAAAGTCCTGGAATTGAAAAAGAGTCCTGGAAAGTCCTGGAATTTCTTAAAAAAGTATGACAAATTCTGGAAAAGTCCTGGAATTTTATATGAAGGTTGCATCAGGACTTCGCTTTGTACCACATGTTGCTTGCAGTTAGTTTGCGATACCTATGACATTTAGTACCGTGGTGGTGTATCACAAAAAATTTTGAAAACAGTTAATCCAAGTGCATGACTAACTGCTGATAACGTGGTACCTCAGATTTCACTGATGGTAGAATTTAATGTGACTAAATGCTAATTTTCTGATACCAGAATGTTCAAGTATTCATGTATCGAGTTTCAAGCCTGACAGTCAAATGTAATTAGCTTTAAACTTGTATTCTGATTTATATGAATTTAATTTGCTGTGAGACGGTTTCATAGACATAAGATTTTATCTGTGACACCAGTTGATAATGTAATAATAATGATAATCGTATAATTGTCTCAGTTATCTTTTGATATTCGCCTTCTCAGTTTGTGGTTTTCCGTTCACAGTTTGGCAGACTGCAATTAAGAAAAAGTTAGAAAATTTGAGTACTAGCAGTGGCTGATCATGTGATGACTTTCTCAGATAATTTGTTTTATTATTATTCAATTTGGATGATAATAATTATTAATAAATAATAATTTAGAATATTTTCAAGTTTATTGATCATTTACATGAATTAGTATTTTGATGTAAGAAATTATAGATATTTCATTCTGATAATAATTATAATCTGAGCAGAAAAGTTATAATAAGTATGTTTGGATTTTGGATTGCAAAAATTACTTGTTAAAATTACTTGTTAGATTGAAACTAAATAATATGCCGAAAAACAATTGCTATTTTCAAGAAAAGTGGCTACAGGATGAGCGATTCAAAGGTTGGATTAAAAAGCAGAATGCTACTGTTGCCAGATGCAACTTTTGTATTAAAGATGTCAATATCGCTAACATGGGAGAGGCTGCCTTAGTGTCTCACACAAAGAGTAAAAAACACATTGAGAGGACTCCGGCCGATAAAAGTATTAAGTCAATTATGCCACAAGCTGATGTTCCTTCTTGTTCAGTAGATAAAGCTCAGCAAAAAACAGTGGATAAGCAAAAAACAGTGGATACAATGCTTACAAGCACGTTGACCACAGAAGCTGAAATACGTTGGGTGCTGAATATTGTATGTTCAAGATACTCCATGAATTCGTCTAGTGGCTCTGGAAAACTATTTCAGACCATGTTTCCGGATAGTGACATCGCAAAAGGTTTCCAGTGTGGTAAGACAAAAGCGAGCTACGTTGCAACATTTGGACGGTCCCATACTATTCAGTGTCATTTGATGAATCACTAAATCAAATTTTTCAGAAAGGTCAAATGGACTTGCTGGTTCGCTTCTGGGATGAACGATGTGATATGGTCAGGACTCGTTACATAAAGTCGGAATTCATGGGGCGATCTAGTGCTGACGATGTTCTGAGAACATTCTTAGATGGAATCTCTGACCTTGATAAGTCTAAGATTCTGCAGGTATCTTCGGATGGACCGAATGTCAACTTATTATTCTTAAGTAATTTGGCAGAACAAAGGAAAGAAGACGAACTTGATCCTTTGATTGATATTGGAAAGTGTGGACTACACACAGTTCATGGAAGTTTCAAAACTGGAGCTAAGGCAAGTGAATGGGAGTTAAATCAGATTTTGAAGGCAATGTGGCAATTTATTCACGATTCTCCCACTAGACGAGAAACATATGAAAACATTTCTGAAACATTTCTAGAGTACCCCTTGCAATTTTGTGGACACAGGTGGTGTGAAAATGAGAACTGTGCTAGTGTAGCGGAAACAGTACTTTGTGGCTACAAAAACTTTGTAACATGTGAGTGGCCTGCAGAAAAGCAAACAACCGGATAGCAAAAATAAAAGCTGGCAAAGACTTAAGTCGATGATACACGACCCTCTGCTACCAGCAAAGTTGAAATTTTTTCAGATGATATCCGAGAAGTTGAATGCATTTTTGCGAGGTTTTCAAACTGACAAACCTATGTTACCGTTCATGGCTACTATACTAGGTGATATTATCCATGATCTCCTAAGCAGAATTATATTGAAAGATGTCATGAGCAAGTGCACCACACTGAACAAAATATTTAAACTTGATTTGACGGATAAGAATATCAGAAAACCTCCTAAGTATGTTGACATTGGTTTTTCTGCCAAGTTAAAAGTTGATGAAGCAAATCTCAGCTCAACTGATCAAAAAGTAATCACATTTAAAAAAGAAGCAGGAGAGTTTATTGCACTCCTTTTAATGCATCTCCTGGAGAAATCACCACTGAAGTTTGCCATAGTGCGCTGTGCATCTTCAATTAGTCCAATTGAAATGGCCAAACAGAACAAAAGGGATTTGTGTATAAACAATTTCTCAATTTTGTTACAAAGGTTGGTGGCATATAACCGTCTGTCACCAAAATCACCAGAGCTTGCGAAAGTACAATACCAGAAATTGTTCGAAGTTGTCGGCTCAAACAAAAATTCATTCCAAAATTTTGATCTTAAGAATGATAGCCTAGACATATTCTTCCGCGACTTTATTGGGAAGAATAAAGATTTATGCGAAGTTTGGGGTGTGTTTAAAATGATATTTGTATTGTTTCATGGACAATCAGCGATCGAGCGTGGTTTCAGTGTAAATAAGCAGCTTATTGTCGAGAATCTTAAGCAAAAGTCTCTTGTTGCATTACGTTTAATTGAAGACTACATGTCAGTAAATCAAGAAGCGCCTGACAGCATAAAAATTAACCCGAAAATGCATCAACATGTGAGAGCAACAAGCAGTCAATACAAAGAGGAACGGCAAGCAGTCGATACAAAGAGGAACGACAAGCAGTCATTGCATTCATTGCATTCATTGCAGTCATTGCATTGCATTGCAGACATTGCATTGCATCTCAGGATCGTCAGATGGCACACATTGCATTGCATCTCGGGATCAATGACATATTCTCAGCAAAATCAGCCACTAAAATGTCACTTTAGAGATTTCTACCAAACCATCGTGCAATGCTCATTCATATTTGTCTTATTTCTCTTTGATAAAACTTGATGTACCATGTCTTTTGTTTTGTGTGGTGCCCAGTGGGTATCTCGTAATCAGTTTTGCTTTATGGGATGAGAGAGTTACAGAAAGAAAAAAGTATAGTACAGCCCAACTGAAACTTTACGTTTATGTGAAGGAATGAATTTTTAAACACACAATATTTTTATACTTGATGCTATTATTGTATAAAAAACATTTCCTCGTTATGATAACTTTTGCTTTCTTTATAGTTTTTACTGAATATTAGATTTTTTAAATTGTTGGATCAAAAATAAAGAACAAATATTTTTTATGTCTTCTATTTAAAAATTCAACTGTTGATCCTTTTCATTTTTGGATAGAGCATTAACATAGGTTAGCCAGAATTATTTTTAGTCAGTTCCGAGTTACTTTCAAGCTTTTCTTACCTCTTGGTATTTTTCATTTTGCTGATAGGCTATTCCGAGTATACTCTGTGGAACATTTAAAAATTATACACATGAATCGAACTTGTGGATCAGTAATGGCGGAACTCGATCTGTTGTACACTATGATGCTGATCATAACTTGCATTGCATGCTGGATGGTCGTAAAGACTTCATTATGATTAACAACAACATGACTACCAAAACAAATTTATATTTCAAATACAAGGTGAGCGAGAACTTCTGTTCTTTTCATTCTGTTTGCCTATGATATTTCAAATACAAGGTGAGCGAGAACTTCTGTTCTTTTCATTCTGTTTGCCTATGATAAAACACTAATCTTTTTTATTCAGGATCCCGGTGTCGGATCAGGGTTCTCTTTCTTGGATCCAGACTCCATTGACATGCACAAATTCCCCAAAATTGCAAAAGTGCCATGGACTTGGGCAACTTTGTATCCAGGAGATTGCATTTTTATTCCATCAGGTATCAATTTATAAGATTTGCGTTTTAAGATATTTGGTATGTTGTTTTATTTGAAATTTTTTGTTAGAAAGGTTATCTTTTTAATGTATGAAAGTTAACTAACTACCTTTAGTTTGAAATTTCAAAAACATATCTTATGTAGATACAGTATAACAACTTTCGTTTGAAGGAAGAAAAGTAAAAATAATATAAGAAAGACTGATTGTCCTAAATAAATAGTTGAAAAATAAATAATTTGGTGATGGCCAACTATCTATTGAAAATGTTTATGTTTTGTTTGGATAACTTTTCAAATGTTATTTGGAATCATGAAAAAGTAGAAAAGTAGACTTTTTTTTATAAGCATTAATCAATTTTGACTGAGCCTCGGTGATGCTTAACTTTATACAAATTTGAGCCTCAAATGATGGTGAAGTGATGCTTCCGACAGCTTCTGCTTCAGACGTGGAAATTGACGACCCTACGTTTATAGACGAAAACTCTGTCCATATATTTTTGTGACTAGAAACTGTATATTTTACGCTGTTATTTTTTTTGTTTTGTTTTCTTCTAAAATTCCCCAAAATTAAAACATTTTTGAGCCTCGGTTCAACCTGAGCCTCGATGTGATGCTTAAAATCTTCTTAAGTTTTGCCAATTCTAAGCTTAGTGATACTTATAAAAAAACACCTGTCATCTTTCCCCTTGTAATCTTGTTTTAATCAACATAAATACAAATTATGGAAGAGTGAGGAAAGTCTTATTTCTCAGTTTAATAGTCAATTTTCTTTGTTAATAAATTTGGACATGGTTTTATTTGTGTTATTATATACTTTATGGTAACCATATTTTGTTGTTTACGTTAGTGTACATACATCAGGTACGTGGTTATGGGCGCACAATTGCTGTGACAACCTTGTTTACAGCAGATATAGCGGACGACTTCACTGGTGACGATTGTACTGAGGAGATCATGAACGAATATCATTCGATGGCCGATATTTCGTTTCAATGGACTTACAAGAAAGGCGATCCAACAATTGATATGGGATATATGAATGTCAACCTTGTGAAAAGTAAAATCAGGGAAGGACTGTCTCTACGTGAAGGATTCACGAAAAATGGGTAAGTTTGTGAAATAAGCAGATTTCCGTGTTGGAACAATTTATTTCGTCAGTCTAAAAGAAAGGAGAAATTAAAAAATCATTCGCACATCAATATCATTTTTCTACTTGCTGTCAAAAAGTTTAGTTCAAACATGCGAACGATTGACAGATGTTTTCTTTTTCATGTTTACCAAAAGTTTAAGCTAATGAACATTTCTGAGAAAAAAAATTTCCATCAATTTCTCAACAATATGCTAATTAATTTTCGAGTTGTTAAAAGAGGAAATGGTAATCCTGTCACAAACATACAAGGCTGTTTGTCAAATGATTCAAGATTTTAGGAGGGCGTTTATGTAATTTTTAGTCAAAGCAGAGACTAGAAATAACTTTTTCTAAAACGAAGGACATTTTATTTTCGGACCCAATAATTTCAGACGATTTTGTGGTAAAATTTCGGACGAATTCAGGACTTCTAAGTAAAAAGTGGAAAAAACAATGAAAAAACAGACGTTGTCTTTTTCAACTTTCTTTTAAATGGTGTTACGGTCTCAAGGTACATCTATATTTAAAGCTTCCGTTATGCTGGAAACTTCGAATGCCCGTTGGATCATTTCTTCCGAATTACTTAGCTAATCATTCCAGATAATGACGCGTATACTTGACGTGGATGACGGGCATACTTGACGTGGATGACGTCATTTCTTGGCTTCTCTTGTGTTAGAAAGGAACATGATTTTTTAGGGGAGGGGTTCAACAGAGGATGTGCAAACTTTCAACTTTTAAATTTTCTTTCAACTTTTTTAAATCGCCTAACTAACAATTTTTCCTGAAAATTATTTTAGAAAATTCACCAAAAAACAATTCGTTTACTTTGCTGGATTATTTTCACCTTATGGTCGGAATAAGACGAAAATTTCATACATTTGGAAACATGTCTTCGGTTTCAACGACAGCTACGAATTCACAGAGAATTCGGTCGACAAGTTGACATTAGAGCAATGGAAGGTCTACTGTCGTGCTGTAGAATCACCTCATGGTGTGGTGACCAACGGAACTGAACCAGTTTTTGTTCGGCCGGGTGAGCGGCACAAATGGGAAATGAGCCGCCCAGAACAAGAAGATGAGATGTATCTGACGAAAGAAGAACTTCTTTTGAGAGAGATAGCAAGCAGGGATCCCATGCTTGATCATCTCACTGAAGAAGAAAGGCAACGCTACATCAAAAAGAAACGTTTATTGAAGTCGCAGTTTGGTGTGGATTACCAACCCGATGTACTTTCGGATGATTACCAACCCGGTGCTGTTGATGACATCGAGTGGAGGTCTCAGCTAGCCTGGAAGATTGATGATATTCCTTTGCAATACCAAAAATCCTTCTTGAAGGGTTTCATACCGAAAGAATTCAAAGAAACCTTTCTCGAAACTGTTCCGAAAGCACTACTTCAAAAATATGCCAAGTTGTTCGAGAAGAACCGAGTGCCGAAGGCGCTTCTGTATGCTCTTCATGAGGGTTCTCAGGATAGTTATAGAAGGCGCTTGAGGGAGATGGATCTCGAAGGGGAGATTGAGGAAGAAGAACTGCAGCAAGAAGAAGAAGAACATATACCAATCAGAATGGAGGATTTGAACAGAAAACGAAGAATGGAGTTCTTAGCTGGTAAAATAAGTGAAGAAGACGCGAAGTATATGATCGCACGCCTACCGAATCGTTTGAATCAATACGCAAGTGATCTGCGACGAGGAGTGATTCCGAAACCAGTGTTAACCAGTTTGTTGCGATCAGACGAAGAGAATTTTGATGACGATTACAATTATTGGATGAAGAAGACAAACGAAGAGAAGGACGAATTATAGATGATTATTCTAGGGTTGCGTTGTAATTAGTGGCGAACCCGTGGTTTTTCCGTCGTACCTTATATGATATTGTTTACGAGAGTAAACTGAAATCCTTTCCCCTTCTCAGAAATTCATGTTCTTTCAGTTTTATTAATGAACACCTGTTCACTTTTTTTTCTATCAAATTGTCATCAATTTTAAATGACTTTTATTTATTTATCAACTGTGGTTAGACATATATTATGTATAGTCTATAGATTATTGAGTATTTACCGTACCAGTGAAACTGTTAATGTTTCGTGAGTGTGACCATTGTGTTGGAATTTCTTAATTATTTCACTAAGATTAGATAAAGCCGGTTGTTGCCCGGTTGTCGTCCGTTCAGAACGGGGTCAGGATTCGGTTGGTTGTCAAACTTACAATTTAAAACCTTCTCGTTCAAAACTATAATTAAATTTGAATGAGCGAGACATCTCTCGAAACTTCCTTTCCCAGACAAAATTAATAGAATTTCCTATCAACCCATGGTTTACTTAAAGCTTAAATATGATGTCAATTCTCATGGAAATGTTTTTGTGAATTTTTATAACGATATTTTTCTGCTGACATGTTTTTTTATTTTTATATATTTTTGTATTTATTTATTTACTGGAATATTTTCTGTGCTCCTACGCAGGTTGTTTTCTTCTTTCTCTGTTGCTTGGATACGCGTTTCAATCAAAACGTTTTTCCTTGCACACGTGATATTTGTGATGGGTCCTGTTTGTATAAGAAAGTTTACTGGGTACGTCACTTTGACTGCTGGAAGTGTTGCTTGTCCTCGCCCGTGATTTCTTTTATAATTCTGTCAATTTCGTCTGGATAAACTTTTAAACACCCTCATACCCAGTCTATTTCACTCCGTACTGCTAAAGTAAGGAAATACAGCGAGTTTGGGTGTACGTCAATCCTGGGATTAAATGGATTTAAATTAAAATTGAATTTGGAATTTGGGTAGCTCTTTTGGCTAAATAAAATATTGGTTTTAAAGTTAGGAAAGATTTCCAAATATACAGTATATATAAAAATATACAGTATATATAAAAAGAACCTGTGCATATAATGGGGATCCTATTATAGCGGACACTCGTCCGGAACCGGCCGAACTACGCTCAAAACCGTAAAAACAAAGAATTTCGGACGTTTGACTGGTCTGAAAATATTATCGTCTGAAATATTTTTGTGTCCAAAATTTACAACTTTTTTCCTTTGAACAAAACTACAATTAAAAGTTCAAATGTTTGGTCGTCTTTCTCCTCGCCCTCTAAAGTAAAAAGATACAAATAATAAATTCACTTAAAACGAGGTTGGGTGTATTAACTTGGTGTTAAAACAGACGTTTCACCCCCTCGTAAAAATGTAAATGCTTGTTTAAATTGACTTACAACAGGTTGAGTGAAAGTTTGAACACCGGGGGTTATAATATTTTTGTAGACCATGCTGATATAAGGCGGGGGGAAAAACTCACCTTTTGACTTTGTGAGGAAACCGGGTAAAATAATACGTGGGTCGCCCCCTCCCTCCCCCCCCCCCCCCCCCCCCCCCCCTCCTAAATGCATATTTCAAATGAAAGTATCATCATCAGAACGTTGGGAAATTTTCAAAAGCTTTCGCCGTCATTTGGAATAAATTAGAATTAATACCCGCCCTATTTCATCAACCCAAACCTTTATCATGAACGTAATACCACACAAGTAATTATTTTGTTTACAGAGAAGAGGGGGTAGATTTCCTATTTTCAGTTGTTTTTTCCCGGGAAAATGAAACATTCACGGTCTGTCTGACGAGCCTCATAATCATATAATAATTACATAAAATAATTATAATAATAATAATTGATTAAATTAATAATAGATAAATAGATTAAGAAATTGAAAATTGAAAATAAATTGAAAATAAATTGAGCGGTTTTCATTTTAAGCTTCCTTTTATTGTTTGCTCCACATCAGAGTTGCCATAGTTACCTCTCTGCATTACCAAACACTCCCCTCTGTTGTTTCTCGAGATGCTTAAAAATCCATCGACCTTTTGAATCTTTTGCCATTTATATTTCTACAGTACCCGAAAGGTGGGACTATTTACTTAGGACCTATTTCGCGTGGCAACCAGCATCTAGAACCATTTACCTAGGAGAGAGAAATGCAAATACCATTTTGACCATTTTGAATTTGGGTTATTCCCAAGGAGGAATTTTTTCTATTTTATATAAAAAAGATGTTATATATAAAATAAGACACTGCAAATAAATGCTTGAAATGCAACTTGAAACATTTTTCAGTATACCAGCTAACTTGGTGTTTATAATCTATTGTTTTTAAAACCAATTAAAAAATAAAACTTTTAAAATTCTCAGAAACTACAATACGTAAAAAAATGATTATCTTCTGCTGAATATATTCCCAGAATGTCAGGGAATCTCCCTATGTCTGTTATGTTTTAATGAAAGCTTCAAAAATGTATGAATTTAGTTTCCAGTTACAGGCGATTCGAAACTAACAACGTATAAACTGATTCTCGCTTATAAACGATCACACTGTAAGTGTACGTCATTTTTTCAACATAATTTTATTTTGTTTTCATGTTCAGCGGACAAATTAGGTAACCCAGATAAATTTATAATTGTTGTGGTCAGGTGAGCCATAAATAAGCCTTCGTGAATTGTGAAATTCACATCGCTTTCTGGAAAGTGTTGTGCGCACGCCTGAAAATAGTGAGATCTTTAGTCTGCAACGTTTTTGGTTTATTTGGTTTTTTGGTTGAGACTAAATAGCACGTGTCTATTTCGTAATAATCTTTTTGAAAACATGAAAATGTTTTTGTCTTTTCATCATCATAATTTTCTGAACATATTTTTTGTTGAATTTATTTTTTGTTAAACTTATTTTTTTAGAGTCTAGCTTGCTCTATATATCTACAAGATGCCGTCTGAAAGGCTTGGTTTACGTGCTTGGATTGAAGAGAAACTACACACTGGTGAATTCGAAGTTCTAAGATGGTTTGAACGAGAGAAAGGCTATTTTGCAATCTCTTGGAAACATGCCTCCAGACATGGTTGGGTTGAAAGTCAGGATGCAGCTTTATTCAAAGCATGGGCAATATACACAGGACGATATGTGGAAGGTAACACGAAGCAGAGTTTGTTTTTCTTCTGCCAAAAAAAAAATCATTAAAAAACAATAATAAAAAAAACGAATTCGTTTTATAAAAAGCTAATGAGCAGTCTTTTTTTTTTTCAATGCAATGTTTTTATAAATACTTTGTCTGTGTATATAAATGAATTATTTGCAGCATTCTATAATCCCCTCAACTGACGTTCACATATTTGTTTGGAAGAATGCTGACAGCAGCAATGCTAACAAAATATCATATGATAGCCATACACAAATAAATGGTGGTTTGCATTCTTAAAATAATTTTCGATAAACATCTTATTTTATCTGCGGCTCGAAGCGGAAGCAGAGGATGATTTTTTGATTCGAAAATTTCACAATGTGCACATTCGTTAACCTCTATTATGGGCTCAGTTACACGACAGATTATTACATTTACTATATTTTGCTCCAGCGCTTATATTTAATTTTCAATGTTAAGTGGGGCGTTTATGGAAGATGAAAACCCCCAGCAAGCAACAGTATAATGACTCTTTAGAATACTATAATATATTTAGAATAATATTGTTTATATACCCAACCTATGAAACGTCCAATTTTATTCAATTATATATCTCTGAATTACTTGCTTATTGGAGGGCGGAGGGCGGTGGGCGCTATTACGCTTTATTACGATCAATGTACTTACTTTTTAGGTGATAAGCCTGATCCGAAAACATGGAAAGCAAATTTCCGATGTGCCGTCAATGCTTCGTCGGATATTTCTCTTGTGAAAGGCCGAGGACAATGTAAAGGGAAAAATGCTCATCGTGTATACGCGTTCTCTAAAAAACGAAAGAGCAAAAAATACGGTAAATTTATCGACTGTTATCGACTGTAATTGTTTTTCACAAAATGAGGTCAGCATCGAAAAGTAAATTAATTATTTAATGATTTAGTGTTAATGAAGTAATGAAACATTTAATTGGAAAGGGAGGGAGTCGAAATCATAGTTTGGACTTATTTGGGTATGGCGCACATGTCGTATGATTGTTTGACGCACTTGCTCTGAGATTCACCATTTTCATAACAGATAGCCTGATGGAGTTTAAACAGCGATGAGATCAGACTAGCCGTGTGGTATTTTTGTTTCATGTTAATGAATCACGAATTTATTTAATTATCTTTTCTTTTAGTGGCTTCAAGAACTCCTGGCTTAAAATTATATTGTATAGATCAAGTAAGTAAAATTGACGACAACCGAAAAGTTTTGTGGATCAGAATTTATTATGTCACATTTAATTTATAAATGACTACAGGAATCATAATTACAAAATTCTCAGAAAATGGTTACTTAGAAATGATAGTTTATAACGAAGGGAATTTTGTTCTGTCTTTTTATCGTGAGGTATCCTGTTCGAATACAAGTGATTCTGACGAAGGTTTTGTGATTGTAGGCCTGTAAAACTAACAGGATCGACAAGTTATATGGAAAAAGATATCGTACGAGGCCAACACGGACTAGACTTGATGTCAAGCAAGAGGTTGAGGAAGAGATCAATGTACACAGCGCACCAAAGTATTCTCACATGGACCTGCAAATGAAAGTCAAAATAGAAAAAGGTAAGGACTTTTGATTGGCTAATGAAAACTCATGTCTCGTTTGCATGCTTCGGATATGAAGTCTTCTGACTTGCGTGCAAACAAATATATCTTTAGTATTTTATCCAATGACGTAATCGAAATTGTCTGTGTTTACTCGAATATGATTGGTTACGTACAAAAAATTCACGTGACTATTCAAGGAAAAGTTTAAAAAACAAAATGTTAGAGAAGAACGTTTTAGCCTGAAGGATTAGATCTCTTCTTTTAGACGAGGACTCGTTCACCACAGAGAGAATTTGTATGGAAAGACAACAATACGGGAGAAGCAGCGAGACAAAACTGTATTCATTTCGAGAACTTATCGATCACATTCCAAAGGTAAGCAACTTTCCCGGTTACCGGCTAATTTCTTAAATTGGAATTTGAAATTCTTACAAAAATATTTATCGTTTAGCTTGCTCTATCCAGTTCCCTTTCACTACCGCCCGATCAAACGCCACCACCAACACCAGAATTTAGCCATGCGCCCTTATTTTACAACCAACCGCCGTCTCTACACGAGAAGCTAGATGAGGAACTTATTCGCCGACTAGCCGCGGAAATAACCATTAACGGAACAGCGGCTCATGAATTTGATGATATGAATGATTACTTTATTTCCTCTACAAAATATGCTGACTCAGTATGTAGCAGTGATGCTGACATGCAAGAGGTGAGGTTTCGGAGTATATCTTAAAACTCTCAACCATTTATTCAAGTACAACTGAACAAATACTTCACTGATGCAATCTTATTTCGTAAACAGATTTTTGATGATTCAAAAAAATTTCACTCTTCCTCAAACGAAAAATGGAACGAGACGCTCATACAAAAAGATGGTAAGTGTGATCAGCATTCAGATAAACCCTGGTTAAACTTCATTTTGTTTACCAGTTTTGTTTTTGTGTTTGTTTGAGCAACAGGATAATTTTTCTTTCAAACTAATTTTCAGAAATATGTGAAACGATTCATTACAATTCCTTCATCGATGTCTTGGGCTCCCTAAACAACAGAATGACGTCACGAGGACATAACGACCCTTTCCTTGGAATTGGACCCCAACCAAGCGACATGATTAGCGCATTAACACAAGCTTTGACTCAAGAGTTGTCATAACTATGTGAAGGCATGTTGGTGTACATATTCATCGAATTGTTGAGAATATTTTTCTGAGAAAGTACATCACAGCTGAACAAATTTCTTTGGGGGGGGGGGGGGGGGGGGGGGGGGGAGATGATTCCAAGAGATGATTCCTAGCAGAAGAAAAAGTGCATTTACAAAGAACAATAACGTGAAGCATCATGGGTAGATAAACACAGCGAAACGTTTCCTTAATATTATTAATAATATTATTATTATTATTATTAATATTATATTTTCTTAATATGTTGCTAGACCTATTTTTACTATTACTTTTAGAGATATTCACTGTACATTTTATATATATGGTCACCTGATGTCATGTTAGTTCATGTAGGAGCAACGCTATACTGTTGACATAGCACGACGTGTATAAATTTCATGACTGAACTTGTAAATATCTATATTTTTTGAGAAGATTCATTTAGTTTATGTCAGCAATAAACGCTCTTTAAATCGAGTAGAAAATCATTTCTCCCACATCATATGTCAGACAGCTATTTGCATTCTGAGATTTCAGGAAAACAAAAACACGACAACAACAGACTAATAACAACTTATATTCGACGCCTTTTGTCAGTCCAGGGCACTAATTAACGCCCTCTTCTGAACTTAATGTTCGCTCCTTTCTGTCGTAAGATAAGGAATACTGGGCGAACGTTGAGCATGTTGAAGGATGATGATTGGTAAAAAATTAGGAGTTGTTGCAATCAAACAGTCTGGGGAGAATGAAAGAGGAGTGTTCACTTATTTGAAGATTTTCAAGACAAGTTAACAGAAACAATGAAGAACTGCTGGAAATTGTTTTCTAAATGTTTGGCGTTTCCACCGACCTGCAGTCCTTTTGGCTGGAAAATCGGATTTTAAAGATTTTTCATAAATTACGTCATAACCTCCATCGCCTCGTTTCTATTCCTAATAATTGCTCCGTACTTAAGCATAATTAAAGAACATCGTAAAACATTTTCCCCTGAGGTATCGTTTCTCTTTGTAAACTACCCAAGCGTCGTTAATGCTAAAGATGAAAACGAGGCGATGAATGTGATGACGTAATTTATAAAAAGGTCTAAACGACAACAGAAGTTCTATAATAAGAATAGTAATAACGATATTGAACTTTTTGAGATTAAAACGTATCGAACTACAAGTCAACATATTCCGTTAGTGATGACCAGATTATTTGCACTTACTTCGGGCGTGGGTTGTTTTCACAATATTTCATTTGTTGTTTCCAAAGCAAGTAATCGAAACTATTTAGACAAACATCGAAACTATTTATCCAAAATTATTTTATGTGGTTCAAAGCAGACATATTAAAAGTCTTTAATACTTCAGCAAAGTTGATATGAATCGGTTAGAGTGCGAAAATTTGATATGGGTTGACATTTTGTTTTGTTTACAAACCACTTTTTTCCAAATATTATCCTGTAATATAATTATTAATAACTATGTTAATATCAAAATAATAAGCCGTATTCGACGCATGGAATTTATTGTTTACCAACTGTTTCTCCTTTAAGCCTATTCTCCACCAGGCGGAATTTGAACATGCGCTGAAGAGAAAAATATTTTGTAAGTAGGCGGAATTCGGTGGAAATATGTCCGCCTGATGAAGTTGGATGTCTTCATCTGGAATATTGACAATATTGACCAATCAAGTTTGTGTAAAAATTGCTGATATTGCGATTTTTTTGCAGCAACAACTTTTTCTTATGTATACGTAACGAAGACATATCGAAAACTGAATAGAAAACTTAGAGCAAAATGTAGTTTTCTCATTCCGCACATGCTATTCCGCCTCATGGAGATCCGCCGAACAAATGCGAAACTACGCATGCGCAGATTCTGCCAATTTGATTCCGCCGAGAATAGGCTTTAATCAGATTGTCGCTCTGTTAATGTTGTCAATCAAGGCGAATGTAAATAATGACGAAGAAGAACCTGAACTAGGTTTTGTTTCTTACTTTATGGACAAATCTTCGAGTTATTACGGTAGCAGCGAAAGTGAATACCGTATTAAAACACCCTTGGACTCCTACTACTAGTAGTCCGGCCGAAATGGCAGTTTTTGCCTCCGCTTTAGAGTCTGCGAATCTCCGTCCCGAAACTATATAAATTGTAATGGACGAACCCAGCCTAGGAATTTACATTAAAATCAATTAATATGAAACATTAATATGAAATATATAAGGAGGATTTACAGTTTTTTCGTTTATGAAATCATTATTTTTTTCGATATTTTTTCCTTCACTTCACTTACAGGCTCTTTTTTGGGGAAATATAATTCAATTTAGAAACACTTTTATTATTTTTTAGGTATTTCTTCATTTATTCACATCTTTTGTATATTTGTGTGAGTTGGCACTTGATTATTATTTTGATCGATAGAGCTTTTTATTTTCGATAAGAGTATAGATTTAAACACAGGGGCCATATATGTTATGATTTTCAATAGAAAAGAAATGTTATGAACATGTGATCAAAATATTACGATATCATCCTTAGCGGAAAACAACACTTCTACCGCTGGTCTTAAAGGAAGAAATTTTATCGGAAAGAAAATTGACGGGATTTTTATCGGAAAGAAAATTGACGGGATTTTTTGAGTAATTGAGGATTTTTAATGAAGTCAAAAAATGGAGAAAAACAAGAGAGTTTTTACTTTCAATCCATGCTTAGTGATCTACTTGAAGAATATGAAAGAAGCGAGTATGAACTGAACATAAATTAAATCTTTTCTTCAAATGCATATTACGTGATCATTCAGCATAACGTCAGAAATGTTCAAGCATTCTTCTGAGCATCAGTTAGGTAATACATCGTATCAACATCCATTGATAACTCAGCTGGCTCTGTTCGTGGCTTCAACTAATGGAAAAAATACAGGTTTTAAAATAAAACTTACGGCTTATATAAGTCAAAAAGTTATCAAACCAGTGATATAGTGGGAACTTATTTCAAGTGGGAACTGCGATCTTTTTAATAAGAAACTGTCTTATAACAACGGAATATATTCAGGTTCAAAAAAAAAAGAAGAAGAAGAAGAAGGAAAAGCAAGTCGAGTACTGAGCAACTAAAGAAAAAAAAACTCTTCCGTAATTCTTCCAGCAACAATCCCTTTCTTTCTGATTTACAAGATATCTTGTTACCATAGTTACAATGGCCTTGTTACTTATTATGCTTTTCTTTTGTATTATTTTTAATTCTACCACTTGCAAAAAAACTTAAGCAAATATTTAAGTAACTAAAAGGGATCATGCCATCTAAAAGAATATTCGGTAAAATACGATCTAAAAGAATATTCGGTAAAATACGATCTAAAAGAATATTCGGTAAAATACGATCTAAAAGAATATTCGGTAAAATACGATCTAAAAGAATATTCGGTAAAATACCATCTAAAAGAATATTCGGTAAAATACCATCTAAAACAATATTCGGTAAAATACCATCTAAAACAATATTCGGTAAAATACCATCTTAAACAATATTTGGTAAAATACCATCTAAAACAATATTTGGTAAAATACGATCTAAAAGAATATTCGGTAAAATACGATCTAAAAGAATATTCGGTAAAATACCATCTAAAAGAATATTCGGTAAAATACCATCTAAAAGAATATTCGGTAAAATACCATCTAAAAGAATATTCGGTAAAATACCATCTTAAACAATATTTGGTAAAATACCTCCTCAGACACCATGAATAAAACATCCCCACATTTTACAAGATATATAATAAATGCTAGGGCTCACTCAACATTATATTTTAATTTTGTATCATAATAACTGAAACAATTAGTTAATTGCATTGCATTTTTTCTATTTTTTATAACAAATCGAATATCACACAAAAATGAGAAAGAAAAGTTTGTTTACAATTTTTTTTTGTGTACGAAGCGAAGTATAATTTTGAAGAAACGCAAACGCGGGTAATAGCCCATATACTAACTATTTATTTCGGGCATTACCTGCGAATATCGACGTCCGTCACGTACTGCCCACGCAAGCTCGGCCTTTACTATTACGTCAGTTAATATTCTCCGGCCTAATTGCAACCTACTTCATATTTTTCTGTAACTTATCGAGCAAGAACCGTGTAACTATCAAGTTTTGTGGAAAAACGAATATAATTGGTCCGAGAAAAGAAAGATATAATTTTTGACAGAAAAGGTAACTACATTTATAACCTATACTTCTTCATCATACTTCTTAGAATTGTTCGGATCATCGAAGACATCTTCATTTTCGCTTTCTTCATCGTGATCTGATATGCTGTTGCACCAACTGAAGCATTGACATAAATCAGAGCACACCAGTTGACCTTTTCGACATAAACGACTAGTTTCACATCTACTCGCACAAATACAGCTGATTAATTTAAAAATGCTACCTGGAGTGTTTTCATTTGATAACCCTTGGTTTTCAATTTACCATCTTTCGTCATCATGTTGTAAAAACTTGACATGTTCAACAGCAGTGAAGTGGCATGTTTCCAAATGTAAGCTTGAAAGTCGCATCGCAGCAGATGTTACTTTAATGCATCCATTGGCAGCTGTTCTTCAGCATAATGAACAAATGGTTTCATTACCATAAAGATGACAGATGAATTTCATGATCTTAACATACAGATCGGTTTCTTTTGTACAGCCTTCAACACCATAGTGTCACAAGCTTGATACACTTATTTGATGAAAACATTTTTCATGTTTCTTTCAAAACACTTCAAAAAATAAATATTATTGGGAGCTTCTTCATGTAAGTAAATTGGTTTTATTAAAATCAGAACCCTTAATGTTTATAAATCTTCATAAATACCTGTTAAAGAGTGGAATCCAACTACAGAATCAATAAAAGATTTTCCCCAATTACCAGCCACATTGTTAACATGTATTATGCGCTTCTTGTTTTGAGTTGTCTTGAAAAATATATATATATATATATGTATGTATGTTATCTGGGCTCCTAATAATAACATTTTGATATGATAAATTCGCATGATGGCAGTGCACTATTAAACGAGTATCCGCCTCTTCTTCATGGTCACTTCCAAAAATTCAAGAGTATAATAGTGAAGTGTGATGATAATAGTAGAAATGATAATGATTGGTGGAAAACAATGAAATCTCTATTATTTTCTACATCATTGTAAGTTTCTTGAGACAACTGCGACTGTTGCGAGTCCTGTGAATCAAGGCCACTATTTTCATCATCCAAAAAACTGCACGTCCCTCTTCATTTTCAAGAAATAGCTCACTTTGTCTTCGATCTGATGGTTGGGGAAACACAAGAAATAGCTCACTTTGTCTTCGATCTGATGGTTGGGGAAACACAAGAAATAGCTCACTTTGTCTTCGATCTGATGGTTGGGGAAACACAAGATCGGGGTAACGTTCATAAGCCTAGCTCTTTAACCGACAACAGCATCAACATTTTCAACTTTCTTTATACAGGTTTTATAACATAATCAGTAAAAGACCTGTGAGACGTTTAACATTTTTTAGCATAATAATTTTGTTGTCTATAAATGACAATTCATACATTAATTTACTGGTAGGTGTTTTCGATGATGATGACGATGACGATGACGACGACGACGACGATGATGATGATGATGAATACTTCAATTGTTCTTATATTCTAGTGCTTGTACTACCACTAAGATTCTGGCACAAACTAATTTATTTTCTTTTTTTTATCATCATGGTAATCTGTACCTATAGCTAGCTAAACAATGCAATATTTTGCTATAACACAGCTAAAGAGGAAGCAGGCTTTTGCTGCTGGCGACAATCTAGAAAACTTTCTTTTGGTTTCTGCCACTCTAACAGTCTCACTCTTACTCTTTTCCTTCCTTCTTCTGGATGTTTCAATCTTAGTAAAATCCATCATGAAGTTCATTAAAAATTTCAGGAAATTTCGCAGCTTTGCTCCGCAATACCCGTTTCCGACTCTTCATCTGTAATCTTAATCCACTCGTCGCGTGAAGAAATACATTTTTTGTAAGTTGTATCGGTAAAAGATATTATTTCTTCAGAATTAAGGAAATGTATTAAACAAGAATCTTCTACATCCAACGGTAGCCATTACTCTTAATTTTGTCATTGTTTTTTAAAATTGAAAATTTACCGAATGCATTTTTTTCAGACAGAGCTTTCCGAAAAAGTTTTGTCCGTTTTTTATTATTATAAGTTATGATGAAACTCGATAGAAATGGAACTTCGTGTGAATCGTATTATCCTGAAAAATTAAACATATATTTCTCAAAAACTGCAGGCGGAAATCTTGGGAACTGTATTGATTTCGTAAATGTATGCTCTAAATCACTTTTTCTGAAAGTTTTGTTCAGATCAGAGGGAGATCACGAAATGATACAAACGAAGTACATGGATCGTAGTCTTACAGATGCTATAACTAAATTGTAGAGCGAAGTGAAAGGCTGTAATGGCGACCGTATTCAGCGAAAGTTTTTGCAGTGTTTCATTTCTGTGATAAAAGTCAGATGGAAATCTTGTTGTTCCCCTTTTTTATTTGTTTATGTCTCTTATACTTAAACATAAATATTCATAAATATTATTATAAATACTCTCCATAGAAAATATCAAATAAATAACATATAAATAAATATAAACAAATAACAAATATAGATGATTATATATGGTAAAGATGAGAGGATCCCTTTAAAAAGTAAGCAACTAAAAAAATGGTATAATGCAGATGGTGTTTTATAATAACATTTCTCATGTAAACACGAGCTTAAAAGAAACCTTTATATCATAACATTTCCCTATCAAAGGTTGTATAGGAGGCGTGTTAGGACAATCGAGTTGGGTGATGGGTGCACGGAACACCAAATTGCACATAGGGAACTACTATACCAATCACTTACTCCATCTGTTGCTGAATCGGCTTTGTCTTGTGATATATTATATGGAGAATCTGTGACGGATACGTTTTCACTGACATGAAAAAAATATATAACATGAATATTAAACTAACGACTTGTTTCCAATAGCAACATAAAATGTAAGGGTCCATTGTTTGGTATTTGCTAGGATACATCGTTTGCCATCACTGCCAACAACTAATTTATTCAAAATATTGAAAATGGCTTTCCTTCAGGGGATGGGGTCACAGTCTGGGGAAAGATTTGACCGTGATAAGTATCTGTTGTTAGCTCTAACTGCTTGCACGTTAGAACAATGGGATTCACATTCTACAGCTCTCAAAAACCAAACGAATGTATTTGGGGGCAGTCAAGCCGGATCTCCATTTAGCGATTCATGAGCGTGCGATCACCTGCGATTATGTGCTAAATATATCAATCTCCATTCATTTAAGTTTTAGCGCGATTAATAAAACAAAACCAACTATAGTGATATCAATTTTTAAAGGAATATCGCATTTGCTGCAAGGAATGTCGTTATGCTGCATAGATACAAAAACATTTGATGAGCTGAAAACGATGATTGACGTAATTGGTAGTCTGTGAACAGAAAGAATTAGAAATGATTTCTACTTTCTTAGCGACCAGATTTTATTGTGCAATAATAACATTGTGCATGCCCAGAACTGAGCGCTACGGCTTGGGCGTTCAAAAACCGCTAAATGGACATCAGGGCATAGAGATCACGGTCTCAGGTACCAAACAAATGTAGGGGTTCTCACCATGAGAGTTTGTTGGCATTTTCTGTTTCTTTCTTGATTAATTTCTTCCATTGTCCATGAGTTTCGAAAATTATATCCGTAGTAAAGTCTCTTCCTTTTACTTCACCATTAAATGCAAACTTATTTGGCGGTGAACCAGCTGGAATTTTGTAAATTTTAAACCATTCATGCGTGGCCTAAACAATTTGTTGTTACTCAAAAATTAGGATTTTTCTTTAAAGCAATCATTCATTATAAATAAAGAGCAAACAAACAACATCAAAACAAGCGCTTCGTAATCACCTCCAGTAAACCAGGCATCGTTGCACGCACGTCTTGAATATCTGCACAGAGAAAATATTGAGCATGATCAGTGGGACAGTATGACCAGTACGACGAGAACAGCGACGTGAGTGAAACAAAGGATTAGTAGTATCTTTTATTTGATTTTTTATTTATTTATTTATTTATTTTGTTTTGTTTCTTAGTTCATCGATCAAACTTTTAGTTCTAACAGAGCAAATCTTTAAACTTTCATTGCATCACGTCGCCATCCTTGTTGCCGAAGCAGTTGCGTAAGGCACCCGACATATAGTCCACAATTTCTCCTCACTATACATTTATAGTTAGAAGAAATTATCTGATGATCATACTATTAGGACAAATAATTAGTGAAAGTTTAATACCATTGAGTTTTGAAGCGAGAGGATCGTTGACATCAATGGCTATTACTTTCCAGTCTGTTTCCCCTTCATCAATTAAGGCTAGTATACCCAACACTTTTACTTGCTTTACTTCTCCACGAGTTGATACCTAACAACAATCAAACCTCCAAACGGGGTTCCCACTTACGAAAATACGTTCGTCGCTTATTTTTAGAGTGGCGATGAGCCAGATGGGAACCTGATACGTTCATCGCCTAAAATAATAAGCGACGAACTTATTTTCGGTCAATTCACAATTGCAAAACTGAAATCAAAAACTTTCGACATAGTAAGTGACGAAGTTTAGAAGTAGTGGCAACACATAAGCGACGTGCAAAAGCGACGAACTTTTCCAATTTCAAAGTGACGAACTTATTTTCTCAAGTAGGAACCCAGCTTAAGAATATCACTTCAATGAGCTGGCTTGAAATGAAAGGGTGTATATTTCCTTAATTGCTTTATTCTTGGAAGTACCTTGTAACCTATTTCACAGACATCAATAGGATCACCGTCACCCTTTTGTCCAGTGTGTTTGTCAACCTCATTTGGATCTTCCCAAGTCTAAACAACATGTTAATACATCAACAAACAAACAAGAATGCTTTTATAATCTCTTTTTAATACTTGCTCTTTATACAACATGATTATACATTAAACAACTTATTTTGTTGATTAACTAGAACGAGATAAGAAAAGTACTTTTATTGTTTCTCGACGTCAAATCCAATAATCTCCTACTGTAATGTATTACCTGTGGAATGGCTCCATAGTTCCACATGTAGCCCTTGTATGGAAATGCATTTTTGACGAAACGAACTTTTCCTTTCTTTATATCTTGTTTGATCGGATTCATCAAATCTTTCGTGGAGATCTACAAAATTATGCATCATAATAATTTCGTTGAACCAAAATCAACTTGAAATCAACTAAGGACAAAAATTTTGACCTCCATTTTAGCATTGGTCCAGCGAGGCACTTCAACCACCATATTGAAAATCATGTTCTAAACGAGACAAAAAATCAAAAGTTGCCAAATTGAGCAAACATATTTCAGAAGTTCAGGAAATAAATAAATAAGTTCTACTTCCTTATCCGCAAGCATTGGAATATCATGAAATGGTGAAATGATTCCATCTTTAGTTTCTATAAAATGCGAGAAGAAGCTTGGTCTGTAAAGCTTGGTAGAAGGACAGTGCCTTATTTTAGGGTTTCAAAAATATTTATTGACATGTTCATACAGCTTAAATTACATTTAGTGGCAACAAGGCATTAAGAATTCAACATTTGATTCATTTTTCAAGAAACAATTTTCAAATTCTTGTTTTGTGAAAAAAAGTTATGATGATTATTATGTTTCATTAATTTTAAGTTTGAACAACACATTGCTAGGAAAGATTTATTACTGTTTTGTTTACAAATAAAGCTACCATTTTTAGCGGGCAATATCGATCTGTAATATCTTGTTACTGAGCCAATCAAATCCACTCATTTTCTACTGTAATACCCTCCAGGTAATAATAAAATTTTAATGGAAAAATCCTTCATCTCATTGTCAAGCATAGTTGACCAATGGCAAGTATATCAAACATGGGTGTCTAAAAATGTTAAGATGCATCGGAAATAACACCATTATAGGAGCCATCTCAAAATATCGTGTAACTCATACGGATTTTTATATGTGAGTATGTATCCTATGAATTTTTAACGGTTGTGGGTCTAAACGTAAATAAACGTTCTGTGATCAGAAATAATGTGCTACCTAACAAAGTTTTGTGAAGGCTGAGCATTGAGGAAAATAATTTCTACGCCTTTTCCATGACTGGGATAAAAATTAGTGGCTTTTCCAGCATTTCTCTGATTTCCAGACTTTACAGGAACCCCACTGATGATTGTTAATATTACAAAAATTATTCCAAAAGATACTTTCCATCCAGCCATGCTTATTTTAAAAATATAACATAGTTTGTAGTGAACAAGTAAATAAGCTCACATCATCCCCCACACACAAGGACCAAAAATAAACAATAATTTGCTGCTATGGAAACAAAGATTCTCTTGCCAAAAATATAATTGGCAACAACATTCCCAGTATCATTACAAGATTCTGTTATTGGAAGAAAAAACTTGTTTTCAGAAACAATACAACATTCATCACCACAGAAACAAATGAAAGAAAATAAAAATACCACCATGTCTATCGAAACTCGATAAAATATTCTCATAATGTATTATTGTTCTAATATCTGAGTCTGATCCATTAAAGGTTTTCAATCCATTATAGCCAGCATATTTCAGAATTTGGTTCTTTGCTTCTTTTCAAGAGAGATCAACTAGAGATTAATCCATCTATATCTATTCATTCATCAATTGACAACAAAATGAGACAAGAAAGTTTTTTTCTGAAACTTTTATTTATAACATATTTTTTTGGCTTTTTTTTTGGTTTTGATAAAAACTCTCAAGCTATTGAGTGGTCAATGCAAGCCTGAGCTCATGGTCTGAATTGCAGGGGTCAGTCTTGAACTTATTTTATTTAACATCTACTTAAATGATTTTTTTTATTATGAAGCAGGTTGATGATACAACACCTAAAAAAGTTTGTGGGAGCAATAAAAACAATGTCGTGCTTAGTCTAGAACATGATAGTGTTTTAGCTTAGCCGTCCTAGCAAAATCTAGTTGAGACATTCCTGTTATTACGAAAAGATTGGCATTGCTAAATAAAGAACAGAAAACCGAACAAAAACCCTTTCCTTGTTGTTGCTGGAAGAAGTGGCAGACGTTCGGAACGTCCAATAGACCCTTCCAACATTGAATAAGGGTGATGGGAAGCCTCACACCCAAAATATTCTTAAGAATCTTTCAATTTGTCTCAACAGCTTTTTTGCCGAGATTGTGTCTTGAAAGCAAATACTGTCTACCTGACTGTCTACTTGCATGTGTGGTAATATTGTAAAAAATGGAGAACAATGTAAAAAGGGCAGTAGAGGAGTACATGGCTCAAAGAGAAGCCAAAAACGAAGATATGCCCCAGAAATCAAACAACAAACAGCAACAGCGACAGGAGAATAGGCTCAGTGGGCTTTTAACTAAAATATATCATCAGCGTTAAATGATCATTCTTATCAGTTAGAGTTAATCAAGGTGGTGGCTGCAAGTTTGCAGAAGTTGATGAGGACAGTACTTTTAAAGACATTAAAGCAACTAACTTGTTTTTTGATGATTCTTTTAAAAATGTTTATGGAGAAAACGTCTTGGACTGTGCAATATCTATTTGTGATGCTACATTGAATGAATTAGATGAAACATCCAACATATTTGCATACGTGAGGAAGAAATGTTTTCAGTGAGTGAGTGCTCTGTGCCATCATCAGCTTTAACTTTCATTGTATCCAAATAATACTTTGAAATAACGTCAGGCATTTTGTTGGTAGGACCAACCTGCAACCATAATATTTTCTTGAGAAGCCATCTTAACATTCGTGTATGCTAAAACCAAATGGTTTCAGCTTATCATGGCCATCAATATGCCAAGCAAAGTTTGGCCCGGGATACTTTTTTCGATGTAATCTTCTGCGCCTACCTTTATTAACGCCGTCAAGATCAATACCTTTGAGAAATCAATGAGTGATGCACACAATGTTATCCAATATTAGAACGACTGCTAGATAATTCATTCCGGACAGCAATTTCTACATCTTGAACTGCATGTCTTTTGATTCCAAGATCCCTTAATCCTCTTTTTAATGTTGATAAACTTATAGAGTAATTATGCTGGCGTTTAAGAAGCTCGATAACTTCCAAGTATGTAAAACCATCAGAAACATATTGTCTTATCACTGCATCCATGATGTTGTTATACTGTTTTGCACACATAAACAATATGTTCTAATTATTTCTTATAGTTCTAATAAATTTTCAGTAAAATAATCCTTGGAAAAAACTTCTTGGAAAAGATTTTTAAAAAAAAATTCTCAGAAAACAAATTCTTGAAAATAAAAACAAAGAAAAAAAAACAAAAACACATAAGAAAATTCACACAAAAATAAGAAAAATTTTGTAAAGCAATTTGTGACCCTTCAGGTCCATCGTAGTTTACTATACATCCACACCACCATGTACAGGTATTGATTGATGCAATGGCATATTTTCACAATACCACCTACTGCCTTTAAATAATTATTTGAGGAAACCTATGTAATTGCCACCACAGAAACAATCTAGAAAAAAGTTTATCCAAGATGTGTAAATACTTTTCTGAAGGTTAAAGTTTAATTATATTGTTCTGCAATGTACCTAGAACAATAAGAGGAAGTTTTTCCTTATTATTACAGTTTCTCACTTGCAGAAAGCATTATGCCCGCCTGAGCTCTAGTTAAAATTTTAAAATTAAAATTAAAGTTAAATTTTTAAAGGCTTCTTAGTTATGTTATTCTTTCTTATTTTTTCTATTTGATGAATTCTGTAAAATGTTTCGTGTAAATAAGCTCAGTTTTTATTTGGTTTTTTAATGAAACCATGGCTTTATTCATTGATTGTCTTTTATTAGATCTTGTAATTTTTTTACCACATTGAAAAAAGGATTAATAATAAATAATTTTTCAGAACCATAACATTTAAAACTTCATAATTGTAAGGATTAAAGCATTTATGTTGAGACTTGAAAATATAAAACCACCTAGTGTGTTAAAGCACTGTAGAAAACAAAATCTTAAAACCAGAAAAAATATGAAATTTTACCACGGATTCAAAACTTTTGACGATACAAGTCTTGTTCAAACCGGAGTCAAAACTTTCATTTTTAAGCCTTGGGGTTGAGTTTCATCCAACTAACACGTGGATTTCTTCACAGAATGCATTAAACTCACCCTGGGTCAAATTTTACGTGTAACGTACCCCTAAGTAAGCAAGTAACAGTGGAGTGCGATTTTCTGAAGCCATGTTGCGACGATTGATATATACTAAAAGTCTCCAGATATTCACTAAGTTATTGGGCGAGACAATTCGGGCTGAAACAGACTACAGAAAACGTTCCTTGATTTGATTGATGTTCCCTGGACTTTCCTCAAAATCTCCTTTTTCTCCCTGACTGTACGAACTTTGGACCAATCAATCAATCTATCTATTTATTTGCCATTTAATAAGTACAGAAACTATTTACATAAATAAATGGCAGGAGACCACACCAGTAGCAAAAGCTAAACAGTGGATGTGGCCACCAAAGAAAATGTGGAAAGTACATTTGTTCCAGTAAAGAGAAAAAATAGATAAATAAAAAAAATAGAGTAAAATAAAATAAAAGATAAAAACAAATCAAGAACAATAGAAAACGCACACACACGAAAACAACAAAAACAACAACAAAAACAACAACAACAACAAAACCCCAACAAGAAAATCAAAAAACACACACACTCTAATACACATATTGGTGACTAAATATATACTACAATAATAGAGGATTAGTATAAAAAGTTGCAGTAATCGGTAATAAGGTGAATTCTGACTTTAGATTTTAATTTATTAAGGGATGGATTATCAAATATAGATATAGAGAGTGTTCAGATGTTATCATTCCAGTCACAAATTGATTGGTATGTTATTGATTTAAGTCCAAACAAAGTAGTGTTAACAATTGGTTTTGAGAGATCATTTTGAGTAACACCTCTTGTTCTAACTCATACAGGTTGGATTGTAAAATTGAGATTACAAAAATCCAGAGGGGCCAGTTTGGTTTAAACAATGGTACACTAATAAGATTTTGAGGGATTTGATTAGGTCCCTGAATTTCAGAATGTTATGCTGCCAAAATAGGGGTGTACTAGGAGCATGAAAAGGACTGAAGGATAAGCATACAAATTGCCGCCTTTTGTAAATGAAAAATATGTTCAGAATGGGTACTATGACCCCAAACATGACAGCCATATTTCAAATAGGAGTGGAAAACTGCCTGATAAACATTCAAAATAGTTGTCTGTGGCAGATAGTGTCTTAATTTACTTAATATGCCATTTTCTTTTCGAAGTCTACTACAGAGATCACAGCAATGCTTCGACCAAGATAGATGTTCATCCAAAAAGATACCTAGGTATTTTACATGTTGACTAGGAATTAGTCTTCTACCACCAATTTTGATTTTAATATTTGATAGGTTTATAGCCTAAGATCTGAAATGAAAGATTATTAATTCTGTTTTAGTGGCATTTTAAGCAATTTTATTGGCATTCACCCATTTACTTAGGAGCTTAAGATCAATATTAACCTCCCTACCAATAGATTTGATGTTTCTTCCACTATTCAAGAGAGTTGTGTCATCTGCAAACAAGTAGGGAACACTAGATCGTAAATTAGGAAGAGAAGTGGCCCAAGAACTGACCCCTGGGGAAAACCAAAAAGGATTTCAGCTATAATGGATTGGATCCCAGATACCTCAACAAACTGTCTATATCCAGTAAGATAAGACCTAAACCAAGAAGATGCAATGCCTCTTACCCCATAATGATTTAAGTTTTGAAATTAGAATTTCATGATCTATAGTATCGAAGGCCTTCTGGAGGTCAATAAATACTCCACAGGCAAACCGACCAGAATCAAACCCAATCTCTCTAGGATCAGGTTGCCAATTTGTATGCAGTTTTGTGTTGCTTGCTGGAAAAACAGTTTTTTGTTAAGCCACAAATCATTTAAAAAACATTAGCTACTATTATATACACCATCTATTATACACAACTCAACCAAACTTAATTTCTCCGAGGATGAGATTATGATAGTATAGATTAAATGTAGGGGGAAACATGGATTTGACACTCACACAGTTACTTTGTAATATCACATCTGTGAAAATTTCCTCAAGTTTTCTCATAAAAACATTGTTTATTATATGGACCCAGTGTGAAGCGGATATCAGTGCAGTGGATATCCTGGTTCATGCAGACACTTTGTAAAATTAGTGTCAATGGATTTGACCCACCCACCTGTTTTTTTCCTAACAAACCCCTTATATTTATCACCTACACCTACACATTAAAAAAAACGATGGAGTGCAGAAAAAATATTAAAGTGAAAAGGTCTATTATAGAAAAAGAAGAAGAGACACAAACAAAATGAAAACAAAAGTGAAATTAATTAAAATCGTTAGTGATTCAATTTTATTTCTTATTTTTTTTAAACACAGCAAACAAATTTGTCATACTCCTCATCGTCCCCACCGCCTGACGACTGAGCCAGCTCGCCCCCGTCGTAGTAGTAAACAAGGGATTTGATTTTAAAAAACTTACTGAGATATACTTTGTAATCTTCTGTGTAAGCAGTACCATGCTCTTGTATTGAATAAGACATTGTGGAACAACTCTGACGGATCGTTGGTTGGAAGAAACTTCGGGTAGCCAGTGAGATGGATGAAAGTGATAGGAACTTCACCGCTGATTTTAATATTGTGTTCGACATGATTTTGTTATCGTAATGGTCACACTTACAAGACTTTACTTACTAAAGAAGTGTTGCGTAAATTCTAAGAGCAAGTAAAGATCGAAAAGTGGTAAAAATTAAAAATGGAAGGATGTTTCCCACGTGTTTACATTGTGTTATGTAAGGTGTAGCGTAATAGCTAATAACTAGTTCCGTTAATACATCAAAATTATTTTAATTTGTAAACGTTTTAACTTGTCAGCTTCTTTGCCTTTTTCTTTATTTATAAAAACCAATCCAGGCTCATCGGTACTTATTTTTTCCCATTTTGAGCCCACTTTGTCAGTAGATTGGGGGTATTTGGAGTTAGAATTTCTGGTTTGGAGAAAATTGAGATTGAATTATAGGTCCTAAGTAAATTTGTTCCTATTGACATTCCTAAATTAGGATAAGGTACACAAGAATGCTGTTAAGAAATTTGACAGTATCAGGTGAATTAAGGAGATTGAGTGAAAGAAAGGCGCTTGGAGGCGAAAATGGAGTGAGAAGAGTGGCAGTTTTATGAAGCTTGTGGTGTAGTAATTCTATTGTGATTTGTGGTTTGGCCCCAGATTTGGCAAGCATACTAGGTATGAAAAAAAGAGAGCATAATGCACACAAAGTTGATTAATTTGTGGAATCCAGTTTAAAAAATTAGGCAAAGGAGGACTGACCCTCTTACGGACACCATTCTTAATCAGGTACAAGGAGGCCATAGTTGAATTTTGTAGGGAAACATCTTGGTTCACATTTGTTAGGTACGACTTGAACCAAGAGAGAGTAAGATCTCTTAATGACCTAGTTTTGCAAGAAGAATAGTATGGTCACCGTGTCAAAGGCTTTAAATTTTTTTGTTGAAATTCAAATTTTTAATTTTTTGGGCCCCTTATGCTTATGACATTATTTTTGAAAGGGGGAAATGACACAGTTGACCGATGGGCTATTTTGATTCTACCCATAAAAATTAGACAATTTCAATAAAATTCTTGTGGGCCTCCTTTTGTGTGCTATGAACTGACAAATTAGGGTTTCACAGCTAAATAAAAAAGCATGTATAACGGAAATTACAACAGTATTTGATAAATAAAGATAGCCCAATAAAGATAGATATTGTAATTTTAACATTGTAAGCAAGAAGGACTGGTGTAGTATCATCCGCAACTACTCAGAATGATGTGGCGCATAAAAGGAAACCAAGCATGATTGTTAAAAAAGGCAGAAAGTGCTATCTATTAAACCTTACTATATTGTCATTTATGATCCCTCAGTGAACGAAATAAACGTAAAATTCTGTGTAAATTCTTTGCACAAAAATTGCATGTTGACACATCCAGCAATTAATAAGGAAAAGAATTGGATATTTGTAAATAAAATATGTGCTTGGAAAGTGTTAGATCACACTGAAATTTTGCTTGATTTTTGTTGACAACCTTATCTTTTATCCCTATCATTTTTTATTTAGGTGAGCTTCAAAAATGTCAATCAAGGTTGGTCAAGGTGTTATTTTGAAAAAAGGAAAAAATCTTCGGTATGTTCTTGTGTCACCAACTAAACAAGAAAAGATGGAAAATTTTTCCTTCAGTTGTGCTGACATGATTGGACAACCATTTGGAACAGCCTTTAAAGTAGTAGATAAGAAGCGTCTGCAAATAATCGACCCTGTAAATGTGGAAGAACATGTGGAAGAATACTCTACACATAGTGAGTTGTTTTATTTTGCTCCATCTGATTTTGATATCCTCAACTTTATCCAACCGGTGAAACGTCAAAATTTATCATTGGTCACGTGACCCTTATAAGAGAGAAAGACCCAGTGCTTATTTTGAGGAAACCCAAAAGAAGCTTCATGAGTCTACCAATAGTTAGTCAGTATCTTTAAAGGAGAATTAATGTCATAAATAACACTTTTTATTTAAAATGTTCCTGGAGAAATTTAGAATTATGGTGCCACACCAAAATTTCGATTTGAGGCAAGGAGGAATGAACACAGAGATAAGAGAATAAAAAGAGCTATATAAACAACAGATTGGCTATATTGAAATAATAATACAAATTTTTACTCATTTTAGCATAGAAATCATCAATCTACATGCCATGTTATAGAAAAATTTCCCTAACGTTTTGAAAAATCTTGATCTTTCGTTTTCTTGTGCTCTAAAACATAATCTTTAATTTTTGTAAAACTTCTGCACTTTTATTTCATCTTGCTTGTTAGAAACAAGATTTAAGGAGCCTTTGGAGCTTCAAAAACTTCGAAATTTATCTGCAGCACAAGTATCAAAACAACGTCACTTCTACTTCAACATGATCATTGAGCAAAGGTAAACTTTGCAGACTAAATCAAGAATTAGCTCAACATTTGGCCAGCTATAACTTAGATAATCATAGCTGATATTATTTTTTTGCTTAATATTGATTTCTTTTTTAAAATAGCCTTTACCAACTTACTTGTACTTTTCGCTAGCTCACAAGCACGTTCAATGTGGTTCCTCCAGGTGGTCTGCAGATTCGATGAGTATTTTGAAATGCCATAACACTACGGCGGCCGGGAAAAAGTAAACAAAATCACAGAAATCATATGATTCATGTTGTAGCCCCTTTAAATTTAAGTTTTGTAAAGTCACATGATCAAAATCGTGACAGAAATGATGATCCTGATCAAAATTGTGACAGCTGCCCAACTTACATATGCTATCTTAACCTTGATGGTAAAAAACCTGTTCCAATGTTATGTCATATTTTCGTGTTTTCATTTCTTTGCCCACATGTTAAGTTTCTTTAAGTTGTATAGTATGGTGTTGCTTTATTATTTATTTATTTATTTATTTTATTATTTTATTATTTTTTCCAAAAATGAAATGGAGTGAAGAGACTTGTGTATAAACCAAAACATTGTGATATTGTTTACAGGTGCGGTGAAGGAAGAAGAAACTAGGGATAACAGAATGATTCATGACAATCCAGACTCTCAAAAGTTGACGAAAGAAGAAATCATGTCTTTAAGAGAAGAGGGAAAATCTGGCGAAGAGATCGTTCATGAACTTGTTGCTAACAGTGCAACTTTTAATGAAAGAACTGAATATTCTAAAGCAAAATATTTGAAAAAGAAAAAGAAAAAGTAAGCATATAATACCTATTTACATATAGCAAACCTTTTCCCTGAAAACAATTTCACTTTAGACCAAGTGACCAGTGGTGTTACATAATATGGTCAATATTACGGTAGAACAGGTTCACTTGACTATTTGTCTACTCAGGTAGGCCATCGAGGGTTTCTTTAAAAGCCAATCAAACTTTCTATGTCACCCTTGGTTTTGTTATCCACTTATAGCTGCGCTGTTGCTTAGCAGTCGCTTCTCATTGGAAACATCTGTGCCACATTTGCTTATAAAATGTTGCTGGTAAAGAAATTTAATGATTGATTAACGATAAGCTGCGCACGAACAGCAAATACATAATGATAGTCTTTTATCCCTACTATTGATAAGATTGTTTATGGTAGCGTTTGGTAAGTCCAACATAGTTAATTTCTGTTTACAAATAGTTTAAATACCCGCCACACCCATTTGTTTTGATTTCGTACTACGAATACACAAAATTGTAGGAGCAGTTGTTGAATGTAGGATCACGCATGTCAATTTAAAGATGGAAGTTGTGATCGCCAAAAGTATTGTAATGGAATAAGATATAAATAAACAAAGTTGCAATATAACAAAGGAAACTTATTTTCAGTTCGTTTTAAAACGAGGCAATCGTGGCAATATTCGATAAAGTTTACAACGGGCAATCTAATGTATGCCTTCCCTCCCGTCCACACAACAATCAATGCTATTTTTAACAATTTATTTGAATAATCAGCTGGTTGTTCAACAATATTGAGAGCAGAAAAGAAATGTGACTTTCGATAAAAAGCTGTCTCGTTTTAAATTAAAATCCTTCAGTTTTTCATGTTTTCATACTTTATTTCTTCAGATTAGTTGATGATGGATGTATTTCGTTGTACTTCCTTTTAACTCACTTTTAAGATTGTGGACATTCAGATAAGAAAAAGAAAAATAACTTAATTTCTGAAGGTATTTCTTATCTGAATAAATTTTATGTTGTAGGATGAATGTAACTGAATTTTCAACCTACGTATCAAATCAATAAATACATCAATAAATAATAAATTATCACCTTGTGATATTTCATGTGTTACTTTAATGAAAATCAAACAATACAACAATTCTTTTTCTTGTCTCTCACCTGATGTTATTATTCATGTTCATGTGCTGAGATCATCATGATGTCAGATTTTGTTATATTTATTACAACACATTGTCTTTAACTACTATATATTATATATTGTATATTTTATTAAATTCATGTGATCTTTCCTTTAGATATATCGCTCATTTTATTGCATTGAAACCATCTGCACGGTTGATTTCGGAATTATATTTCAAAAAAAATCCCGGCAAAATTTTAGATATCCGACCGGACAGTTTGGCGCAGATATTGACATGGAGCAATGTCCAGTGTAATTCCAATGTGTTGCTAATGGAAACATGTCAGGGTTTTATTGCTGGAGCTATCATGGAAAGGTTGGGTTCTAGTGGTAAATTACTTCAGCTATATCAGGGTTCTTATCCTGTCCGCATAATTTTGGAACAGTTCAATTTTTGTATGGAGGAAACACAGGAACTGCTTTGTAGTTTTCCGTTGGATAAAGTTGGACAACTTCAAGAAATGTTGAAAACACAAGCCAGTGATGAAAACTTGATCGGGGAAATCTTCGGGAAAGGTAAAAGTGAATTGAATGACAACGAGAAATTGGTGAGTGTTGAAATCGGAAAAAAAAACGAATATCAAGAAAATGAAGTTGTTGAGAATTGTCATCCTTCTAAAGACGAAGGTGAAAAAGGTGTGGGTGATCACGTGACTGAAGTAACATCGACAGCTGAAACTACTCGCAAACGAAAAAGAGAGAATGAATCGAAAGACCGAGTATCTTTTATTTCGAAAGAACAACGTATTGTTGAATGTTTAAACGCCATGAAATTGTTCCGATCGGGTTGTTTCGATACTCTTGTGATTGTCTCCAAGTATCATCCGAAACGGTTACTCCTCACATTGTTGGAATATCTACCATGTGGATGCCCTTTCGTTGTATATTTCTCATACCAGGAACCTCTTATGGATTGTTACATCACTTTGCGCGAACAAAATATCGCAACGAACTTGGAAGTAACGGAGTCGTGGTTACGTAATATACAAGTTTTACCGAATCGGACACATCCGGAAATTGTAATGAGTGCAAGTGGAGGTTATTTACTACGAGGCATCAAAGTGAGGCCATAAATGAACCATCACCAGATTACTTTTGTAGTTTTTCCGGAATTCGATGAAATATAGACTGCCGCTATCTCGCTATGGTGGTTGATTTTTTCATACTGGCTTGTTACAAGATCTGATAACCCGTTCGGGTAAACGTTTGAAGTGTATTAAGTCTATATTCATAGGCTAGCTTCAGTTCAGTATTTAGAGGCTAAACAGAAGTCCTCTTTCCCCAATTTATGTTTATGTCTCGCTTGTTCATACTGAACTCATTTGTAGAATTATTAACCCTGCAATGTAGTCCAATGAATTATTGTGATTGGTTGAATAAACAGTCAACTTAGTTAATAAAATCGATTCGTATTAACGTCAATTATTTGTATTACGTGACTTCAGCAAACTTTGATATTAAACTTAGATTTTTAGAGGTTTTTTTGGTTTCATGGAACTTTTTGTGATGTAACAAGGAACATTTTAATCTGAAGTCATTATTTGGACGAAAATTCTCCTTCCAACAAAAATTCAGGAAAACATTGGCCCACATAGTGTTCTAAGCTTAGAACACATGTTCAAAGTTTTTTTATTTCTTGTTGCGTGCAGTTACCAATCGATAAGGCCCTTAAAGTGAAGGAAATAAACGCCTCCCTCTTTTAAACTGAAGGAAATAAACGCCTCCCTCTTTTAAACTGAAGGAAATAAACGCCTCCCTCTTTTAAACTGAAGGAAATAAACGCCTCCCTCTTTTAAACGACCACCTAAAAGCCGCGCGGCATTTAATTTAGGACATAGGTAACTATATATGTTGGCTCCAAAAAATAAAATCATGAACAAATATGTAAAGCATATGTTTAAGGAAAACTTTAATCAGTGTATATGAATTAGATGAACCAGAGCTATACACGCTTCTTTCAGAGGAAAACGATAAGCACCTATTCACACTCTTGTTTTACGATAAGCAACTATTCACACTTTTGTTTTACGATAAGCGCCTATTCACACGGCATTGTTTTACAGTAAAATCTCTGAAAAACGGAAATGCCAAATAACGGACAAAACAGAGCGGAAATTTTGACCTGAAAACTTTTAATAAAACCTCTCATCAGATCCCATTTGAACTTTCTTAATGAAAATGTCGCTCGCCATCAGTATCAAGGTTGCAATAGAAATTAATAAATATGCAATAGAAAACAAATGAAGAACGGACAGGGAAAAAAATAATCAAGATAGCAAGAAATCAAGACGAATGTTGAGGGAACATAACTTTTTCTTAAACAAAGTTTTTTTAAACATCTTCATAATATTAATATGCTTAAAATTAGTATATATTGAATAAATATCGAATAAATAATTTAAATAAGTAAAAGACTAACAGTAGATAAGAAGAGATGGAAATTCTAAAATGAGGAATTGCCAAAGTTAGTGGAAAAGTTCAAAATATTAACTAGAAAAAGTTGAACATGGAAGTTATAGAAAATCGTATTTAAAAATTAATGAGATACATTAAGGCGAAGAAGGGCCTTATAAACCCCTCTTGCTTCTTTGTTGAAACATTCTTTATTTTCACATAAATGAACATCAATAGGCAGATTATTAAAAATATTCTTAGCTTGGTTTTGGAACGTGTTTTTTTTCGCCGTTGTCAATTATTTGGCCGGAGCTGCTGGGACGTAGGATTATTTGCCGTTCCACTGTTTTAAAAACCCGAAATCCCGACTGCGTTTAATTACAAATTGACGACTTTGCGATATATCCAGAAAGTTGATGCAGGATTATTTTTTCATATACTTTAGACAGTACATGTAAAATTGAGATTGGTCTAAAGCCTTTCTCTTTGATTGTCTATCTTAGGGACAGGGCATACCCTTGCGACTTTCCAACTTCAATCATTTCCCATTTCAGATATAAGGGACCTTACGAGCGCAGGACGGAGACTACTACCACGACGAAGGACTCGCTGACTTGCTGTTACGTCCGGGGTAAAAAATTAAGCGCTTACGGAAACTTACACCGGACGATGGAAACATAATGGCAGATGTCTCATCAAAACAAAGTTAGTCGCGAAAAAAATTGAAATTTGCTGAGAGGAAGAGAAGATGCCGAACTTTAGAGAAACTAAGGAGACCCTACTCCATGCACATGCAGTCTCATTACTGATGATTTCTTTTACAGATTGATCTAAATACATAAAAAAAAAAAAATGATTTTGAATACTTGACTTATGACCCATTTGCATTGGTCACACTAGCAGATGCTGATTGCATAGCTGAAACGAGGTTCGAGAAAAACGATATCAAAAGATTAGTCGATGCAATGAACATGCCAGAAGAAATAACATGCTACTTTTATAATGATCTATCTGTTGGAAAACTGTAAGCATTTTGTGTTTTACTTAAACGTCTGGCGTATCCATGTCGATACTCCGACATGATCTGTCGATTTGCTAGGCCTGTACCGCAATTATGCATGATTTTTAACCAGATGATTGATTATGTTGATTCGAATTGGGGATATATCTTAAACGACTGGACAAGACCTTACCTTAGCGCACAAAGTCTCAGAAATTACGCCTATGCTATCCACAGAAAAGGTGCTGCCCCTCACAATGTTTGAGGATTTATAGATGGCACTATTCGCCCATGCTCCAGGCCGAATAAAGATCAAAGAGCACTTTATAATGGACATAAGAAAGTTCATGGAATTAAATTTCAAGGTGTAAGCATTCCATGTGGTCTCATAGCAAACTTGTACGGTCCTGTAGAAGGGCGAAGACATGACAGTGCTGTCTGATGTCAAATTTGCTAAATGATCTGGCAATACATTCACATGATCCAGTTGGTAACGATTTATGTCTGTATGGAGATCCAGCTTATCCTCTTAGTAGGTATTTACAAGCTCCATTCAGACTAAGATGCGCACCATTGGCTCAGCAACAAATTGATTTTAACAAGTCTATGAACTCTGCACGTGTATCAGTTGAATGGCAATTTGGTGACATAGTAAATACTTTCAAATTCGTTGACTTTAAAAAGAACTTCAAAATAAGACTCAGCCCAATAGCGAAAACATACAGAGTAACTGCACTTCTAAGTAATGCTCATGCTGGTTTATATGGAAATGTTACATCACAGTTTTTCGACATGGGACAACCCACACTTGAGGAATATTTTTCATAAGTCTCAAGGAACTGTTTTTGTAAAAATTATCTTCTGATAAAAGAGAAAAAATGTATATAAAGTAAACTGTGTTTTTCTCATAATCCTTCAGCACAGTTTAAAACTTTTCAACTAACTTGTTAATCCTTCATCACAGTTTAAAACTTTTCAACTAGCTTGTTAATCAAAAACATTAAAGCTTGAGTGTGCTACTGGGACTGTTCAACTAGTTGTTGAGTTTGTTTCTCGAATGCTTCCTGTCTTCGCAGATTTAACTCAATTTCCTTTTCCTTCAACCTCATCTTTTCTTCTCGCAAAGTTTGTTCTTTTTCTGACTTTTCCCTGAGATAAGCTATAGTGCCGTTTTCCAAGCTGCGTAACACTTTTTTGGCGTTTCCAAATCGTTTGCTTCAGCCTGTCGTTTTTTAGTCTCAGACAGCCTTTCAATTGACTGATTTCGAACATTTTCTGCAGATTTCCAACCTTTTTACTTTTGTCTTCATCCGACTTTTTTATCACCATTTCTCATTCGTGTTTTTTTGTCATAAATTTCCTCCATAAGAACATCTAATTCAGTAATTTCCACTTCGATTCCAGATGCTTTTTCATTTTTGTTTTTCTTCGCAGTGAACTGAGCTAATAATTTTTTCAGCCTATCCCGCAAAGCCCTTTGATCAACTTTGAACCATGGCTGTTCCAGCCCATTTAAAGACACAGCAATATTTTCTAGACAGCTACCACGTTCTCTAGAACCATTTTTGAAGCAAAAAATATTACGACCCACAACTTCTCTACAAAATAACACGTCATGGTCGTAGGTCCAATCCATTTTTCTAGAGTGAAAACAAGCAAAGAATAAAAAGTTGCTTGTGCTTGGTTATAATTCTAAGAAAATATTCAATGTTCAATTTAAATTTTGGAGAAAAATGTTTTGTTTATACATCAAAATTCTTGGAAACATTTCATTTTGACAGCCAAAATTCGCAGAAACATATGATTGGCTCGAAACTTCTGTTTGAACAAGCTGAATAATCCTAGATACAGACAACAACAACAGCAAAAAAACATTAAACACACTTCTCATCTCTTCACTTGTGCAACTGCTGTTGTGAGTGCGGTGGACATCTTTTTTATCTTCTAAAATCACAAAATAACTCCTAAAATTACTAACATTGTACCAGCAGGAGATGAGGCAACAATTTCTAGTGAAAATCCAGTTGCTATAACAATTTTTTCGACCACAAACTATGTAAGTCGTGTTACCTTTTTTCACAACACAAAACACTTCTTTCCTCGTCCAGAACGAAATGAAGAGAACAAGATGGAAGAGGGGGATATCCTCCACGCACGCGCTTTGGCACTCGTCCCAGTTTTCTACGTCTCCGTCGCAGCTCCGTCGCCTGCTCGTAAGGTGCCTATAATCTTTTTTACCTCGAAAAGCGTGTAGTATTTTATAACAAAAGCATGGTCATTTTCCTTCTCTGGCAGTATGGTTGTTAATTTTCCTTGATCGAAGGCGATATGTTTTCTTTGTTCGTAAGCTCTGATGCTAGTTCAATAAAATAACAATGTCTGGGTTGTTTTATACGTTTTTTTGGTGGATTGAGAATTCTTTGGATCGTTCCCCATACCTCAATGTTGTTTATATATATCGGCAACTAATAGTTCGAATTTCTCGAGCCACTCTAACTTTTCTGATTCTTTTGAGCCCGTCTGATAAGCCAGACAAACTAGTGTGGGTGTGTTCTTATTTCGACCACCTCTACAATTGGTATTTTCAGAGATTCATACTTTCGAGTTAAGCACGTTGTATACGAGTTCCTCCTTTAAATAGAATCCAACACTACCACCTCTCTTGTTCGATCGATTTTTAAATACGTAATTATCGCCACTTATTTGGATAGTTCTGTTGGTATTTACTGTCTTGTAGCCATGTCTCGTTTAAAGCGATTATGTCAAACTTACATTCGTTCAGCATGACAGAAAATTCGTTAAAGGTTGTCATTAATGTGCAGGCACATTCAGATGAGCAACGGATGTATCGTCTGGGTTTTCTTGCAGTTTTTTATGATGAAAGGCAGACAGTTGTAACTTCCGTTGTTAAAAGATGCATTCAGTTCATTCGTACTGTAAAAACGTAATTCAGATAATGCACATTGTGACAATTTCACAAAGGTTTTTACGGTATAGTTCTTTTGTTGTATTTTGGATAAGCACGAAACACAATTTGCATAGTAAACGATTCGACTTTTCTTCTGATTTCCTTCTCTCGTACAATAATACTTCCATCCAGTTATACTGTCTTGGGATACCTCGTGATACGTCGTGTGAAGCAAGGTACAATGATTATAAGCGAAAGAAACTTCATCTTAGCAAGGAATGGTTTCTACGTGTAATGTTGTAAAGGTAGTGTGTAAAAGAAATTTGAATATAAAATTTCCCAGCTAAAATTATCACCAACAAGGTATCAACCAAAAACTCTCACGAAAAGAAAATCTCATGAATATCAATCCAGAAACCAACAACAATAACAACAACAATTAATCCAACAGTATTGTAATTTATTTATTTATTAAACGAAATTTTATTGTTCCTTCACTATCATTGTACATAGACCACAAAGAACTTTTTGTCTTTTTCAGAATATGAAAAAATATAGGCTCAAAATATAGCGGGCACTTTTGTTAAGACCCCGCCGCTATTCAGAGGTTTCACTGTATTTCGGATACAATGTTTTTTTCTTTCTTTGAGTAAAACGACTGTTGCAATTAAGCATATCATTAGGGGAGAAAAGCAAATCCCCAAAATTGAAAACAAGCATGTTTTGAGGCTCATATTCTGAAAAAGACAAGCATGTTTTGAGGAGCATAATGGAGGTTGAAGTCAATTTACATGATGCTAATAAAAATGATATAAAGACCTAAATATTTCTTCTCCAACACAATTTGGAAATTTTCTGGGTTAGTCACTGCTTGTTATCTCGGCAAGGACTCAATGACCATATCGAGTTCAAGGTGAACAATGACGGAATCTAGCGCGAGAGCATTCAACCTCGATAAATGAAAAACAAAAAAGTGTCATCTGCCAGAGTTTGTTGCGAGTCCGCTCAAAAACCGTAATTTCAGACAAGAGCGCATGCGCAGATTTTGGGAACGTCTGGGCACATGATTGATGTCTGCATAAATTCAGGGTCAGTAAAAAAAAGTGGAGGAGTCCAACGTTATGATATTTCTTTTCAGTCTTAAGTGTCGATTAGGTTACTTGCACGCTTTCCTTTTCTACTTTAAATGACTAAACTCTCCTCCACAAATTTTGACTGACCTCTAGCTACACCTGATTTTTATGCTGAAATGATAATACAGTAGACATTCGTTAATTCGAATGTCGCTTAATTCGAACTTTCGTATTCGAACAAATTTCCAAGTCCCTTGAATTTGGTTTAATAAAGTCTTATATTTTGTGCTGCGTACTTCGAACTCCGATAATTTGAACATTTCGCTAATTCGAACAATTTTTTCGGTCCCTAGGCTAAAATATGCTTTTGTGCGCTTATAATAAAAAAACTAATGGGAAATGATGGCGATAATGGCGCATTCGAAGTTGAAGATGAATCTGTGGAATGTCCCGACCAAAATGAACTTTTGCAAATGGTAGAAATGATGAAAAAATTTATTTACAAATGATTGGGAAATAGTTCAGTCTTATGCTAACCACGTGGGTCGCATCATAATCAACCACGTGGGTCGCATCATAATCGACCAGCACTTCACTCAGGCGAAAAAAAACCAAACAACTACAACGATTTTTTTAAAAAGTTGTAAAAAATGTAATTTAACACAGAACTTTGAGACATTATATCCAAATGCTTATTTTTCCTTAAACTTTCGATAATTCGAACATTCGCTAATTTGAACAAAACATCTACTCCCTTGCGTGTTCGAATTAACGGATGTCTACTGTAATTACAGAAACTGTAGATAAACCGAAAAATTCGAAATCACTCGATATCACTCGAAATCACTCATATAGGGAGGAAAACCTGTTAATTTTGTTGGGTTAAAGAAATTGTTAGTTTGACATTCTGAGATTTATGGTGAAAGGCTACCCTAACTAGCCTACTAACAACAATTACTCGAGTATCATGGAAAAACAACAAATATAAAGCCGTGATGAACTAAGAAAACAAACTCTTCCAAGTAGAGGAAATTTCGACATTTTGTAAAATTGAATCTGTACAAAAAGTTCTGCTCCCTTAGCTTGAGAAATTCAATCCAACATACGCGGACTTACTTGTAAGCACTTAAACACTTCACTAGCATGTAATAAAAATATCGAAATTATTTCTGCAAACTTTCATTTGTAGCAAGAGAAACAGTTTCAAGTGAAGGGATGACATTTTTCACGATAGATTATATAGAAAGGAAGGAAAAGGATTATCCTGCTCTCCTTCACTCTCTTTTTTCATCTAGCCCTACGCTCTCCTTTCTGTGTTCTTTTTTTCTCATTTTCTTGTCTATCTAACTTCTTTTGTTTATCTTTCAGCAGATTCTGTTTATCTCGAACTCTCTTTTCTTCACTTTCTTTCTTTGCAGCTTCACGTTTAAATTGTTGTTCTTTGACAACAGCTTCTGCATTCGTGTTTGTGAACGTTACTATGACGACTAGTTAAAGACCTTTAAAATAATGTCAGGAGAATTTCACCCCCCAAAAATCAATCAATCAATAAATTAAGATCATTTTCTCGAAAAGGATACATCCTTTATTTGAGTCGCTTCTTGCATCATCGTCATTTCTAGAATTTAGTGAAGATCAACAAATTCTATAACTTTTTATAATTACTTGACATTTTTTTAACAGATTATCATAATTTTGGTATTGATGGAAAGGTATTATCGAGCACTATAAAATTAAATTTAGACAAGAGAGGATGTGCAAAGTTCGCCTTCAAGTCTGAGCGGACGATTGGATGAAAATTAAATTTAAGAAAGAAGAACTGAAACTGAAAAAGAAAGCTTCGCCAATATTAAAGTTAAGACAATCATTTTGATATCTACTTTTGATATCTACTTTAGTTCACATTTTCTCAAATGGCTTCAAAAGTAGTCACCAAACCCCGGCGAATTGAAATTTGAAATGATGATGATGGAAATCGTTTACCTCTCTTCATCAGAATCAACATATTGCTGGAGCACCAATCTCTTAAATTCACTATCAACATGTTTCGATTTTTCAATGGTTTGACTCTGTTGTTCAGCTATAATACTCTTAATCTTCTGATCTCTATCAGCCAAACTTTCAACTACTTCATCTTTACCTGTCTTGAAGTTTCGCCATTTTGAAATAATTTCCTCACATGTTTCATCCACATTTTCTTCCTATGAAATTCAAGCTGTAAATCATCAACATTACGTCCACATATAAAGTCGATAAGACCTTCATTGTTGTCGAATTGTTCATTATGTGAATAAAGTATGAAACGTTGCACAGGGCCTATTTAACGTTGCACAGGGCCTATTTAACATTGAAAGTGGTGCCAAACATTTCCACCCCCAGATGACGTCATGACTTGATTTGACCCGTCAGTGTTGAAGTGGCAAACCTTAATAATCAAAACCATTTCTCACAATTTCTATTTTTTAATTTTAATTTTTGTCACTTTTTAAAAAGTTTTAGTTTATTTCAATTTCGTTAACTTTCTAAAACATTTAACATCCACGAATTACTTTCTTATCTTGAGGTTGAACCCTTGATAGACCATTATACTATGACATCAAATCAAATGTCACATGCTATCAACATCAATGATATCAAAGATGTCTGCAAAATTGAGTCCAAAGTACAAACAGCTGATGTTAACTATTCAATATCCTTTCCCCGTAATTCAAAAAACAATTCCAACATCTCCTCATCACACGCAATCAGGTTTCAACCTCTGACAACTAGACTGAAAACTCTACATACAAGCTACACTCTGTGTTGCATGACAAATTCCTTCACTTCCAGTAACTCTATGTATATACACACTATCTAAAAGATTTCAATTGTTAAAATTCATCCCTTTGCAGATTCAGGTGGCATCCAAATTTAATCTGCTTTATAGACATTTTCCATGGCAGTGTAAAAATGCAGAGAATTCCTAACCATAACAACTCCAGTCTCGCAATTCTTTTTCAAATCAATTCAAACTAGAAACAACTTATAGAAAAAATATATACACTGTAAAAATGAACAAAAGGAGAAATGTCATGAAAATTTAAAAAAATATAGAAACATGAATGTTTCACTTTTTCGAAATAGTAAAAAGAACTACTACAGTTACTTTGATAATCACTCTAAAAACATTAAAAAGACATGGGATGGAATAAAATCAATAATAAACATTTCAAAGAAAAAATTCAACTCACCCTGATCGATTGAACATCAATAAAAAACTATGTAGAAATCCTTATGATCCTTCTGAAATAGCCAATCATTTTAACAAATATTACTCATCCCTTGCCAATAACATTCAATAAAACATTCACTTCCCTAAAACATTATTCTCAGATTTTCTCAAAAATCCAAATTCTAAATCCATCTTTTTTAGCCCAACGAATGAACTTGAAATCTCAGAATTAATACAAAACCTAAGTAATAACAAGTAATAACAAGGCTTCCTGGCCCCAACTCTTTTCCGTCGTCCATTCTAAAACTCATTGATAAAATCATTGCTAAACCATTATCTGAAATTATAAACTTGTCTTTGCAAACAGGTATATTTCCAGACAGAATGAAACATGCAAACATTATTCCAACCTATAAAAATAGAGGCTCTGTCCTTGAAGTTGTAAACTATCCCCCTATTTCCCTTCTCTCAAATATCTACAGCTTTTTAGACCTCCAAAATTGCATCTTTTCCTAACAATACGCATTTACAGAAAAGGCCATTCTATGTTTCATGCACTTTTTAGCAGCACAGAAAAAATTCAACATGCACTTGAGAATAATATATTTGCTTGCGGAATTTTTATTGATCTCCAAAAAGGGTTTGACACGGTCAATTATGAAATCCTCCTCAAGAAACTAGAATATTATGGCATTTGTGGGACTGTGAATGAATTGTTCAGATCTTACTCACATGACAGAGAACAATCTGTTTTTATCAATGCTTTTAAATCTGAATTTAAAAAAATTAATATAGGAGTTCCTCAAGGGTCTGTCTTAGGACCTCTTTAATTTTTTTATATATATAAATGATCTTCACCTAGCTATAAAACATCCCATACTTCACCACTTTGCAGATTCTAACATTCTATGTATTTAATGGCTCCATAAAGAAAATAAAAAAATACCTAAATTCTGACTTACCTTCACTATGTACAGGCCAATAGAATTATCGGGTAATTGTGTGTGGGTAATTATGTGGGTAAGACCGAGCTAATTCTATTTCGTAACCCTCATAAACAATATGATTATGACCTCAAAATCAAAATTAATGGAAAACTCCTTTTACAATCTGACCATGTCAAATTGTGGAATGAACATATTATATTAATGTATTAAGTACTGAACTCAATAGATCACTTGCATTATTAAGTAAAATACGACACTTTGTCTACAACACTTTTATCTATCATCTGTTATGCTATCTTTGATTCACACTTAAGTTATGCTTGTCAGATTTGGGGTCAGAAGCTAGTCCATAATAAAAACAAGAAGGGGTAAATGATATTGATTTTTGCTGCTTGTCCCTTTCAGTGCGTATTTTTTTCTTTTTCTTTTCTTTTTATATTCTATTTTTTTTCTTGGCCAATTACACAGAAAACATATCATCAAACCGCAGGAGTTTAGTCCTTAGGATTCCTATTTTGCTAAACTCCTCATTCTGCCAATATATAATAGCTATATATATTATATAAATTGTATTCTTATTTTCTCTTCTGTCAGGATGAAATAAATCAATTCATTCATATAAAGTTTGACCTACAAAAATTAAGACACTACAATGTGAAGTTTTGTAGCAAATCGAAGAGAATAATAAGCTTTTAGACCCTTCATTGTTGAGTGGTGTCTGACCCTCATTTTTTTAAAAAGATCTGTGTCCAATGAGCATAAATTCATAACTTCATGAGAAATCCATGTTATGGTCAGGATAATAGAGAGGCTGACCACATCCCCTCATTGAATCTTACCAATATTCCTGAAAGTATTTCTTGCAAGGATTCTCTAATTTCTTTCAAATCACTGTCTTCATCAAAAACTCCCTTAACGTAATTGAAATACACATCAACATCTAAATCCAGTGATTTCAGCTTCTCGGTCAACCATGTTTCGAATCCGCATTCTGCCATGTTGTGAAACCATGATACATAAAGAAAACCGATACCCGTACCCGAGAAGATCGTCGATGAGAGGATGTCTCTGGCAGCAGCAGCAGAAAAAAACATTTTCTTTTTTTACCTGGTCGATCATTTTAAACATAGTTACAAGACTTCTTGTGACTATGTTTTATACGATTAGACGCTACATTGAAAAATCAAAATTTCGTCTTTGACTATATGAGGCATGAAGAGATGAAACAAACATTTCCTTATGTTTTGTATTTTTAAAGTTCCAATTAATCTCTGATATCTTTCATTTATACTTACAGCCCCGCCATAGGCAGAGCAAGAAAAATTGCCTATATACTCATCAATTGGCCTTCTCCACGGAAATCTTTAGTAAAAGGCGAAAGATTTGTGCGTGAATGAAGAAAGCCCAGAGTTAATTGAAGTGGGAACGAAATTCAAACTGATAACTTCGTGTAATGAATTACTTGTGGTGCGATAAAGTAATTTTAAATGATCGCTGAACAAGATTTTTTTATTTTCTCAATGTAGATGATAGATTATTGCAATTACAACAACTATATAGGCCAACACTTTCGTAAGACAAGATTTTTGCAACTGAAGATATTTTCTTAACACGTTTTTCCCAACGAAAAATTTATTCCTTCCGAAACATCATAATGATCCATTCAGTTTTCCTTAAAACTTGTGACACAGATGTTCTGTCCAGTAATAGTAGATAAGCTTGGAAAATTTCTAACATCAAAGATACGTATGCAATTTTTAAAAAAATGGACATGGTGGAGATATAATAAGATACTCTATAATCACGTGACAAGTAATGCCTTGACGTTACTAGCATTTCTTTTATTATGTATAACGGCCCCGCCAAAGGCAGGGCAAGAAAAATTGCCTATATACTCATCAATTGGCCTTCTCCACGGAAATCTTTAGTAAAAGGCGAAAGATTTGTGCGTGAATGAAGAAAGCCCAGAGTTAATTAAACTGGGAACGAAATTCAAACTGATAACTTCGTGTAATGAATTACTTGTGGTGCGATAAAGTAATTTTAAATGATCGCTGAACAAGATTTTTTTATTTTCTCAATGTAGATGATAGATTATTGCAATTACAACAACTATATAGGCCAACACTATCGTAAGACAAGATTTTTGCAACTGAAGATATTTTCTTAACACGTTTTTCCCAACGAAAAATTTATTCCTTCCGAAACATCATAATGATCCATTCAGTTTTCCTTAAAACTTGTGACACAGATGTTCTGTCCAGTAATAGTAGATAAGCTTGGAAAATTTCTAACATCAAAGATACGTATGCAATTTTTAAAAAAATGGACATGGTGGAGATATAATAAGATACTCTATAATCACGTGACAAGTAATGCCTTGCCGTTACTAGCATTTCTTTTATTATGTAGAACGGCCCCGCCAAAGGCAGGGCAAGAAAAATTGCCTATATACTCATCAATTGGCCTTCTCCACGGAAATCTTTAGTAAAAGGCGAAAGATTTGTGCGTGAATGAAGAAAGCCCAGAGTTAATAAAACTGGGAACGAAATTCAAACTGATAACTTCGTGTAATGAATTACTTGTGGTGCGATAAAGTAATTTTAAATGATCGCTGAACAAGATTTTTTTATTTTCTCAATGTAGATGATAGATTATTGCAATTACAACAACTATATAGGCCAACACTTTCGTAAGACAAGATTTTTGCAACTGAAGATATTTTCTTAACACGTTTTTCCCAACGAAAAATTTATTCCTTCCGAAACATCATAATGATCCATTCAGTTTTCCTTAAAACTTGTGACACAGATGTTCTGTCCAGTAATAGTAGATAAGCTTGGAAAATTTCTAACATCAAAGATACGTATGCAATTTTTAAAAAAATGGACATGGTGGAGATATAATAAGATACTCTATAATCACGTGACAAGTAATGCCTTGCCGTTACCAGCATTTCTTTTATTATGTAGAACGGCCCCGCCAAAGGCAGGGCAAGAAAAATTGCCTATATACTCATCAATTGGCCTTCTCCACGGAAATCTTTAGTAAAAGGCGAAAGATTTGTGCGTGAATGAAGAAAGCCCAGAGTTAATTAAACTGGGAACGAAATTCAAACTGATAACTTCGTATAATGAATTACTTGTGGTGCGATAAAGTAATTTTAAATGATCGCTGAACAAGATTTTTTTATTTTCTCAATGTAGATGATAGATTATTGCAATTACAACAACTATATAGGCCAACACTTTCGTAAGACAAGATTTTTGCAACTGAAGATATTTTCTTAACACGTTTTTCCCAACGAAAAATTTATTCCTTCCGAAACATCATAATGATCCATTCAGTTTTCCTTAAAACTTGTGACACAGATGTTCTGTCCAGTAATAGTAGATAAGCTTGGAAAATTTCTAACATCAAAGATACGTATGCAATTTTTAAAAAAATGGACATGGTGGAGATATAATAAGATACTCTATAATCACGTGACAAGTAATGCCTTGCCGTTACTAGCATTTCTTTTATTATGTAGAACGGCCCCGCCAAAGGCAGGGCAAGAAAAATTGCCTATATACTCATCAATTGGCCTTCTCCACGGAAATCTTTAGTAAAAGGCGAAAGATTTGTGCGTGAATGAAGAAAGCCCAGAGTTAACGATTGAAGTAACGAAAATCGAACCAATACAATCATGTAATAAATTGCTTGTGGTGTTAGCTAATTAGAAAATTATGGTCAAATTTGCCGCTGTGACAAAATTTACACATGTTTATTACAAGTTTATTTACTAACAAACATTATTTTGATATTTAAAATTTGTTAATTTTTAAAAGAATAATGAATGACACAGAATTCACGAAAACGATCATCATCATCCGTATTTTTTCATGCGATTTCTATTTAATTTAATTTGTTAAAGGTGCAGCTCCTATTCGAGGACGCTTTATACTTGGGGGAGGAGGCTTCTATTTGAAAATATACAAATTATTCAAGCCCCCTTTAACACAAGGATTTAGACAACCACCAGCCAAAGTCTCTTGCCTTTTCATCGAAAAGTTTGAGGTTAGGATATTTCGATGACTGAGTGGGGGCTCACTTGAGCGGGAAGGTTATTTCAACATTTCTAGCAACATTATATATATTCGGCGTGCATGCAAGGGCATAATATCAACACCACCACGTGTTTGGAATATCAACAAAAATTACAGACCAGTTATTATTTCAACAGACCGGCTCATCTTTCCGCAGGTCTAAAGTCCTCAGGTCAGATCCAACGATCTAATTCATCGCTGCAGTTGTTCCTCTAGTCTGATTCACTGATCAATTCCGCCGGTATGTTCCACCGGTCTGAAATACTTTATTTCATTGCTACCGACGAGTCAACTGGAATTTTGATCCCCCCCTGATAGCATAATCAGGACTACCGTACGCAGCATATAAGATTACTTATTTTTCGTTCCATTTTTTCATATACTTTCAAATGGTATGCATTATTTTAACTTTGGAATCTTTTTCCTTAATGGAATCCAAATTTTGGACTCCATAGAATACTTCTAAAACTTGAAAAAAATATTTGAGGCTGAGCATTGTTCCGCTTCCCTTACTTACCGAACCCGGACCCGAACCCGAACTAGGACCCGACCTGGACCTGTCTGTGGGACCCATATTGGAAAACGGAGACATTCGCGCAACTAGCCTAGCACAACTAGTCTAGCGCAAAACCAAGACCAATCTGATCGGTTCCAAGAACATTTGATCCAATCAAAAATCAGAACATCCCATTCATGTTGTCGTGGGCGAGTAGTGTTGCGCTAATCAATTATAATTTCGACCAATTAAATCTCTATTTTATTCTTGAACTTCTTCCACGTGATTGAGGTTTTTTTAATGGCTGAAAAAACGATGAAATTATCGAGCATCGTTGGATAATGATGAATACTCATTAAACAAACATGTTTTTCGCACGATAATTTTCTTTACATTCACAAGCTGGTTTCTTCCGTCGAAAGCGGAAATAATTCTGAACACTGAAGAACGAAGATGTAATACTCAAACCTAAGGTGAGGACTTTGTGTAATACCTCACAAAGCTACTTTTCTAAACTAAGAAGATAACAGTAGCTCGTGAAGCTCATTGCCAACCTCACTCTCACGCGTGTACTCATACAACTTCGAGGTGAAACATATTTAAAACAACTTTGCTTATCATATACTCTCCTATTCAGATAAGTAATCATAACTGTCGTTTCAAACCTGCTATCAGATAATCTGATAATAGCAACAACGGATATCGGATTTATTCCATCTCGCCAAGCTAATATCCAACTATGCTGCGCGTCCTTAGATATTTCTTGTCTCGACGGAATAAATCTCGATATCCCATGTTGTTTTGTCGAATATTCACAGAGTGATCTGCATGATGAGGCTCCCGAAATAAACTCGCATGTCAAAAAAGGCTCCCGTAATAAACTCGTGTGCTAGTGTTTCACAAAAACAGAAGGAAAAATAAAAATAACATGAAAACGAGGCTAAAAAGTAGATTAATGAATAGATTCATCACTATGGGAACAGTGAGAATCTGCAAATCTGCAACATATTTACAAACATCATATAACTACATTGGTGAAAACCATGCCTTGGAAAGCCAGCCAATTAAACATGGCTTGGTCATTCATCACCACTCCCTATTATATAAGATGACAGAAAGCAAAAAATTATATGCATACCAAGGAGGCTTGTGAAATACACAAGTAATGAATGTAATTGTCAAGGTTTATATTTTCAACAAATTCTCTTACATCGTGGAAAATATCGGGAAAATGAGAACTGCGGAACGGCGGAACTATAGGTATGTCGAAATTGTAGTAGAGGAGAATGCTTGTTATTAAAACATAAAAGAAAAAACATGCAAATAATCCCATTGACTGAAAACAGGAATTATGTTAATGTGTTCCTCCATAATTTTCGACATGCCCTGGATCCCGCCGCTGTGTTTCCTCCAGTCCACTATGTCAATTCAAGACTGATCAAATATTATTGATGGTGGAGTGGGTTTACAGGCTGTGAAAAGTATATATAGGGTAGTGTGGTGGTGGTGGTGGTGGTGGTGTTATAAATAGCAATGCAAAAGGATTTTTTTGCCATTTAGAGAATGAAAAACAGCAACGTGCTATTCCTCTATTATGTGTTGGTTATAAACTGCTGTTTCCAAGGTAACAAATGTTCTCAGTCTTAGTGTTGATGTTGTCAAAACAAAATCTGTAAATACCCTTGTGTTAGAAATGAAATGAAGAATGTGCAATGGAATGGAATGGATTGGTAATATAGTGTACAAGTTAGTGAAATATAATGGTAGCTGAGTAGCACCTCTATCGGTCGATAAACAACTATGTTGTCATTATTGGTTCAGGTTGAGAGACAACTATGTTCATGTTGAGAGATTGGTGTGACGCATACACGAATTTCTTAAGGTTTTGCAAACATATCCACATCCTCACAGGATTAAAATAATTATTTGAGGGACTTTGAAGTATCTTATCAACTTAGTTTTTAACATCCCATGAATACTTTATTCATATGTTCCAATCTTGTCAGGTTGCCAAAAGTGTGCAGAGTAAGAAAAGCAAATCATCTGGTGGGTTCAATTTTTAGAATTGTAAAAAATATAACGAAGATTAATCGCGGTACTCGTGTTTGAAAACACATCCACATCCTTCTAAAATCAAAATAATTATTTGAGGAACTGAAAATTTCATAGAGATGACTGGCCAGATGAATATCATGAATTTTCTTTAACCCAGATGTTTCGAGCCATATCGCATAGCTAGAACTGAAATCTTGAAAGCATTGTTAAGTGTTTTTAAAAGTTAAATGTTGCATGTTATGATCCAAAATTGTATTTTCAATGTTTTATAAGTATTATTTCAATAATAAACAAGAATAAATCAAATCTTACTTCTATTGTTCTATTGTTCTATTGTTCTATTGTTCGTAGTTTTTACAGATAAAATAAAAGAGTTTAACAAAACGGCAATTCTTTTTTCTGAAGATAGTGTAGATAGTGCCTTAAGCTGTTGAGACAACGTAAGCGATAGTCTGCTTTCTGACAAATAGATGAAATATTTTTCGTGAAGGTGAGTTTAGAGTCAATCGTTATACCAAGCAGTTCGAAGGTCTCAGCAGATGTGATAATTATGTCATTCACACTAATTGTTATCGGTGATTTGTGATTGGTACTCCCAAAAATAACATCTGAAATGTATTTGCAGCAAGTATTGACCCCTGTGGGACGCCTCAAAGGATTTTGGGCCATTTACTAAACACAGAACCAACCTTTGTTCTCTGAAAACGATTAGTCAAGTAACACCTAAAACTTAAGGCCATAGGCAGCAAGTTGTGCAATAGGTACCTCATGGTTCACGCTATCGAAGGCTTTTGAAAGGTCTATTAGTATGATTCCAACTTTACCAGATTTGTCTAAACATTTTTGCCAAAGTTCAGTCATGCGAAGGATAGCGTGTTGAGTATTGTGTTTACAATTGAAACCACGCAGTTTGAGATTAAGAATTTATTTATTTATTAAAAATTACTATTTGGTTAAGGATCACTTTCTCAAAGACTTTTGATAAGCACGGTAACATACTTATTGTTCTGTAGTTTTCTTTGAGCAGTTTATCCCCTTTTTTGAAGACTGCGCAAACATCAGCGAGTTTTGAAGATTGGGGAAATGTAGGATTGATTGATGAAATAAGAGAGTGATGGAGCTATTGCATCAGAAAGATTTTGGATCAGTTATACAGGAATAGGGCCACTTGTATTTTTTTGGATTTAAATCTGTTAGTGGCATAGTCATCCACGGACACTTTTTTGAAAGTAAAGATATTTTTGAGCATGAAATCCAACCTAACACTTGGGGCAATTTTGATATTTATTGATTGACTCATTATGTCATCAGTTTCTGTAGACTGCTCTTCAGAATCCTTCCAGTTAAGTTGTTAGTGATATTTACATAGAAGTTATTAAAAATGTCAGATGTCACGTGTTCGTTTTTTATTGGATATATTCTGTCTCGTGTAGAGCAATTTTGTTCTTACAAAAAAACAGTATATATCATACATGTGTGTATCAGTGTGCGCATGATATTTTACGATATTTTAGGTTCGCATTGCCACAAGCTGGTGACGTATTGGGGGCAAAATGGAGTATCTAGTTCCGTTGGTCCTGAAGGGTACGAAAAAAACTTGCAATATTATTGTGACAACTTTGAATACGATATCATCGCACTTGGTTTTTTGCATGTCTTCTTTGACCAACGAAACAAAGGTAGGAAGGCTGGACCACATTTGAAATTGTTAGGATAAAGCCGGTTATACGCTAGGCGGAATAATTCCACTTCGAGTCCATCGGCTTTTGTGTTTTAGCAAACTCCCCCAAAAAGTAGGATCAAGTTCAACTATACGGTTACGTAATATTCCGTAAACCAATCAAATGTCTCAATCAGTGATCACGTGGAGAAAACAATAGCCGCTCCCGGCTGAATATTTCGTGTAGCGGAAAGCCGGCCTCAATGCCATTACAGCACACTTGTACTGTTTTACTGTTATATTTTTGCTTAGTTACGAACTGTTTCTTTGAGAAGAAGGATTCTTTAACTGCTCCTGTTATTTTCCTTTAGACGAGTATCCTTCGATCAATCTTTCTTATCATTGTGAAACGTTTTTTGATGAATATCCTACCCTGTTACATTGCCCAACACTAGCACGACAAATCATTCGCTGTCAAAGAAAAAATATAAAAGTTATCATGTCCCTTGGTGGTGCGGTTGGGAAGTATGGCTTTAAGACTGCACAGCAAGCAGATGTATTCGCAAACAGAGTCTGGAATCTACTTCTTGGCGGAACATCCAAACAACGCCCATTCGATCACGCCATTTTAGATGGCATTGATTTAGATATTGAAGGTGGGGGCGCAAAATATTATACAGAGTTTGTGAAAAAACTGAGAGCTCTCATGAATGCTGACTCATCAAAAACATATTTGATTACTGCTGCTCCGCAATGCCCTTTCCCTGATGCAAGATTGGGCCCAAGAAAACCTGGATCAGTACTTGAAGATGTTGCAGAAGAGTTTGACCATATCTACGTGCAGTTTTACAATAACTATTGTCATCCAGGATCTGGTAGGTTCTTCAACATAGGGAAATGGTTATCATTTGCCAGAAACACCAATCAAACAAAAGGAAGAGCACCGAAAATATTTGTTGGTTTACCCGCAAATGTCAGAGCCAGTGGGCATCCCATATATTATAATCCAGTAGAGAAACTGAAACCGATATATGACCAGGTATGATGGAGATAACTCTTAAGTTGGAAAAACACTATTCGCATAGTTGAGGAGCTTCGGCGAAATTTATGAAGGAGAGTTTCGTTTGGAAAAGTAGAAAAGAAAAACATGCCTAATCAGCACAAAACAGAAAAAGAAAGTTTGTGACGTACTCCTCCACTTTTTTGTGACGTTTTACTCCTCCGTTTCTTTCGCCGAATGCTAGATTTATACTACTCCTCATATTTTAAAGGCTGTTTTAAAGGTGGATTTGCGCGTCGTTGAATACAAACCGTTTGTTATCCATTCGGTGGAAACCGGGCTATATAAAATCACATTACACATTATGAAAAGCCTGTGACGGTACAATGCGATCTCATATCCACTCAAATAAATTGAAAGAAATTGATCTTCAAAGATCTATCCGCTTAAAAACCATCATTTTAGAACGCATGCGCAAATTCTGGAAATCCAATCCATGCGGAAAATTTTGAATGGCCTTTAATGTTATTACTATTTTTATAGGCCATTAAAGGGAACCCATATTTTGGTGGATTTATGTTATGGGATGCAGGTTTTGACGGGGGTAATATAGTAAATGGCGCTCCATACAGCAAAAGACTATCCGATTTGCTGGAAAGACCAAAAATAACTGGTACTATAAAACCAGTTACAAAATCAACACCACCATCACCACCACCAACAACAACACCTCCGTCAACAACAACAACAACAACACCTCCGTCAACAACAACAACAACAACAATACCTCCGTCAACAACAACAACAACAACAACAACTCCGTCAACAACAACAACAACAACACCTCCATCAACAACAAAGAAAATAACAACGGTGCAACAAACGACCATAGCGGTGGCACCCAAATCTACTTCAGGGTCATCAATAACCACAACTGCGGCGCCGATAACCACATTAAAACATATAATTTCAACATCACCTTTGTCGAGCATGACTACAGATAGAACGACCGAAGTGACGGAAGTGTTCCAAAACACGACGACGTTGGATGTAACCGACAGTACGGTGCAAACAACCGTCACTAAGTCATCAAACTCAAAAACAAACACTGGAAAAAGAAACAGTTTGTTTGATCATGTTCACACTACCGATAAGACAACAGAACATGAAGACTTGACTGAACTCTTGTTATATGTGACCATTAGTTTGTTAGTGTTTGTCCTTATTGTTGGCCTCGTTGTAATTGTCTTAGTGTGTGTGCTGCTTAGAAAAAAGACTGAGGCAGGCGAGAATAACAATTTGCAGCACGATTTCAACGTTTATGCTAACATCACTGAATTGAAAAGAAGAAGTTTTCCCATGTAACGTCATATAACGCCATATAACGCCATATAACGTCATATAACGCCAGCATACAGAATATCTGCTTATCTCAGCATTTTGCCGATGCATACAAATTGATGAGCGTCCAGAGATAGCGCCCATCTTTGGGTTTGTGCAGTAGAGAATCATAATAAATCGTTTACATAACATCATGATAATGTTTATTCTTTCAACAAAGAACTTGATCAATTAATTTCGTTGACAAACTATTTGTTGTGGTTATGGCCCAACCTCGTCCTTAGGAATTCTTGCGACCGGGAGACGAAGTTGTCGATACTTGGTACTTATTTATTTGTATCCGCTTGAGGAGTGCTTTACTGAAAAATACTGGAGGTCTAACTTCCGTATTTGTGTTTGCTGACCCTATAAAGTTTAAGATTCATCTTCCTGTCTTGTTTTAATTAAATAATTTTCTCTAAGAACCATGAAAGAACAAAGAGAGAGTTCCAGATAACAAAAACTGATAATCAGGTACAGACTTCATTTAGCCCGTCGTTTAGTTCGCTTTAGCCAATCAGGAAAACGTTACTTTACGTATTTCCCTATAAACATCACTAATAGGTTAACAATCTGTCTTAATCTTCGTATTCGCGCTTCCTCGACTGTCGAAGCATCAAATCCTCCGATTCGTTTCGCATAGACCAGAATAACCTTTAGATGGGTCTGTAAATTTTTTCTAATTGTTTTTAGTTAGTATTGACTGAGAGTTTCAAGTTCCATCCGTAGTGGTTGACAATTCTTCCCACCAACTTGCAACTAGGTTGACTTACCGCCAGTGTGCAGTCAGTCAATGGCACCAAATGGGCTAATGCACTGCTTTTTAAAGCGCATCGTAGCGAAACATCGAGATGACTGGGACTCGAACGCGCGGCCTCAACGATCACATTCGAAGTTTTCAAGATGGCGTCAAGAAATAGAATTTTCCAAACGATAAAATATATCCACTTAAAAAAGAATAGACCAGATACTGATAGTAACTATAGTAACTGAAATCGATGATATTGGCATTGAAGACATTGTTGAGTGATATATGCGAAGAAAATATCCTTGCAACAACAAGGAGCAGGGAGAAAGTTATCGTTTTTGTAACAATAGTGAATTTTAACCCATTGGGTAAAATCGTCAAAAAGTCTATGAGGAGGAGTGTTTTCTATAGAAATGGCAAGCAATATCGCCTGCTGTATCAATAAATCAGACACTCCACCATAGAGAGTTTTTGAAGATTTTGCCCACTGGGAACTAAAAATCCAAAGAATAATGATAGGTTGAAGTAGACTGGAATCTTAAAAGACCAGAAACTGGTTTTAATTCAAGTTTACAACAGCAAGAGTATCGAAGCTCAGAAAAATTTCATGCTTTACATGAATGTCTAAAAAGCATTTCAGATCTCAAAGAATATATTTCATATGAAGTGAACAGTTTTTTCAGAACCCTTTAACACAACTTTAATAAAGATTTCACCACCATCAGAACATATCCTCGATAAATGTTAAACTTAGATTCAGTCTCGTATATCAGTACAAATTCTTCTAGAATAACTAGAAAAATGTGGATAAGAACAGCATCGAACATGCAATTGAAATAAGAAATAAACAGCTGGAAACAACTTTTCTAAACTATCGAAATATAGACAGTTTATGTAGTAAAATAATGGACTTGAAAATGTTTTTCACCAGACTTTTTAGTTTAAGCTGAAACAAAATCATGAATTTCCTTCAGCACAGTTTAATATAAAAAATTATGACATAAGAAATCGAAAAGATGGAAACAAGTGTTGGGGGAAGGTTTAATTGAATGCGTTAGAAAAGGGGTAATTTGTATGAACGAACTTGAGGGAAACAATAATGAAATAATATTTTCAGAATTAAACATGAACAAAATCAAGTAGGTTATTTCCAGTATTTACAAGCCTCCAGTTTCATCATATGTTGTTGAGGTTTTGAGAGAGTTGGAATATTTAGTTGAACAGGTTCTTTTTAAATTATTATTATTATTCAAATTTCTGGAAGTAGGCACATGGTGCCTTTAACACCAGGTTCAATCTTTAACGACTTGTCGATATCGCGTTTGTCGACAGGCTGTTGTTTCCACGAGATTCAGATCGATATCAAACATAATACCAGCACTTTTCCATAAGTTATCGAGTCGACTTTTGAAGGAATTAAGAGATGGTGCTTGCACAAGGTCCGGTGGCAGGTTGTTCCATTGTTCTGCAACTCGATTTTTAAACGAATACTTTTTTACGTCATTAAGACATTTTTGTCGGGTGACCGTAAATTCGTGACGACGTAAGTTGTGTTCTTGACTATCCTGCGATCGAAAGCGAAGAAAATTTCCAGCAGCTTCTTTATCATAAAGTTCATGGGTGATCTTATACATCTCGATCATGTTGCCCCTATATCGACGATGTTGCAGGGACGGAAGGTTCATGATTTCCAATCTTTCCTTGTAGCTTAAGTTTTTCATTCCAGGTATCAATTTTGTTGCGCGTCGTTGTACATCTTCGAGAAGGGAGATCTGTCGTTGCAGGTGAGGGTTCCACACAGGACCACCATATTCGAGATGGGGGCGTACAATGCTTGTGAACAGCAGCTTGAAACAATCTTTATCTAGGTAGACAAATGTTCGCCGTAACATACCAACAAGAGCATTAGCTTTGTTCACTTTTTCGTTAATGTGTTTTTCGAATGAAAGGTGCTCGTCGAAATTTATGCCTAGGTCATCCACATCTGATTTTTGCTTGAGGACAGTGCCATCGATTACATACTGTGTTGCATCGGGAGACTTCAACCTTGACTTTATTTTCATGTGCTTGTCCGGATGGAATTTCAATAAGAAGGTATCTGTCCATTGCAATAATTTGTTTAGATCGCTTTGTAGGTTAGCAGCGTCAATCGTGGTTTCAATTTCTCTGAATATTTTCAAGCCATCGGCATACAGGAAAAGTTCTGACTCATCAACAATTTCAACTAGAGTGTTTATGAAGATGACAAAAGGCAGTGGACCTAGGACCGATCCTTGAAGCACTCCTGACGTCACGGGAAATACATCGGATTTGTTTCAATTTACACAAACTTGTTGATATCGATCAGACAGAAAATCTCTGATCCAGGAGAGAACTGGACCTTGTAGACCGTAGTGGCGCAAGACTTCAATTAATCGACGGTGGGGAACAGTGTCAAACGCTTTTTTTAAATCACAATATATGATATCAATCACACCTCCATTTTCGAGAATTTCCGTCCATTTATCGATTATTTGGAGCAGTTGCAGAATGGTTGATCTTCCACCAAGGAAACCGAACTGGCGATTTGACAAAAGTTTATTTGCTTTGAGATATGATAGTAAAGAATTACGCATTATGGATTCGAACATTTTTGATGCAATGCTAGTCAGGCTAATTGGTCTGTAATTTCCAGCAGAATGTTTGTCACCTTTATTCTTGTAGATGGCTGTGATGTTAGCTCTGTTCCAAGCGGATGGGACGTTTCCCAGGGTGTAAGACTTTTCCAATATCATGTGAAGTGGTTCAGCAATCACGGCCGCTAGTTCTTTCAAAACCCGTGGATGTAGGCCGTTTGGACCAGGACTTTTGCTAGGATTCAATTCCTCTAATTTCTTCAAAACCATTTCTTGCGTCATCTCCAGTTGAAAGTCACTTTCGATTAATTGTTTCTTCAGGCCGTCAAGTGCAACAGGTAACGTTGGTTCATCTACAAAAACGCTCGAAAAGAATGCACCCAGATATGTGCCTTCTCTTGGTCGGTCTCTGCCATCTTTTCGGAATTTTCATTCATCAGTAGGTTTGGAATTGATGATTTAATCTTAGTTTTTGCATTCACGTATGTCCAAAATGCTTTACTATTTTTCTTTGTAGATCTAGCAATTTCTTTCTCAAAATCTCTTTTCGCTTTGCGTGTTATTCTAAGTACTTGATTTCTACATTTACAGTAAGCGAGATACGCGTCTGCATCCTTGCTGTCCATAAACCTTTTCCATAGACGGTATTTCTTTTTCTTTTTAGCTAACGTCTTTTTATCAAGGCGATATTTGAACACCCTTTTCCCAGTCTTTACTGTTCTTGTTGGTATACATATTACTTCGGCTTCCTTATAAGTTACCTCAAATTTGTTCCATAGCTTGTCGATATCGTCTCCGCAGTCTTTAAAATGTTCTGTCCAATCGATTCAAAGAAGTTCTTTCATTCTTGCGAAGTCGGCTTTATTAAAATCAGAAACAACTTTAGATGGAAGCTTTTCTGGTTGATGTTGGTAGTTCAATTTAAGCAGTTCGTGATCAGATTTGCCAAGTTGTGAAGCGTATTTGATGTCTTCAACATGTTGATCCCCAGTCGTAAATACAAGGTCTAATTGCGAAGGGTCGTCCGATCCTCGTCCTCTTGTTAGTTGATTCACATGTTGTGTCAGAAAACTATCTTTGACTGCATCAATAAAATCCCGGTCTTGGCTGCTGCTAGATGTAAGTGTCTCCCAATCAAAATTTTCACACCAGGAATTGCACGAAAAAACTGGTTGATCTGATCGTTTTCTTCAGTGCTACTATATGGGCTGCGGTAAACAACAGCAAACAGCATGATTTCGTTGTTTTGGAGACGAATCTCTATCAGTAGCAATTCTTTCGGTCTTTGTTGTTCTGTCAGAATGCGTGATTTCTCTACTTCCTTGTACGATATCGAATGCCTGACGTAAAGTGCAACCCCCCTTGTCGTGTCTTGGTTATTCAGATGTTCGAATTCTGCAGAGTAAGTATTCAAAATGTAGTCAACTTCTGTCAGCTGGCGTTTATAGTATTTCGGTTTTAGTTCGGTTATTGCAATAATATCTGGCGGTGCATCGGATTCTATTCCATCTTTAATTCTTCCAGCTTATTTTGTGTTAGTGTGTCAGCGTTAGTATACCAGATGCACATAAATCCATTGTTTAATGTAGACTTCGTTTCCTTTGCTGCTTTATTATTTCCGTTATTTTCTTCTGTTTGACTTATTGACCGGCTGCTGCCGGTGCTTTCTTCAAGAGCTTTATCAATCTCAGGCCGTTTTTTGGATTGCCTCTGACTTTCCAAATGTGAGCAGAATCGGACGGCTCTTCGTTGTTTTTTGCTTTAGCTTTCTCAGACCATCTCCGTATCATGTCTCTTTCTGCTATTGTATAATCTTCAGTAACGCTTATACCCCTGTATGCTCCAATTCCCTTTAAGCCCGTCAGATTATCCAAAACGTTTTGCTTGTCCTCAGAACTCTGCATAATGACTTTGATCGGTTTCACTTTTCCATTTACTTTTTGCCCAAGGCGTGCAACTGACTTGAATTTAGAAGCAACACGGATGGTATCAATAAACTCTTTGAAAAATTCGCAGTCAAGTTCTCTTGTCTTTTTTTCGTCAAGGTCAGGGTTTTCTTGCAGCCCATGGATAATTAAATTATTTGAGCGCAGCTTCTTCTGTCGTTCCTCTTCTAGCTCCTCGTTTTTTGCTTCTGTTATTATTGCCTGAATAGCAGTATTGTTAGCTGCTGGAATATTTTGTTCTGTTTTTCTGTGGCGTCCCTCCAGATTGTGCAGTGACACCAACAACATCAGCATAAGTAGACTTTTTTTCCAAGGCCATGTCGAATGTTTCTTCCAGATTGCGATTGTTTTCCTGGACTTTACATAGCAAGGCTTCTTCTAACTCTTTGAACTTTCTTTCGAGAGTATGCAATATTCCGTTACTTTCAAGAAATACCTTCTCCGTTCATACTCTTTCTCAGGGCTTCAATTTCATTCACCATGTTAGCTTCTTTCTCTTCATGTTCCGTGATCTGCTGCTCGCATTTCTTTATTTCATTTTTCAACTTTGCTATTGTTTCTTTATGAGATCTGACGACATTGACTTCCTCTTTCATGAGGTTACAGTATTTATTTTGTTTATCCCGTGAAGCTTTGTTGATTGTTTTGGTTTTACTGTTTTCCAACGAAATGTTGCGTAAGTTCTTCAACTTCAAACGACTGATCGGGGTCGTAGTCCTCCATCTCTTTGAGGAAATTCGGACGAATATTGACACAATTCACACACGTGTACTTGCGGCCCTTCTTGGTTATAAAGATTTCCAATTGGTACAGTGGCAATCTGGTACACCGATAATGTACAGTTCGCTTGCAATCGCCACAAGTCAGGTGTTTTTCGTCACCATTGTTTATACATTCGCTTTGCGTACACTTTCTCATGTCTTCGTCACTGCTGCTGTCTTCCAGTTTCGCAGTTTTCGAAGACTACTGCGGTTTTTCAGCTCGTAGGACGTCAATATTTTCTCAGGTTGTGTAGTTTAACTATCTTCGTGTAGCAGCACAGTTTATGATCGATTAAAAATGTTTTTGGTTAGAATATTGGTGGTTTTAGAGTATTATAGTTGAATTTGTGCTTCAGCAGTAGATGTTGTGACTGTATTTGACGTCGATGCATATATATGGATATTATGGGCGATATTAATATTAATTTGTATGATTTAAATGTAACTGCAACAAATTTAAACATTTTTGTGATGTATTCGATCTCACAAATTTAATTAAGAATAAAAACATGTTTTCCAAAGAACCACCAATCGTCCATAGATGGTATTCTATCAAATGAACTCCATTTCTTTCAACATATGTTAATTTTTGCATCAAGGTCTAATCTCAACTAGTCTAGCAACAATATTTGTTCGTTCAAAACCAAAAATAATTGCTTACACAATTTCAATGAAGAGAAATTTGTGAATGACGTACAAAATGCTAAATTTGCTTGCAATACGTCAGATGCGGATGTAATTATGATAATTTAGTTGTTAGTTTCAGTAAAATTGTGGAGAAGCATGCACCAATCAAAATTGTGGAGAAACATGGACCAATCAAAATTGTGAAGAAACATGCACCAATCAAAGACAGGACTATTAAAGGTAATCAAGCACCTTTCAAAATACCTGTTATGACAATTAAGTTATGAGAAAATAATCAAAATTCAAATTACTCCTTTTCTTGATAAAATCTTATCGATTTTTGTCTATAGGAAACGTTTTAGTACATAACATGTTTTATTGCGTCTGCTGGAAGAACGGCGAGAAACTATGACGTTGGTGCCTTACTATTGGACCTATCTGAAACCTTACACCGATTCCACATGAACTTCTGATAGCCAAGATGTCACCGCATTCCACATGAACTTCTGATAGCCAAGATGTCAGCTTATAGCTTTGGAGATTATCCCCTAAGGACAGAGCTCAGTCTACACGTAGGCATAATATTTATAGTTTATTTCAGTTAAGTATGGCTGATCTACCTCAAAGCTCTATACAAGCTCCAATTTTGTTTATTTTATTTAAAATGCCAACATACATAATAACGCCTACGAAAACACACTCTCGGCGTTTTTAAATGTTTTTCAAAATTTTGGTAAAAGGATCAAAAAAAGCCTTTCTCTGGCTCAATCAGAATCACATAATTTTTAATCCTGAACAGTTCCAATCAATAATCATTCAAAAGAAAAGGAAGGATACTGCTGGTACATCCTAAACATCACTCAAAAACAAATCAAGTCTGAGTCTTGGGTAAAATTGTTAACATTGGCGAAAGGTTAAAATGCGACATTCATATTAATGATTTATGTAAAAAATCAGCACATCAGCACAGCTAAATGCCATTGTAAGATTAGATCAATCACTTTTTGAGTTTTCAAGCAAAGCAAATCCTCATACAAATTTGTTTCATATATGACAATTCTAATTATTATATAAAGACATTTATAAACTTTGCACTATAGGGAATTACCTTGCTTGACAATTGCACTATTGCACTATTATGCTGAATATTAATTGGATCAGATCGAATGTGAAATTGATAATTTCCAATAATTATTTTTCTTCTCAAAAATCGAAAGCATACAAAGCATACAAAACATATGCTGTTTTAATAAAAAACTCTCCTCCACAGAGACATTTTGAAGATTTTGCCCACTGGGTTTAAACAGAACACTTACAATTCTAACTCCAATGAATGGGCCATCTAAATTCTGTATTTCCCGTACACAAACTCTTCCGGTAAGGCTTCCGTACCACTAAGGCCTTTTCGTATGATGTGGAAGCAGGTTTAATAATTATGGCACTTTTCTCAAAAGTCGAAAGCATACAAAAAAGAGCTTTACGTTTCTTGTATAATGACAGTGAAAGTGACTAGTGAGCTGTTAGCTAAGGCAGGGAGAAATGCTATGAATGTTTATAGGCTTAGAGCTCTCTGCACAGAAATTTACAGTATTAATAATCTGAGTCCGCGTGGAAATGTTTTGAGTCGGACAAGATTGTAATGGAGATAAATGCCAGTGTAATGTATGCGAACATCGATAATTTATAATTTATGATAATATATTTCATGATAATGAGTAAAGCGTGGAAATGTTTTAAGTCGGACAAGATTAGCTTTTTTTTCTCCCCTTGTATACGAATATAAATAAGTTGAATGAATGAATGAATAAATGAATGAAAACTATGCACTGCACCATGTTGAAAGATTTTGGTGTTACAGGTCTTAGTTTTACGGGACAACATTTTTTTCATGCGAACAGATATGAAAGTTATTTCAAAAAAAATCATTCATTCCTTTTGTGCAATCCTTGAATTCATTGTGACGACATAGCTGTGTGTATTTTCGTCATTTTTATCTACGGGATAAACAAACGCATATTATGACGTCATTGACCGTTTAAAGAATTTTGTTACAATAACAAATAAATGAATAAATAAATATATAAATAAATAAATAAAAAATGACAAATTTGGTAAAGAAAGCAAAATGGAGTTTTTGGGAATTTTTATTTAGGAAGGGAAATTGACACATACATTTATCTCGCGCCAACACAAAGAGTAAACTTCTTATTTTATACAACTGGACTGGTTTCTACATTTAATTTTGTGAACAACAAAGCGACATTGAGGTAAACCTGTTAAACCAAACCTGTTAAATATTTTTCATTCTTTCTGACATCTAACTCATAAAGAAAATTCAATTTTAGATTTTCGTATTTTCCACTACAAGCAGATGAGACTTTTTTTCCACGAGCAAATTCTAACTCTTCGCACAAATGACTCATCTGCCTTATTCTTCCAATAGTGTGTGAAACCACGGCTTCCTTTAGGTTTATGGCTTGTAATAGAAACCATTCTATTGGTCATCGTTCAAATCCTCGTTCAAAATAAATATGATAAATAGAACAGCGTCAACGAAACGAGAAGAGAGATGTTCAATAAAAGGTTTTAGTATACATCGATAAACTCGATAATTCGTTCGTCTATTATGGCGGTTGATTTGACTTCACCTAAACATGTTTCAAATCCCAGCATCATGACTAATCGAGCTGCTATCGATGTCTCGTTTGATCAAAATTTTGATGATATTTACAACCGAAGATTTAAAAAATATTGTTTATTACTGGCCAAGGTAAGATATATTCACGATTTTTAATTTATGGACCATTTTTTTCTGTTTCACATTTCTTATATTTGAAAGAATAATTTTTCTTTCAAACAAGCGGGTTTTTATCTTAATCGGAATTCCTTCCAAGTTCAAAAAATTTTTTTTCAATGATTTCTTTTATTCAAAAGCAAATGTTTAATATTTTCGAGAGATTTTTGAAACACTATTGTAACTTCCCTGCCAAGCTTTTTACGCAAGTCTAAGGTGCATCGATGACATCATACTATGCATCGATGATGTCATAATATGCATTTTCTGTTATGTTGTTATCATTTCATTTTCCTCCATTCTCTCCTCCACAATAAACGCTCCTCCGCTCCATCCTCTCTCACTTAGATTTCCCAGTACTGATACAAAAAGTGGCCTTACTACATGTAGTTTTGATTGCATAAATATGTTCATCTTTTATTTAGGAGAGAGAGTTACTAAAAAGACTGGTAAGAATATTTCAGCCTCTCTTTAATTAGCTTCTTATTTCTTTCTCGTTTATTTTTTTCGAGTTCATGATGAAGTTTCACTTAACACTTTTTAAATGATATTTTTTTCAAAAGGGAAAAGTTCGAATGTTGAAGCATTACAATGTGCAAAACGAAGGTATGCGCATCTGTTCCGTTAAATATGTATACGAATAACTTATTTTGTTAGTAAATAACAAAGTTTGCGAAGGTGTTGTGAAAATTTCGAAATTGGTCGTAAGAATAGAAAATGTAAACACAGTTTCATAGAAATGAAATTCCTCAAATGTGTTGCTATGTGAAAAACAAATGTTCATGAAATGTTTACATGAGATGTTTACATGCCAATAAATAAAATTAATGTTTTAGCCCTAGAGTTTAATACTCTGCATTTGTTTCCATAGAAACAGATCCGAACGATGAAGACGTACTGTACAGTGGAAATCACGGACGGTTTCAAAGAAAGCAACCTTTAAAATATCCTCCAAACATTTCTCCATTGCCAACATTGTCAGAGTATCGAAGAATTTCCGCCAGTGTTGATAACGTTGGATATGAAGACAAAGATTACGGTAGACGATCTTGTTCTAATCTGTATTACCGTGACAATTCTCGAAATCGGAAATTACATCATGCAAAAAGTTTTGACGATGTTGCTTTTGCGGAGGATTACTTCAGGGAAGATGACGATAATGATTTGTCGGCAGTCATGTCGGAACTTTCGACGACCTCCCCTGAAAGTCGTCGTCAAAAACCATTCACGCGGAAATCATCAAGTCCTAGTGTTGAGTCATTGCAACATCCACGCCAGAATGAACACCAATTAAACCGGAACCGAAACGAATCAGGTATATTATCATTTTCGTTGGCCATTTATACAAAACTGTTCATTCTATAGACATTAGTACTGAATGATCTTTCAGGTTTAGTAGACGATGCGTATTGGCAAACAAGAATTTCCGGCAGAAAATGTAAATCGTTAAAAGAAATGAACCATCTACTTCCGCCACACAAAGCAAGGTTGACATCGTTCAAAAGATTATCCACCAGCTATGAGGAAATTGACCAGCAACTAAGCAACGATGACTTTTCAGAAAAACCGCCTGCCAATCATCCACGCTTGCTCCAACCAAGAAGATCCGCTCCGCATTACTTAGATGCTGGAAACGAAACCGAATTTTTAGCACGTTTACCACATTCAAAAAGTTACGATGGGACATCGTTTAAGTTAGCAAATGGTGGAAGCAAATCTCAAATGGAAAGTGAAAAGTTTGATTCAAGAAATATTCCAAGAATGATTAACCACATTTTTGACTCAGCAGTTAACGATGATGTCGAATTTACGTTGCAAAAACGTGAACGAAACTCGCTTATTACGTCATCGTATCGCGATCTGTCGGATAGAAACGTAAGAGACGTCAAAAAATTTGCAAAGGTCAGTTGGATTTTTTCGCATTGTTGTTTTCCCCAAGATAAAAAGTCAATAACCCATTGCGGAAAAGTGACTAATATTTTGGCAAGTGACTAACCCGACTCCCCCCTCCCCTCTCCTCCCCAATTTTCTTCCCGATAACGTATCTGATGACTCATACTTTATAATAGAAGTTACGAAGTTGGAGCCCCGCGTTAGAGAGGCGCCTTGCTGAAGCAAAACAGAGGCAGTCGAAACGCGATGAAGTCCTGAAAAGCTTAGATCATGACTTTGACAAAGCAAAAGAGATTATGGAAAAGTATAAATCCAGCGAAAATTTATACAGATCGGAAGAAAACTTGACGGCGCACGAACAAATAAAATATTTGCCCAGAACAAATTTGGCCAAACCTAAAGACGTGACAATAAAACGTCGATCATGGACATTTTTTGAGTAAGATGGATGAGGTCACATCGTCGAAACGATTGCATCATGGGAAGAGACAATAAAAATGTGATTTATGTGGTGTGTGACCGTCGATGCTTTCTCCCCATATTTCAGCATCATTGCACTGGAAACTTTGAAAAAATGATTTACCAAGAACGCAATATTTCATAATTTCAGTGAACTAAGAAAGTAAGGAACTATTGGCAACATTTGATTCTCCATATTAATAAATACATCCATTGTCTATATATAAATATGTAAATAATTCAATAGATATCTGGCCGATCATGACGTAGATTTCCATTCTAAATATATCCCTTTTGCAAAAATACCGAACAGTACTTAAACATTATGGGGACCACAAACCGACTGTTAGTATTTAACTGACTTTGCAGGATACTTGGAGCCCCCTTTTAATGTCACAGACGGAATTTCACAATTTCGCATGGAAAATTTGAATTTTCGCACTAATAATCCTTTTCATAAATAACGTTGTTACCTCCATCGCCTCGTTTTCGCCCATTTGAGTTCATGTAAAAAATTTGATTGAGAATTATTTGAGGGCATTTAAGAAATTTAATGATGATGTTCATATCGAAATTGTCATGTTCTATAAAACCAATGTTTCTTGCTTGACAGGCTCTTGTTAACTTTTGATATTCGTCATTTCTGCTTCTGGATGAAAAATTGTCATGTTCTATAAAACCAATGTTTCTTGCTTGACAGGCTCTTGTTAACTTTTGATATTCGTCATTTCTGCTCCTGGATGAAAAATTGTCATGTTCTATAAAACCAATGTTTCTTGCTTGACAGGCTCTTGTTAACTTTTGATATTCGTCATTTCTGCTTCTGGATGAAAAGTCCTCCATTACGACAGTGTTTATTTTTATGTCATTCACAAGATCAATCAATCAAGTAACTTCAGATGGTTTTATATACACTTAATTGTTAATAAGCCCAACCTTTATAAACAATAAATGCACTAAAATAAGAAGCACCATCCTCTTTCACCATCCTCTCTCACCATCCTATGCTCCCAATCATAGCGAAGAAAAAAATTTCCCTGTCTATTAAACTTTCTCTGCCTCAAATAAGAGACCCTCTTTCTTTTTTAAGCTAAAATTATATAATATAATAAATATAAATAGTTACGTAGTTTTGGAAGTTTTAAGGGCGTATACCGTAAATGACCGATTAAGCGCCGCCTGCTGATTAAGTCCCCCCTAATTAAGTAGTGGGGCGTTTACTCAAAAAATGGGATAAACACTACAAAACATTACATTTTGTTTTTTCAGTTTTTACATCGACGGTGATATAGGAATATACGGGGTGCTTTTAGGAGGTTCTCAGATGTGAATTCCATTCCAAGGTTTGCATATCGGGTGCAGAAGCAGTTCTTCTAAAACAGTCGCGGCTCGTCTATCTTTTTATAAGCGCCCCTGACGATTTTCTGCCCCTGACAAATAATTAGGTTTAAAATGGCAACGAAAATAGCGCCATAATAGCCTGGTGGATTTTTAATGGCGCTTGTATTCTCTCATACACTTGCCTTTTGAACCAGAGAGTGAAAGTGGCGTTATTCCTGTTCCTGGGCAGCACAGACGATAGAAATAGTCAATCAGATTGCAGCCTTACTTGTCACGTGTTATACAAAATAGTAGAATTCATCTTTTAATGAAGAAGTATTTGCAAACAAAGGTGTCTAAAAGGTTTTACAACTTCTCAATTTACATCACGAGACATTTGCTCATTTTGAATCCAACAGATGTCGAGATATCAATTCTAACCAATCAGAAAAATATCGAGATATCAATTTTAACCAAGCACAGAAAGAACAACTTTGTAACAACCTTAAAACCTTTCAGTATAGCTTACCATGGCAACAACAAAGAGTATAATAATTTGCTGAACTGCATTGTGGGATAATTTATGTTAATTGTCATCAAATTATCGCATCAATACGAGACGGGGTAAGATAGTTTGGGCATGTCGGTGTTTAAAAAATATTCGGGAAGGGTCTATAAACTCCTCAACAGCGTTCGTATATTCATCTAATATTCAACGACTCGAATAAGCAATATATAAGGATTTCTTTTTTTCCCATTTTTCCGTTTCTAGGTTTTCCCTCAATGAATGAATGATGGTGGGTCCACGGTTTTATGAGCTTCATATAGTTTATTTAAGTTGCAGAGCTTTATTCGACCCAGTCCAACAATTTTCGGGATCCATTGTGTTATTTGGGCGAGCAGTTATTCCATGATTATCGCTATTCGCTTGTTCGTTGCGCTGGCAACGTAACTCCTCCGATATCCACCTTACCGTGGGTGGGCCTTATTTTTTGATCAGAGACGTTTATCTACAAAAATTGGTTCTTTTTTAGGAACGTTGAAAAAACTTAACTTACAAAACTTAACTGACAGTTGCATTTTTGAATTTTTATACTATTTCAAATAAACGCCCGTGCCCATATTTATCTTCAAGCACCACCACCCTAGGCGTTTGTTCGGACCCATTGGCGTGTATCTGAGCATGGGAGCGAATTTACATTTTTTGTCTCTACATTTTGATCATTTTTTGTTATTTAACCATCAACATTTATGTTGATTGAAAGCATCGGATTCCTTGATTGACGATCGATCATCCTACACTTGCAGTAATCAGTGTTTGTGTGGAATGTTATCAATGTCATCTCAAGTTTTGTTGTTTTTGTCGATTTTGATGAAATTACAAATTCACTGGAAGCTTTTTTAGGGGATATGCTACTGTCAATTGGTTGAAGAATTAACCAATTAACATGACCTCATAGGTGGAATAGAATGCTGACCTCTGCAAAAATATGCAAGCGAGAGACTGATAATAGAATATTACAAATTTGACTCGTGTCAAATATAATATGATCGATTGAAATGCATTGGAGGCTTAATATAAGCAAAGGCGATGATAGAATTTCGTTCAGTTCTATTGTCCAATCACATCGATGTACCATTGACCAATCATTCATCAGCTTATGAAATGCATCTTGGGAAAGGCACATGGCGAATCCTCTATTTACTGGTTTCTTTAAACTTTCTAACATTCTTCAGAAACTTAAAAATAGTCAACAAAATTCAAACAATTGTGTAACTTTTACTGGCATTGTGCTAAAGTTACAATTGTCCTTTCTTATAATACTCGCAAATTGGAAATTTTTCTTTAAAGCCAAATGCACTCACATATATACAACACATGCTCGATCAATATACAATCCATGAACCAATAAAAAATCACGTGATCACGTAATTCAAAAAATACTCGAAGAAGAGTCATTTTGAAAATTTAAAGGCTGATCTTCTTCTGGTGTAGATGGGACCATATTGTTCATATCGTTAATTTGTTCCTCTTGTGACGTTCCAACCTCGTCTTCAATCAGAGATTCCTCCAAACTTTCTGTTGACGAAATCTCTTGAGTTTTCTTGATAAATAACCTTACTTTAGCAAAGTCCTCCTCCAAAGATTTGATGCTAGCACGCCTTTTGTCTGCCTTTTCATCCGCCATCATTTTACGCAAGTTAGTGGCTGTCATTGTTTCAACCTGGTCCGCAGAAAGCTAAAAATAAATAATTAAATAACAAAATCGAAAAAGATTCTGAATCGATATGTACGGCACATAGCTGAAAAATTAAACGTGAATTAAAACTGCTACGTACAGGTCGTTGTGGTTGCAATCTTTTATTATTTTGAAATGATGACTTGGTTCGTAATTGTGGAGAAGCGAAAGATGGTTTGTATGACTGCAGTGGAAAAATCTGCCTGCCGCAATCACAAAATGAAACACATCCTAAAATGCGAGAAGGTGATTGGATGAAAAATAGGGAAACATAAAGAAATGGTAGTAAATAAATTAATGAATAAATAAACGTACGTCTCCTTTCATCGAGATGACAAGATTTTGTCTGAAAAAGAAAAGAACAATAAAAAAGTTGTTTACATAACATATGACATCAGTCTGAGTGGGAGAGACACAAAACACTTTCTTAATACGGATGTCTTACCAGTTTGCAGCGGAGTTGAAATTCCTAAAAAGCAAGGGAGAAAGCTGAATGTCTCATAAAGTAATGTGTCAGCCATTTTAAGTTTGTTTGTTTATGATTAGTGCATAATGACGTAACGGAAATGGAACAATTATCTTATTGGTTGAAATGTACACACACGGATATTTTAATGTAAACTAAAAATAAGTGTTTTCCCTTTCGGTAGAATTCATTTCAGAAAACGAACGGAAATTTCAACATTTCTCACGTTGAAAATCCTCATGTACGTTGTGACTAAAAAACATCTACATAAATACATTAAGGAAACTGGGTCTGGTCATTGTAGGGGCGAGGTTGATGCCAGATGCTTCCCTTGATACCAGATAAACGATCATATTTGTAACAGTGGAAGTGTTTTACATTATCAACACACTACATACAAATGCGAAGCGCATACCTTTTCAATCAGCATCTTATATTTGTCCAATTTCCCGCCAAAACTCATTTCACGAAATTGATCATGAGCTGAAACATGGCTTGTTTTCTTCAAGTTGGCAGTTCGAATATTTGTTTCCATATCCTGATGTCGCATGATCAGCCAACCGAATGTAATGTCTTTAAAAACCACGTTTTAATTTTCTAAGTAGTTGTGAATCTTCCAACTGTTAAGTTTTTCTGATGAAGGGATTACTGTTGTGGTCGATTTATAGTTTCGATATAACGAGGACGGTTTTGTCAATATTTACTTAACGTTACGACTTATACAAATACTCAACTAAAGAAATCTGATTAATAAATTATTTGATTGATTGATCAGTTTTAGAAGCATGATTTCATTTCAATGTTTTCAGACACCATGGATATTTTTGGATTAGCTTTTCTCAAAACAATTCTCAGATAAACTGATGGGAAAACACAAAAAACAAAATATAATTGAATGATGTTTAGAAAGTAAAAGTGTAACAAGGGATTAAACTTTATATCACTATTTACACGACCGATATAAACATTCTAGCATTAGGTGTATAGTGGATAGTTACGTAACCATAATGCTTATCGAATATGACGTCATGTAATGTTTACTTGCTTATTCAAGAGAATCTTGTCTCACTTGCTTTCACGACCTAAAAACGGCGTAGACAAATGTTTTGAAAATGAAAATGTTTTCAATGCACCACATAATATCTGAAAGCTGTTGTTTTTATAACCACCAGTAAAAATGGAGAAGACTCTTTTGCGCTTTTTCTCATTTTAAGCCTATTTTGATACTTCAAGTGATGTTTATTTGATATATCAAGAAACCAGAGTATATATCCTCAAAACCTCCTGCTTCCCTGCTTCCCTTACATTAAGAGAGAAACCGTTTCTTTACTTTTCTATGAAAAGAGACAAAGAAATCTTATCCTTCCTCATGATTTTTAGCCTAGGTTTAGGTGTTGCTTATCTAATCAGTGAATTTGAGCCCGTGTTCCAATGAATTTATTTTGTGTTGTGAAGCTAAATAATTTTCATAACATCAAAGTAAGTTATAAGGAAGAAAGTTTCTTTCACATAAAACTTTATTTTTGAATAATTTCAAATGTTGAACAGTAATTCATATTCTAAACACGGCAAAAGTTTCTATTCCCCGACATTTATCCTGATCGGGCGAAAACATCAACGCGGTATTTTTACTGAGCCTGTGTAAAAACGAAAATATTTAGTGATTTTGCTTCTGCGCATGCGCTAAGTGAAAACAAACTCAAAATTGTCCTAACTCAAAATATTTTGGACAGTTTGACATAAAATACGAAAGAGTTTCCGAAAGAAAACAGAAAATCAATCTTCATTTCAAAGGTCATGCTCATAAAAAAATTGTTGACGGAAAAACAATTGTTTAAGTTTAGATTTCAGTTCTTTGTAAACAGAATTCTTAAACTGTTAACCTTCCAGTTTTCAGAATAAATAAACAAAAAAGTCTTCTTAAGTGAAATGAAACGATGAGCTATCCATGTGTGCAACACCGGAATACTTCAAATATTTTTCTCACGAACACAAGAGATAAAATTAGATATTAAGTAAATAAAGCATTTGACAAAGTAGCTCATAGGAATTTTTTCTCTGATAATTCATAACCTATTAACCTAAAAATGTAACAAAAAATTCTGAAAAGAATTTATATTTATAACAGGACATGATGGATGAAAAGGTGAAGTTTCCAAACGATTTTGATGATCAGTTAAGTTTTTCGAAAAGAATAGAATATACAAAACTCATCCATCAATAATACACGAAAATTTATCACATGAGCGTGCTTCTCTTCTACTTCTACTATCTTCGGTCAAACGAGCGCAAGATCCATTTTGAGAAAAATGTTACACTCGTTTGACATGAGCCATAAACTTTCACCCAATATTATGAACAAGATTGGTTGTGCAAACATGGCATGGCGAACGAGTGCAACAGCACTAAATAGACGATATTTCGTTGCAGCATCATGCAACATCATGCAACATGGGTGTTGCATCAAATATTGTACTCGTTTGACCAGCGCTCTACTTTGGGTGCTTTTGAGCGAGTAGCTACAATCCTCACCTCCTACTTCAACCCTTTCATGTTGATATATCGTACCTTCCAACACGGAAACGAGGTCTGTAGTGACATATAAACATGAATTCGGAAAAGGCGTATTCTTTGGACACGATTGAGCATGCGCAGTGAATACCAACATTTTGATGATGTTTGCACAGTTTGTAAACACCACAAGTAATAAAGAAATAGTGAGTGAAGCAATTAAAAATTGAAGTGAGATATATTTTATTTAAACATGTCGCTACAGCTGTGTGAGGTCATATTTGTTATGTAGGTATTTTCAGTATGTTTATTCACAGCAGACAAATGGCGTCATTATTACGTCATCATACACGACAGGCTCCCTCATTGATTTCTTTTAATATTCTGAGATAACGTTCCTTCATCCACATCATTGTTCACACTTTCGAAGAAAACTTGTGTGTACATCCATACAATTCTAATCTTAAACAAGGTGAAAAGCCGTTCCAACTCACTGGATTGATAGCCACATATTGTGCGTCTATGCTGTTTTGTAGATTTATGAAAGAAATCGACTTCTTATTGGAAACTCTGAAGATCTACGAAAATAATTATCAATTTGAAGATTAGCAGAAAGAAAATAAGAAACACGAGGAAAATAATGCCGCCCACTCAAATTGCAAAACGTTATTTTAGCGCCCGGGCGGTCAAAAGAGGAAATACAGTGAACACACTTTAAGCGGAAATTTTTAATAGCACTCCACCTTCTATATGCTTACCTTAGGTTCATGCTCTTCTTTATACATCATCCAGTTTTTAAGATTTTTGTAAAGAAGACGAAAGGAGGAGAGTTTCCAAGATGATTGGGGGTGTCCTTGGATAGCTAGTCTTCTAATCTTTGTGGAATGTAACAATTTTATCTTAAGAAAGAGGAAGATGGGAAATGATTTGAGATAAAGAAATAAAAGAATAAAATAAAAAACTATCATGTCGGTGTATATATAACGGAATGTTAGAAAAGTCGATACATTATCTCATCATAACAATCCTGATTGGATAGTAGTTATTTCAACGGACGTCCGAAAATTGTCACATGATCACACGATCACGAAGCACGAGATATTAAGCTAGAAAACTATAATTAAATACAGGGTAACATCACCATGGTGACATACAGTGTAACATCACCATGGTGACATACAGCTGCACCTACCTGTAAAAATTGATTACTTCTTTGCAACATATCAACCGCTCCACACCAACAGCTTTCATTATTCAGTCGAGCGAATCTTGGTGAGGTATTATTATCGAGTGAAAATGACGACGTTAAATAATCGTCTGGTATTTTATTATTTTCAAGTCCGACGGAATCAAAACATGGCTTGATAGATAATTCTAAATTCAACGTAAACAACTTTCCTATCTGAACGTCAACTCCCTTAGCAATAGTTCTAGTAAGTACTTTCATTGTATAAGAAATCTAGCGAATGGTTCAGTTCCAAATGTTTCTTAACGAGATCCTTATTTCAGGAATTAATTTTGATTTTGAGAGAAACAAACACTCAAAAATGAGAAATTTTATCAATTATTCGAGTTTTATTTGAGGTTTGCTTATTTGGAAATTGGCATTACTATATCTTAGTTCCATAGTATATTAGTTTCTTATATAAAAAAGGTTTAATGGCAACCTCGAACCCAGTGTTTCTTGCTCTTTTTGATGGACTGACGATGGCGAAGAAACCCTGGGTGCTTCTAGGTATAATGGTTGAGAATCTTACCAGTATTTTTGCATGTTCGAAATTCAGATTTCTTTCCCAGACAATTTCCACCACCAAACATTGGATTATTACATAACCTAAATCTACTTTGCTGACCCACGTGACACTTGGTCCATCGGCTCCAGACTCCCCAATGTCCATTTGCAATTGCTGAAAATATGTTAAGTTCCTTTTTATCTTTTCTTGCCTTGAAAATAATATAAAAGGGAGCCGCCTCACAAAACAGACTAACGTCAAAAAGCCTACCAGCGGGACATTCTCTTGTGGAACAATATCTCATTTGTGTTTGAACATCATACTTGCTCACGTGCCTACAGAATGCCTCCCCATGACAACTACGTTGTCGATAAGTTACACAATCCAAATTACACGGACTCCATGAACCCCAGCTTGTCGTTTTTGTACCGAACTGATCTAAAGTTCATCATTCAAAACTTTACGAATCAATGGTTGAATTCAACATATCAACGATAACAATCGATTTTTTTACTTCTCACCCACACACTAAGCAGCTGTTCGGATATTTAGAACACAATAGAGCATGCTCAAAGAAATAAGTTTACGGAGATACTTTGTACCTGTTTCACAACTGTAGTGCTTGTTAATTTTGATGACGTCATTAGTACTCAAGCCTCTTTTGTTTCCCAAAATTAACCCAGGGTTACTTAAAGCTTGAATTGTTGGTTTTCCATTTGAAGAATAGGCCATGTTGTCATAATGAAGAATAGAGTTGAGATCATATTCCATACCGACGGTATCCGAGAGAAAAATGTTAGCTGGAATGAAGTTCTTTTCTTCTCCTGCAATGAAATGATTCAACTTCAAACCCAAGACCCTTTATCTGTCTTGATATGAAGACAGCGAGATATTTACTAATTTTACGGAAACCGACCACAGCCATCGGTATGCAATTATTTTGACGAGAAAATATTTGACAAAATATTTAGATAAATAAATAAATAAATACCTTCAATAATGTTTCCCCACAAAATCTCGATATATTTGTCTCGATCAATTCGAGTATGCTCATGCAAAAATCCAAGAGTATGCATCAGCTCATGCATAATGGTAACCTAAGCAGTGCAACAACATGAAATTGTATCTTTTGTTTATTTTATTTAATCAACTGTGAAATCATGACATGATACCTTGTTTAAGCAGTTTTTTCCAAGTGTGATGAATTGTGGACCGGTTTTCCAATAGATTCTTCCCACGCTTGATGCACATCTAAAACATCAGATGTCTCTGTGATAAATCCAAGACTATGATTTTCTCTATCTGTAGAAATAATAGATCTTTCCCGAAATTTTGTTTAAATACCGACCTAAAGTAAATACCGACCTGAAGTACGCTTTGGATATCTGTTTTAATTTCTCAGCGATGTCTTGATGAATTTCAACATTTTTATCGAAAGATATTTTAGACTAGAATAATATGCTTTCGTAAATGCACAAAAACGAGGCGAAATATATTGACTCGATATATAATGTTTGAACAGAAATTCGGGAACGGTCCATTTTACCCTGGAAAATTTAAAGAAATTAAGATGGCTTCTTCACTCACATCTCACCATCTTGAAAGATTACATAATGATCATGCCAATCTTCCCTTCGAACAAATGTCAAACAAGTTTTGTTTTCAAATTCTTCAAATGCTGAGAATATTAATGCTGAGTAAGCATCTAAACAACAACAGAAAATATACTCTGAACATTTTTAAGGTTTTGGCTGTCCATTAAAGGCACATTGTAAATGTCTCATTTTCAAACTTCGTGGTGTAAACCTTGTAAAATTTGGGTCAGCGAGTGGTAAGATTCAGGTTATATGCCTCATTCTTCCAAACCCTTCCATTAGAACTTCTATTCACTGGAGAAGGAAGCTGGTAAAATGAGACAGACATTAGCAAAAGGAATTTTCCTGTAATGTTGATATTGGTTGCAATTTCACGACAACAAATAGATTGATGATGGCCACCGTTGACTTACATATTTTCGTAAATTTATTTTCCTCCTAAAGCGCATGCCCAAGATACCACCTTTGAATTTCTTCACCAAATTTGGTTCACCTATACTCATGTTTCAAAATGATGATACGAGGAAATAAAGCTGATTGATTGTACTCACTTAGTTCTGGTGATATTTCATAAGGAACGACGTTCTGCAACCACAGGTATCCTTTTTGTCGTTTAGCATGTCTCCTATGTCGTGATGGAAGGTGAGAGAGATTTAAACTCAGATCTCCCTCATAGAGACTGAATGACGATACTATGAGAAAGAGAGGAGCAAAACAGAAGATGAATGCGTACTTCCATCGTCAAAGTGAAATGCCTTGAAAAATAAAGATTTGCTGGAATTTGAATACAGGCTACATCGACCATCAACAGGACATCATTACAGCTTTGCTATTCTATTGGTGGGAGGTGGATAGATAGCTTCTTGTAATGAGCATGTGATGAGACTGGAAGCGAATCATAACACTACTTTATACTGAAGGAAAACAAACAGTAATGGGATTGAAAGATCTGATGACGTCATATTATGACGTCACACGATAACATTTGACAACAAAAAATATCAAAAGAATGAAATGAGCATGTCACTTACCGCTGCACAAGAAAAATAAAATGGAAGTCCAAATACATTTCATGGTGGAAGGAACAAGTAATTAATTAATTAAGCGTACGATTTGTAAAACATTCCTTCATGATAAACATTTCTCTCCATACTTTATAATATGTCAGCTATCAGTTAAACAAGGGATTAAAGAATACTATAAATTTGCAGTTTCTTATTTTATTGAATGACAAAAGTAATTGCCAGTACATATCTTTATCTTAAGTTGTGTGACCACTATTGAGGAGTTAGGTTTGCAGTGACCAACGGTGAGAATTCAAAACAATTTGGAGTATGTTCCGATATCACTTTGCAATAAGATTAAATCGAAATGCAGTGTTCAGACTTCACCGGAATGTTCGTCAATAGGAGATTGTTCAATAACGCGGCATTAAAAATGTTGACTCGTCAGTTCTGCTGAAGAAATTCATTCAATTTACTCGACTTGAAGTGATAATCGAGACAATAATACTGCAAAAACTGCAAAAAAGATTCGAAGAAATTATTCACTGAGCAGGCGACATCAATTTGATCGTCGGTTAAAATGGTAAAGCGAAAATAACATTTTGTATGTTGTGATTGGGAAGTAATGTATCTATCCAGGGATGTGTGAACATCCTTACACATCCCTGATCTATCTTGATCTGGCTGCTCCGCCAAAAAGGAGGATCAATGTAGAAACAACAATTCAGAGTGGTATCATTTCACCTTTCATACCGATTTCGCTCCGATTTGTATATCGGATTCAATAGAAATCGTCGGAACGAGTGGCCGATCCGGAACAAAAATCGCTTCAATCCGCAACTGGCCTTGGGTTGAAAACGAAACATATTTATAATTTAGATGTGAGTAAAATAACTTGATCGCGTTTCTAGTATAGACCATTCCGGAAATTTTATTTTAATATTGAATCATGTCCTAATTATCTTGAACAAAACATATTCTCAAGCCCATTCTCCCTTCTACAAGCGCGTTAAATCTGGAAACTAGGTATATAACATGTCCAGTGTGATTCTTGGCTGCACTACAAAAACAGGGAGAGTATGGAGATGAACCTAAAAGAACACGTATTACAACCTCGAACTCAGGGCTTCCTTCTTCTCTTACATTCATATCGGACATTTACGGAGAGAGAATGAAAGCCCTGGCACTGGCTTTTTAAATCTCCCATCATATATGTATCTTAACTCGACAGGCGGTCTTAACTCGATAATGTCATTTCTGTCAAACCTTAGTAACCTTTGTTATGTTTGATACTAAAATGGCGAGTGAAATTTTTGTTATGTTTGCTACTAAAATGGCGAGTGAAACCTTTGTTATGTTCGCTACTAAAATGGCGAGTGAAACCTTTGTTATGTTCGCTACTAAAATGGCGAGTGAAACCTTTGTTATGTTTGCTACTAAAATGGCGAGTGAAATTTTTGTTATGTTTGCTACTAAAATGGCGAGTGAAACCTTTGTTATGTTCGCTACTAAAATGGCGAGTGAAATTTTTGTTATGTTTGCTACAATAATGGCGAGTGAAATTTTCAAAACCACGAGTATATTGAGAAATCTTTCAGAAAATACCGCAGCGTTGAGAAATTGTAATTTTCTCACTGGAGCGGTAACTTCATAGAGTATACTATACTTCATAGAGTGCGGAGCGATCTGGACTATGTTCAGAGAGAGTACTGTCCACTACATTCAGAGAGAATGATGCTCACTTATAGAGTGACTATTTTGAAATTACAACTTGCCTGTGTTTTAGGCTTGAGGTAATATACAAGCTTGTCGTCAATTATTGGTGCGTGGATGCCGACGCTGCAATTCTGTTGAGTATTCGATATCAACGTGCCTGTTTAATCAAACGTACAATGAAGAAGATGTTGTTTCATAAATGAGGTTCTGCGAGAAATTAGCATGATAAATTTCTTGAAGACGCGCCCGTATAATCTGGTTTTGAAAGCTTTCTCAGTAAACAAGATAGCTGTTCGAAGATCCTTTGATTAAGACTCCGGTGACTGTGGAGGGAAAGTTCCGTTTGATTTCTGTTGGAAAATAAAGATATGAATCTGTTGTTGGAATTTAAATTTTATTCATTTCTTGAATTTATTTGTGTGAAAAGAATACAGACGTGAAAGTCTGAACTTTTGAAAACAAACCGCCTGCTGTTAGCAATACGCTCCATCTGCCTGAAAGGGTTAGTTTTAACTGATGTTCTATTTTTTGAGTACCCAAGATGGAGAGCTTATTAGCAGTTTGTTAATTATATTAATGCTCGGTTTACATTCTGCAAATTTGATTCGACTTCCATCTATTTGATATGCATGTGTAGCTATTCGTATTTCAGTTAGGATATCTGTTAACTAGTATCTATTTCAAATAAATCTGCAAAACAGAGAACTCGATCTCTCAGGAAATATGTTTACCTTTGGAAGTCAAAACAATCTTGTGTGAACTGGGCATTACCACGCACTTAATCGTATATATTTTTGTGTTGTTCTAAATGACCAACGAGTTATTGAATAGTGTTTAAAAACAACAGTTTGTCATTCCGAGAGAGTAAAAGAACTTTAAGACGGTGTGAAAATAATCTCAGACAAAAATGACTCAAATTTGTCCAAAATGCAAGAAAATGGTTTATTTCGGTAAGTTGACGTCAATCTGCATCCAATTATATATAGTGGTAAGCTAATTATGTGATTTCACACAAAACTTCTAATTATTAACTATGACATACTGATTGATTGAAAAGTTGAACTGATGAGAACATTTTCATAATAACAGAAAATATTTAAGTAATTTCTTTATGAGCAGCAGCCATGGAGCAGTCATGTTATATGGAGTCAGATAACAATTCTATGTAGGTGTTGCTATGACGACCTGCGTTTCTGCCACGTCATCTGATAAAGAAAGTATTTTAAAATTTTTCCCCTTGAAAGTCTCAAACAGCGTTTTATTGTTTTAGCTGAAAAAGTCTCGTCACTTGGAAAGCACTGGCATCGTGCTTGTTTGAGGTGTCAGAAATGCAACAAGACGTTAAGCGCTGGAGGTCATGCCGAAGTAAGGATATATAATGCGGTGTCTACACCAGCAGTTTATTTTTGACTTGCTTACTCTTTTATCTGTATTCTAAAGAACGACATGGTACACTGGCTTGTAGGCACTATGTTTATGGGAATATAGCTTTTTGTTTTGAAGTGATTGTCTCGATATTTAATCGAATCGCAAACGTCATTAGAAATACGCCTCCAAATTGTCTGAAACTTCTCTCATCTGCTAAAATATGAGAATGTGAAATGACGTATTATTAAAATCCCCTTTTTCTAAATTTTTCTTCGTTTTAGCACGAAGGACAACCGTTTTGTCACATCCCATGTTACAGTGCGTTATTTGGTCCAGGTGGTTTTGGCCACGGTGGAGCTGAATCGCACGATTACTCGAAAGACAGGGATCCAAACTCCGTCCAACTTATTCAATAAATCGAATAACTCGAATTCTTGTATTTTATCGCTCAATTTTTATGTAATAACTTTATTTGGTTCATGAAAATCTTTCTCAGAGGGCTTATATTTTTTTTTCGAGTGTAGTCAGCCATAAGCCCTTCGTTCTGTCTACGCGTACACTTAATACATCAAATGACAAAACCACCAAGAATTAATGAACGGCCCCCTCGAATAAACACCATCAAACAAACAAAACTCACAACTGAACAACCACACCACAAGCATTTGCTTGGATGAGCTTATCTCAATGACGAATAATATAGTGTTGACCCTAACCGTGTTTAAAAAAGAGGTTTAAAAGCTATTTTGGTATTTGGCCATTTCTCCGTCTCTGCTTCATCTGCTGCTTCATCCCGTCCACCATATGTAATATTGAATCCGGATATGAAATTAAGATAATACGTCAAAACAACTACAGTCGACTCTCTCTATCTCGAACTATCAAGAGACTGAGATAAATATTCGAGAAAAATATTCGAGATATAGTTCGCTATTTCAAAAATTTTCAAATCTTGAGACGAGCTTGTCATTGCGGACTGATTTCTAAAGTTATGGAAAGAGAGAGTTTCTTTCCGACATCGTCTCCTTTCCGACATCATCTCTAGCTGCTAGACGTGAGTGAACACACAACAAAAAAATATTTCATAACTTGCTCATGAACAACAAACGTAATTTTGTTTCTTCGAACTGAATTTTCGGAAAAAGTTCGAGATAGTGAATGAAATGCGTTCTATGGCTAAAGGCGGTTCGAGATGTAATCGACTGTAGCATAGTCGTTCGTGGGTCCGACGAAATTAATATTTAAACGAGAGAATATACAAACAGAAAGTACTAAGTTGTTTTCACCAAAAAGTTAGTATTTAAGTGTAAAACAGCACAATAACGCTTATATTATACAATAATGGCTGTTATGGCTAACCATTTAGCAAAAAAATATGATTTTTGAGAGAAAGTTCTGGTTAAAGTTTACCAGAGTGTCTTTGAGGATTGCTAAAAAAAGATAAATAGAACCAAGAGAAGTTCTGTAGAATTGCACAGAACATAACTAGAAATATTATCTTGCTGCACTAAACTGTGTCTGTGCATCGAATATTGCCACCAAAAATTGATCGTGAAATAATACAGACCAGCTAACTTTCAACAAATGAATGAAAGGTCATATTAATAAAAATTGTTGCAAGTTCAAAATAAAAAAAATATTATTTTCTGGTTCGCATAATTTATGACCTGAGTGTTCGAACTTAAAATGCGTGATACCCTGGGTAGTTCGGTATGCCTTTAAAATTAAAGGGCTGCACTCTCAAAACTTCACAACATTTTTTGATGCAATTGTTTTGCGGTATCGATGGAGATTAAACATCATATGTGGATGTGGCAAAATGTTTAACTTGGACCATGCGCTATATCGTGCCCAAAAGGAGGTTGTATACAGAAGACACAACGAACTTAGAGACCTCTGTTTGTCAAGCTTCTGGATGAATTTGATTATTTAGTTTCTTTATTAACATTTGGGATACTCTTCCTTTCTGAAAGAACTGTTATTAATGAGGGTCCTGCGCAGGAGGTATTTGGGATACAGAAGCCACATGTCTGCCACAACCGCTCAACTAGACAACCCCGCATCAATTTGAGACAATTTTCAGAAGGTATTTTTCAATCGCCGGATATTTAATCACTTCGCCCATCAGACACATGAACCCTCAATGAACGTGAGAAAAAAAAATTTCACAACAATCGACTGCTTCAAATTTAATACGGCTTGTTCACACCACATGTATTCAATGCATTTGCAGGATGTTGTGCACAACACTTCATGTCTACACTGACAGAAAAAGCAAACTGGGTACGTTCCAAATTTGCTGGAATTTGCCAGAAATAACAAGGTTTTGACCAAACACTGGTGAGGATCGCATCTTATTCCATTCACCTATAGTCAGGACGGCACTAGTGGTCAAGTAAAACACAAGCTAGTCATTGTAAACAGTAGATTTAAAATTAATTTAATAATAATAATAATCATGAAAATTCAAAACATTGACGACTAGAAAACATTAACATCATTCTACAAAAATATCCCTTTTTAAATATAAGTAACATTGTATAAAACCATCCATTCACTGAATAACCAAATTGATGGTGCATAGATCTTCATGATAGGAATACAAGAAATAAGAAACAAAAATACATCTGGAAATATTAAAGATATTGAACGTGCGGTTGCTACCATTTTGTGTTAAAGAAAAGTTATCTGCATATCACATATATAAACTGTTTTCACGTTTTAAACCATCACAAGTACACAGCCAGGAGAAGCTTCCGCACGAACACACAAAGTTAACTAACCGAATAAATTTTCTAAAAATCTTTCCAGTGAAAGTTAGTGTTTGGTAAACGAGTTATGATATGGTTGAGGTACACGTGGGTTTTGACGATCATTTTTTCGCTTCTTCGATCGTTGGTTGGATCACTTCTGGTGCTGGCGGTTCTTTTGCATCACTAGGCTTGGCATCGCCATATATCTTAGCCTGTAAATCAGATCAAAAATATTTACTATTGGTTAGATGGTCAGTCTAAATAACTTGTTGGAGAGAACCATCACAGAAAGGATTTTCCTGAAACTACAAGGTCTTGATCTGTTTAGTATAGAACAGATTATCAAGATGTTGACTCTTGATGGGACAACAACCCATTCTCAATCGAGTGATCCAGAAATCTGTGAAACACGCCAGAAATAGAAACAATTGTATTGATAAAGTGTGACAGCACACAGGAGGGGAACAAAATGGTCCTTAAAACAAACAGCAGCACGGCGGAGAGTGATAGCGATTAGTTCTTTAGAATGAAGATGAAGTTGAAAAAAGAAAAATCTTTGATTTAGTTATATATTATTTCATGCATATTTACATCACATATCTCTTAATAATAAATTTAAGTGTATCACGATGGTTTTAAGAAATATAACATCGCAAAAATGAAATTTCAGAGTCGGGTAAGTAAATTCTCGTAACTCGTAAATTAAATCGTAGTTACGATTCGGTAGCATTTCTTCTACAACAAATCATGATGAAAAAATTCTTAACATCGCCGACAGAGAACATATTCCAACACTCCCCCACTTTCATCATGACACCCAGGGTTTTCAATGGACCTTAGAGACAATCAATGTTTAAATACTCTTTTAAATATGTGTAGTTTATGAGCAGAAGTTTTGATAGACGGGTGTTTAAAGTGTTCTACATTATAATATGTGCTCTATTAATAGTTATCTCATCACTGACGTCACAAACTGCTTGGATTACTAGTGTTAGTGATAGATTGTCTGACAGCAAATGAACCGACTAAGAGTTTGGCCTAAAACAACAAAATTAAGTAGAATTAAGGTTTATAGAGAGTCAAATTTTCTGAACTTTCAAAAGAATACTTGGTTTATACTTTTCAATTATTTGTGAACCCGAGGTTAGGTTGAGTGGAAATGAAAAGTAAATGAAATGAAAATGAAATGTTATGAATAAAAGAAAATGAAAATTAGAACATCGACAGATATGATCACATTGTAAAGAAGATACAGTTTATATAGACGAACAAAATGTGGACAAACTGATCAAGCTGATTGAACTCCAGGCAAATCTTGTCAAAGTAAAACTAAGAACTAAAAATTAAATAGGTTCTTATCAGGATTGTTTTAGTGACTGTTCATACCTTTACACTAGATGTTGCATTCCAGAATTTTTCCGATGCACTTTGAACTTTCGGTGATTCTCTGAAAAGATATATAATATATAAAATATCTATATGTACAAAAATAAAAACGTCAGAATAGAATGAGTACCAAGGATTTAGACTTAAATGAAACTATGGGTACGTTCACATAACAATTCACATAATAATTATATCATTGGCAAAGATACCGCCACCCCACACTTCAGCCCATGTTTAATTAACAGTGTGTCCTACTAATATATTTCAACGCAATCTTCTATATGCTAACATTACTTCAATTGCATTTGACATCTCCCCGTACTGTACAATTCTTATCAGCTCATTGTTTGGGTTTCATTAAAGAAACACAGAGGAAGTGGTTCGGACAGGATTTGAGATGCATGGACAAGGAAAATAAAATTACATTAGTTAATAAAGAATGAAATAAGATGGTTACTTTAATTCTTGCCATTTGTTTGCAGTGGCAGCACCAAATGATTTCAGAGTCTGTGAAGTTTTTTGAGAGACATCAGAAATGGCTTGTTTTGACTTGGTTATGCTAAAAATAAATGGATGATCCAATTTCAAGTCTCAAAACTACGACAGGAAGAAACTTTTTTGAAAACTATTATACTAACGCTTGAGAATTTTGTAGGCGACTCCATCTGGTTTCCCCAATTTCTGCTCGAAGGTCATTTAATTGTTTTTCTTTTCGTTGCAAAGCTTGCTTTAATGTTGTGATTTCACCTTGTAACTGAAAGAAAGAAAGAACCATCACATTTCTAAAAAGAATTTTAGCAGTAGAAGCAGTAGAAGGAAGATGATACATATACACAGTTGATGTTAACAGCCTGTAGAAAATGTTTCTTTGAAGTGGTGATCACCATGCACCATCAACTATATTGAGGAATTCGTCCACGAAAAGTCATCCACTAAATGTTTTTAAATTTACAGTAATCAGTCTTATGATTTCAAAAATTTCATCGACAACAAACAAACTTCTGTTTTTCCTTTCTGTCTTGTAGGCAACGAGTTGTTCTGCAATTTTGAATGCAAGCACAATTTTTTGTTTACAACGAAGATGGAGTGAGTAATTGTAATATGTATTTGTGAAATGTATTTTGTATAGTACAGCACAGGTGGTACTTTTGTTTCAAGGATCATAAATTTTATCATGAATTATAAAAAATAAAAATAAAATATAAGGGGAAGGGGGTTAAGACCTTAACGGCCTAATGTCACTAAATGTGGATTGAAATTTTTTGTTGACGACAGCCCAAAAATACCTACAGTAGGGCAAATGCCTAATTAAGCTATACACCCTAATAAGGTGACTTTTTGTAGCTTCATTTGGCAATATATAATTTAATTAGAGAGACCAAAAAGTTCTTACCACTAATGCTTCAGATCTGTTTAGAATTGCCCTAATTTTAAGCGAAATCAATTTCATGGGTATTCCCGTGTGAATTTCCACCAAGTTTAGTTTTGTAACAGAAGCGATACACAAGTTTCATTCTCTGCTGCACTGACTGCAATCCTTTTAAAGTTTTAAGAAATTACACTTCCTAATAAGGCTATACAGATGTAATTTACAATTAAAAAAAGAACAAAACTGAAAATTTGATTTCATGGACGCACAGACTAAAACCTTTCAAGAGCGACAATTGATGCTATTTTCCTTCATGGAAGATAGAGAGATAATTTAACTTTATATAGCAATAGTAATTAAGCTATTATTGTTAATATAATAGTAGGGAATGCATAGTTTTAAAAATGTTATTTGGATAGCAAGGAAGTAATAATAGCTTTGTTAAAGACAAAGATTTTGTAAGAAATCAACCTGATGTGGATCACACAATGTATTTCAGACAGTATAAAAAAGAAGTTGATACCTCGGACACTTGTATGGAGACATCCGGCATATTTTTAAACATCATGATTATATTATTATATTATTATATTATTATATTATTATATTATTCCTATTATTACTCATGTGTGCATTTTTAGTTTGGTAAGTACGGTAAAAAGGACTGGGAATGAAATGTTTACGAAAAATTATTGTGCTGATATTTTAGATCATGCAGAACTGAGTTGTGATTTTAGTGATTAGTATTATAGTATTAGCACAAAGTCAGATGGCAAACATTGCATTGCATCCTAAATAGAACATGACATTTAAGGGCAAATATCTTGATAACCAATGGGATAACCAATGGGATAACTATGTCAATTTGGGTCCGCGATATTGGCACCAATCGAAAAGGTGGTTTGCACGTTGCACTGAGTTGTTTTTCACTTTCAGCAAGTCGAATTTCCCTAAATTCCATGAAATTATGAATTAACTTTTTTTAAATCAGGAACAACGTTTAAGAATAATATATTTTACTTCTATGATAATAATATTTTCTTCTCTGTATCGAAGCTACTTGTATAACGAAAAAAGAAAGAATTTTTTCTTCTGTCACCTTATTTATTAAAGGACACGAAAGTCGCATATTTACTGGAAGCAGTTTCCTATATTCACATTATCCTAAAAAAATAAATCAGTTTGACCCCCCCTCCCCCAAATTTTTCGAGCAGCATCAAATTCTTAGTGATTCGTCTTAAACTTGTTAATCCGACCCCTGATTGGACATGGGGTGGCAAAACATTTTTGGCTGGGCTCAATCATGACATCACTCCTCTCTTCCTTATAGGGAGCTTACAAAACTGGGACAGCAATGAGGACCGTGACGTGAGAATGATCACAAAATTATTCAAAAATTAACGAATTACAAAGCAATTGAAGTTTCAAGAACTTGCCCGTAATAACAAAATATTTGGTTGATTTTTTAAATCAGCATTTCCAGCTCTATAACATGCTACTACTTATCCTACAATTCAGTGATCTTATTTTTTGTCACCCCTATATTAGGAGGAAGAGCACAGGGTTGGGGCCACCCGTAACTCATGGGGAAAATGAACCTGTAAATTTTTTTACATGTTGTACTTAATATTAGGGCAACTTCAAAAATATGCATTTTGGTGGGTATAACAAAATAAATCGTCAATTTTCTTCTATTAGTCCGCGCAGTCTTCGGCATGTGCATGAATCAAAGTTTATAATTTTGTGATCATGTGATCATAATGAGAAAGATAATCTTTGTTCCCTGTGGAATGTTACGTGGAATGAAAGCTAGACTATAATTGTAGAATGACAAATCTCGAACTTTTTAAAGACAGCACATGATTATGTTGAGTAGTATACTGATGTATTAATATATTTAATAACATGTTTTTCCCCGTGAAATAATCAATCACATGGTTATAGCCTTCTGCAGTATGCCTACTACTTCACAATCGTCTTTAGAAACAAATAAAACGTTGGCCAAATGCGGCTTCTGTTGTCCAAAAAGAGGTTAATGAAGAAGAGGAAGAAGTTTTGCTGATTGTAAAACATGTTTTACGATTTTGGGTTTACTAAAAACCATAAGTGTTTTTGAAGAGGATATCAGAAGCAACAGTAGTTTGATGAAAATTTTGAGGGTAGATAGGGAAAAGTCTAGCCAACATATATTGAGAGCCAAAAAGTGTGCTCTGAGATGGATTCACACTCAGATGACGTAATGTATAGTACTGCGCTCTACACGTCACACACAGTGTTCATGGCTATGAGAAAAGTAACTAAAAATCCTTGGTCCGTTATGAAGGTGGCTGAGTGGATCTGTAAAATAAAGGTCTTGGGTATGGATGTCACCCCTTTTTAGGCCTAAAAACGACAAAAATCTTTTGCGGAGATGGAGAGCACTAACTAAAGTACGAATCAAAATGCTGATTTACTTTTTCTATGTCCTTTGTGATTTCTTCCCTCCTTTGATCAGAGATCTCGTTGACGTCATTTACACCGTTTTCTTTTGAGGGATCTGATACTTCTTCAGCGAGATCTATGTTTGATATGCTAGGTTGTTCAGCCGCCATTTTCATGAAGTTAAAGTCGGAAAATATTTAATTTTGACACGTCACCTCGTGTTAAGAAAAATTATCATACATTGAGGTGAAGCATCAGATCTGGTGTAAGTAAACAAATTTATTTGTAGCCTTCGATTTCAGAAAGTATTCAAAGAAAGGCTAACGTGGTGCGTAATCTATACAACGTGTAGTGGAAGTAGGCTTTTTTTAAAAATGTAAGGGATGGAAGACTGTAAATGTAATTATAACATAAGTGCATTTTAGCTTACGTTTTGTGGCACACACAACAAACTGCACAACGAACTGTGTAACACACCATAATCTATCCAATGAAAACGTTAATATACCCGTCCCCATAAAACAGAAAAATGTTTTAAGTGTGTATATTATATATAGCTTCTAGTAGAGGGTTAGCTAATTCACTAAATGATGAAATTATATACAACAGAAACACTATCGTAGTGTCATTTTTTACGGGGTGAAACTTTACATGGAGGAATTTCAGTTTTAGTAGTGGATAACTTCTCTGTTTGTTGTGCCCTTTTTCCATTTTCCATTGAAGGATGATACACGATTTCCGAGAAAATGCAACCATTATGGATTCTATTGTGACTACGGTTCGCCACTAGGGCAAGTTTCAATCCGGCTTCACCTGACAGTATAGGAAAAATTGATTAAAAAGTTTCGTTTTTCTTCCAAAAAGTCCCGGCAAAGTGCAGAAAATTCTTTTAAACAGTCCAGAATAAAAATAGGTAGGTACAGCAAGAAGAAGAAAATCAACAATCAAGACATTTTCGCACGACCAGGTCTTACTTCTCCTATGTATGTAAACATAGCGAAAAAAGCGTGAAGTATGCCCTAGTAAAACATCAAAATCCATAATAATGGCTGCATTATCCCCGAAATCGTGTATTTCATAGCTAGCTAGTTTAATGTTATATTTATATTTTGATTTTTAATGATGCTGATTTAGTGCTAGAAAGTCGGTGTCGGCCTCCATCAGCAGGAAGGCTATATACCCCAGAATTTATGAAAGGATGAGTGAAAATAAGCAAGAAGCAGGAGCTGAGCTTTAAAAACTTCGGAAGTGACGAAAATTTTCTCCGACAAAGTTTTGTCCGATAAGGTATGTTTCAATGGAAACTATGAACACATGGCTTTCATAAAATGGAAAATTGGATTGATAGATGATTGATAGATGATATTGTTAGATGATATTGATAGATGATATAATAACATTTTTAAGAAATTTTATATATTTTACACATTAAAAGTATTTTTAGACAATCTATTTTCAGCCCTTCTAATTCAGGTCGGCACTCTGCATTTGGTGAAGTGATTGCCAACGTGTTTTGAAAAATTCCACTACACACAGTAAAAGAAGAAATATCTGAAGCATAACTATTAGACTGATTAGTGGCAACACACACCATGAGGAGTTATTTACAGCTAGTTAGTCTTTTTCACTTACATTTGACTACAAGCGTGAAACAACTTTCTGGAAGATGCAGATACTCAAATAATGAGCGACATTAATGATAAATGATATGTTAATAAATATAAACAAAAGATCATTTATGTATTTTTTTACGAACAAGAAAATAATAATAAAAAGAAAGAATAGAAAAATATAAAATAAGTGTCATAATTGAAATATAAAGTTGAAGAATACTTTATGGTAAAGTTTTTTTAGCCAATACTAACATCAAAGAGATCTTATAGAAGAAAAGTTCAAAAAGTGCATTATTAAATTACATTAAGTTATCTTCAAAACTCGAATGACATATATAATTCACGTTTTTGCCGATGTGACTTTTTTTTTCTTGGATTCAGGTCGGCAAAAAAATTTTTTTCTTGTGTCTGAATCAATGATGGAGAGTAATAAGTTGGAGAATTTGCTCTCCATCCTTGTTTTAGTAATGAAAGGAAAAGAAGCAGATGTCAGCAATTATCAAGCAAAGAACACAGACATTCATCAACAGTGTGTCACTTGAAAAGTCATACGTTTTGTTGAAATTACAATACCACCACCCTTAAAAAATTTCTGATTGCAACAGCTCCTGTATGGATGATATATATACAAGTTTATAAATCTTTGATGTTGAAGGGATCTAGACAGATAATGTTGCTATGAGATGCTACTTTATATATTATAAGGTTGATTTTGTCTTAAGATGAGTTGATGAGTGATAATTACAAGAGTGATAACTAATTGATACGTTGATCTGTCATATAAATACACTTAAAAAGACATTGCTGTTATCTCTATAGAGGATACAATAATGAAGGTAAAAGTAATATCAAGGAACCCAGATGATTACGTGCGTCAATCAACAACAGAAATCAACAGGCTGCCCCGAAATCTTGATCCAGACCTCCATCCATTTGAAGCAGCAAGAGAATATACAAGAGCACTAAATGCTGCAAAACTTGAACGTGTGTTTGCAAAGCCGTTTATTGCATCCTTGGATGGCCATTCAGATGGCGTTAACTGTTTGATAAGAAATCCACTAAAACTATCTTCTGTGGTATCAGGGGCTTGTGATGGTCAGGTAAATCAGTTATACTTGCATATGGGATTAAACAACGAATTCTTAAATGAAAACATTTTCATAAAGGAAAAGAAAAAAAAAAGATGTAATGATACATGATGTAAATGCAACACAGAATAAAATGTTTAGTTAGTTGTAATGGATTGTTGGTGTCCTGGAAAATATATAATTTGGAGATATATTAGTGGAGATTTCACATTATTGGAACGTGGAACCCTACAAAAAAACCCAAAAAACTGTATTATTACTTGATATACAATTTATTCTAGATCAAGTTCTGGCAACTCCAAAATCGACATTGTATAAAAACCGTTACAGCTCATAGGTTTGCTTAAATATTATTAAAAATTGCAGCAGCATGGATACTGTGATTGACTTTCATTAAATCATTCTTTTCATTTTTCCTCTAGTGGTTTTGTGAGGGGTTTGGCATTTTCTCCTGATGGAGCCAAGCTGCTTTCTGTAAGTTAATGGTAATTATTGTGTGTAAAAGTGCATATGATTGGCTAAAAAAACCCAGGAAAATCAAAGTTTGTTCCGTTTGTTGTAAGGTTGGTGATGATAAAATGATTAAGTTTTGGGATGCAAATGATGACACAAAAACAGAATCGCTTTCCACTTATCTCCATGGCAACATGATGACTGGTATGTAATACTTTCATTCTCACTTGTTTATTCAGCAGTGAAATTGAATAGAATAATTCAAGAATGATTTGTTCCTTTGAAAGAAATGGACATGTTTGTGAATTTCTAATCTGGCTGGCAAAAAGTTATTTTTGTTTTTTCTTTTCTTTTCTTTTTTTGGAAAACTAATTTCTTTTCTTTTTTGTCTCTTGCTGTTTTTACTGGGCTTCGGCTAGTTCCTGTTGTTTTCAGCAGTTTCTATGTGAGTCATACTGGCAAAAATTCATTGGAAATTTCAGAAGGCTCTATATGTTAAGATAATATCAATAGGTTAGATAATGTGTTTCAAATAATTTACTTTTGACAATTGAAAGCTTCCAGTCTATCTTATCAATCGTTTGCAATGCGTACAGAACATGACAGCTGCGTCGTTCTTAATTGCTATGTCAATGAAATCTATGTGGAGCAATTAAATTAGCTACCAATACATGAATATATAGATTATTCTACCTGTTTATTGGCCCATTAATCATTGTGAACACTGGCTAACTTACCTCAAGTTAAATTTTCAAAACCCAATCGCAGTAAACACATCGACAATGAATTTAAAATCGAGAACACTGGAGATAAAACATTCGCACATCAGTCATCTTTATCATTCAACGGATTGCCAAAAATCGTGAGAAAGTTAGAAGATTTTCAACAATTCAGGAAAGGCACGAAAACGTATCTAACAGATGAACAGATCTTGCATGAAGCCTAGTCAAAATAGTTCTAAGTCAAAATAGTTCTTTTTTATTCTTTTTTTTATTTTGTCTTTGTTTTCATCTATATTTATTTATATATTTGAATTTAGACGGAAGAACCAAATTGTGGATGTCAAATAAATGTTAAATAATAATAATAAAGTGTAACTAAAAATAACAATTTGGTTTAAATAATAATAATAAAATTTTTCTGTTTTGGATGTATGACTTTTTCAGGTATTGATCATCATTACAAGGATCCTGTGTTTGCAACATGTGGAGATAATGTAGATGTTTGGGACGAACACCATGCAGCACCAGTGCGCACATTTAGTTGGGGTGTTGATACCGTTCATAGTGTCAAGTTTAATCCTATTGAGGTAGGTGATAAATTACACTATAACAGAACAAAAATTGAATTTGAAATGGTTGACTAAATATTTTTCTGTTTTGGTAGACATATTTGGTTGGAGCTACTGCGTCTGATCGCAGTGTAATACTTTATGATACACGTGGTTCCAGTCCCCTTCGTAAAGTCATCATGAAAATGAGAAGTAACACCATAGCTTGGAATCCTGTCGAGGTATGATCACAATTATAATTTATGTACTACTAAATTGTATTTTGGCCAAAAATTCAGGGAAAATTTGGACCAAATTTCTGAATTTGAATTTGTGGATCACTTTCAATAAAGTTGTTTTGTGTTTATGTCCGTAAATTTCCCCTTAATTTGTGATGAATGTTTTTTTTGGGAAAACAAGCAAAAATTGCTTAGAAATAGTTTAAAACGTTTAGTGTGTTTACTGAAATGGTGTTCTACAAGGAAATCTTTAATCAGTGTAGTCATTTTTATTTTCTATCTGTTTTTCAATGGGTTACCCAATTAATTTTTGATCCATTCTTCAGGCGTTCATATTCTCTGTGGCAAATGAAGATTCCAATGCATACACGTTTGATATGCGTCGTCTTGATTCACCAGTCAATGTCCATATCGACCACGTGGCAGCCATTTTAGATGTTAACTATTCGCCTACAGGACAAGAATTTGTTACAGGCAGTTTTGACAAAACAATTCGCATATTTCCTCGTGATAGAAGTAACAGCAGGTGTGATCTTACACCCTAACAGTTCAGATGATATGTCATGCCCTACCACGCCCGCTTTCAGATGATATATTCACTCATCTTGTAATTGTTGTTTCAGGGAAGTTTACCACACATCTCGTATGCAGAGAGTATTTTGCGTGACATTCAGTGGTGATGCTTCTTATGTTCTCTCAGGAAGTGATGAGACGAATATCAGGTGAAAAATACTTTCCCTCAAGTACCTTTGAGTGTTACCTCAGCTTATTTGTCTCTTTGTTCTTCATTATGAACATCTTAAAATATGATTTTCGAAATGGACTAGTTGAACACAAATCTAATTTCACTCTATGCCCTAAAAAATATTTCTATTGTATATTTGAATGTTGTGTTATTATCTCTTGTGCTTTCCTGGCAGGGTGATTAGCGCATTGATCATTCGTACAATTAACGATTAATTTGTATTCCTTATTTTTGGGCAAAAAATCGGAAATGATCTTCCTCAAACATAAATCTCAACAAAACACTGTATTAAACTAAAGCGCAAACCTCTCCTCCCTTCAGACTGTATAAGGTATCTTGGAGTTCTTGTTGGTTCTAAACTTAATTGGAAACCACAAATTGATTGTGTCTCATCTAAGCTTGTTAAAGCAATTAAATGCCCTTCCATTTTAAGACATTATGTGTATCTTCTTTGTTATTGGTTCAAGCTTACTATGCTCTACTTCCCTCACATAGGTGCTACTGTAGTCTGGTCCGGGGCCAAAACACAACATCTCTTATACAACGTATAAGCACTATTTCTTTCTCTGACCCTCTATCACAAGTCCAAGCAATCTTTGGAGCTCTTAGAATCATGTCATTTAACTCTCAGATCTTTATGAATAATGTCTTCTTCGTTTATGGTCTTCTTCACAGAGAGCTCCCTATTTCGGTTTGCCAAGTTTTTAACATTTTAACGTTTGATAAACACAAGAGGTAGTAAAAGGGGACTGGTTAAGCTTTCAATAATTTAAACTGATCTATTTGGTCATCAAGCTAAGCATGGAATGGACACTTCAAAAAAAAGGTCAAGAAATTTCTCCTGGAAAAACCAATCATTTGATTTTGTGAGTTAGTTGGTTTACCTTAGGTTGATTGTTCTGGCTGTCACTTGTCCTTGTTATGTTTTTCATTTATTTGCTGTCAATAGTTGTGTTGTATCGTTGCTGTTGTTTGTCTTGTTGTTGGACTGCATGATAACTTATAAACAGTTTCTCTGTTTCTATTTTGTTTTTTCTCATTATTTCCCCTTCTCCCTTCATTGATGGCAGCCACGTCCTCCTAGATTAGCTAAAAGTGTCTCAGTTAACATCATGATATTTTGCTTGGTCATTATAGAACTTTAATTTAATTCTAAAATTTGTTTCAGCGTTAATGTATTTTTATTTTCTTGTGATTACTTGTTATATGACCATAACTTTTTGTATTTTGTGTTTTGAATTCATATTTTGGTCAAATAAATGCCTCACTTACTTTCTTTCTTTAGGTTATGGAAAACAAATGCTTCTCAAAAGTTAGGACCGGTACGTTTCTCTGTTTTGTTGTATTCTGCAATATACGTTTTTTTGTTCGGTATTTTATGACAGCCTTTTTTTGATAGACCAATCCACGTCAACGCCGGCAACTCAAATATAACGACAAACTGAAAAAACAATATCAATATCATCCCGAAGTGAAGAGAATACTAAAGTAACGCCCTGCTTAAACGTTTTTATATTCATTTCTTCTTCATTCTGTATGGGAAGAGTTTCGTTGTTTCGTTCATTTTCGTTCATTTTCGCTATTATAGACATCGTCACGTTCCGAAACTTATTTATAAAGAACGAAAAGAGAAGAAAACCATGCTGGATTCTATAAAACGAAAGTATGTCGATTCGTTTGTTCGGAGATGTCCAATCTGTATGCCGGTTGTAATTAAGTGTTTCGATAAAATTTTCCATTTCTTTAGAGAGGAGAATGTCCGTTTGCACAGTAAACCAGGCGCAGTTGCTGTGGTCCCAGAAAGAAAGAAGCACGTGGTGGTTGTAAAGAAGTAACTCCTCTAGTTGTTCTGCGCATGTCCGAGAGAATGATTTCGCTGTTGTTTTGAGACACGATTTTGATAGCACGGCAAAAAGAAACGATGATGTCCTTACTGAAAAGATATCCTCACAGAGAAAAAATCTGCTCTGACTGCATCATGTTCTGACTAAATGTTCTGACTTGATCGACTTCTTACCGGCAATGGGTTGATGGCCATATTTTTTGGCACGATCCTGCAAAGACAGGTTCATGAACTAATTTTTTACTGTATGCAACATGCAAGTGACGTGAATGATATTTCTTGTTGAATGATTGATCTTCGTAAATTTTCCCAGGATTACATTGTGGTAAACCATCGGGAGTACGCCGTGTTTACGTCATGTGACATTCGCGTCGTGTTACTTCCGATTATTCGAGCATTTGATTCGCGGTTGCGGTCCGTCTTCTATATTTTTTGCACAAATGAACATGCGTTGGTATCATTGACAAGCAAATCGTTCCGTGCCCTGTAAAAATGTCTGTCGAATGTCCCGAAGTTCTGTTTATATCTCGTATTTTGACCAAACGGGGCCATCACAGGGTTTATGTTTTATGAAATTATTTGTTATTTTAATTGTTGAGTGAAATCGTAAAATTATGTTTTAAACCTTTTTATTGCTTGTAAATCTAAAAAACGACATTTAAGATCATAATCAGCCATCTTCCAAGAAATGTACCACTACCCAGTCATGTATGTTATAATCAAAGTTACATTCTTCTATTCAAAATTTTGTATTTACAGAATTATTGACTGTTGTGTGCATCTGTAATGAAAAATAATGCCCGAGGTCGATAGTAGAGGTCTAACTTGCGAGACCGAGTCAAAACACCTTACTAGGGTTTCAAAAATATTAATTGACGACATGTTCCTACATAATTTAATTTCAAATTTTGGAAACAAGGCGTTAAGAATTCGACATTCGATTCATTAAATTATCGAACTCTTCAAACATTCGATATTATATAGAAGATGTTGAATCATTTTGCAGAAAAAGATAAGTATGTGTAATTAATTTAATTAGATTAAAAATGGCTGATATGTTATTTTGCAAAAATTACTATGAATGCCACTCTTCAGGTCGAAAAAAAACCAGGAGAAATATGGTACTTGTAGTAAGAGAGGTTTAACCATATTTTTTTGGAAATCATAGAAATTTCTACAAGTACCTATACCACTTTTGCCTACTTTAATGGGATTAAATTTCGCGGGGATTAAATTTCGCGGATTTCGCGGATTTGGGTGTCATCCGCGAAATTAAGTCCCAATGGAAATTTGAAAGGGCCTCATTCGCGAAATTAAATACCCGCGAAAAATTTGAAATTTTTCTTCGATCCGCGAAAATTTTAAATTTTTATCGATTTATACCTTTTTATAGATTCGTTATTATCGCCCGCCCCTCAAATCCCGTTCTGAGTAAAATCTCTTCGTTATTTTCCGAATTTCGCACACTATCGAAACAAAATTTTGAGAGAAGTTCTGTTTGCAAAATTTGGAATCATTTCAGAAAAATTAGATTTAATCCTGATCCGCGAAATTAAATCCCTGCGAAAAATTAGGAAACCCCTCATCCGCGAAATTAAATCCCCGCGAAATCTTAAAATTTCGCGGATGGGCCCAACCGCGAAATTTAATCCCCGCGAAATTTAATCCCATTAAAGTATCTCTGTTTTGAAGGCAAACGTAGACAGATATTTTTCCCACTAAAAGATGAAAAGATAGGGGAATATAAAAAAGAACAGGGTACTTGCAGCAAAGTGTTTTATTATCAAATTTATGTATGGAAATAATTATGTATGGAAATAATTATGATGTTCATTGAGATACTTTTTATAGTTTTTTTTCTAAAAAGTATGAAAAACGACATATTTTCACCCCCTGCTTTTGGCGTTTTGAGAAGAAATTGACTTAAGAATTAGTTGACATCTCTATTAGGTAACTTAGTTGGTGTCAGTGGGATAGCCACTGACACCAACTAAAATATTTTAAAGTGTATTCTCTTCAGAGAAGGACAGAAAGGTCCATCATAATATATGCCTGGAAAATCATCGAAAGCTAGTACTAAACGTCTGTGGAGAATGTGGCCAGGGGATTTTTGCCTATGAACCACATGTACGTACCTTAAGGGACATACGCTAAAACGGCCTGATATGGCCTGATTTGGCCAAAATACCTAAAATTTGGGTAATGTACGCAGTGATATATCAGAAGAGACCGTTTATGTTACATATCAGCTGTAAAGAGAAGTCCTTTTCAGATGTTGGTGACCTCCTTTGTTCAACTTGGTCCTAGGTCATTCAATATCCTGCCAAGATATCTACGTAATCGAACTGTCTGTAGTAGTGACAGTTTCAAAGGCATTTAGACAAGCACCTATTGAAAATCCCTGATGAACCTCAAATCCCAGGTTACTTGATATTGTAAAACATATTCAAGACACCGGTGCAGAAAGCGGTGGCCATCCACGGAAGAATCACCCCCATCATGTACACCAAGTAAGTAGGTATACCCTTTAAAACTTGCTAGTACAATATGTTTTTAACAACGTGAACAACAATAACAACGTCAGGCAGCACTGTGATTCCTCTGGTGGGCACAGGATTTTCACGGATTTCAGTATACAATACCAATTACGAACGGACAATTGGCCACCCTTTTCTAATTCGGAGAATTCTTAGCAAAAATCGGATTCCAACACACTCAGACACCCTAAGCATCATGGGCAAATACTGGGTAAAACATTTGCAGGAAAATAGTGATGGAAATGTTTCCCGATGAAGTTTTCCCGATGGGATAAAGAGATTTGATACAAGCTACTGGAAGGTGAAGGTGACAATCTACTGGAAGGTGAAGGTGACAATCCACTGGAAGGTGAAGGTGACAATCTACTGGAAGGTGAAGGTGACAATCCACTGGAAGGTGATGCCTAATTTTTGCAGTTAGTCCATTAGTTTTGCTAAGCTTCGCACAAACGTGATTAAGATGAGACGACCAAGATAGAAATTCGTCGACGATTACACCAAGATATTTACACCAAGATATTTACACCAAGATATTTACACCAAGATATTTACACCAAGATATTTACACCAAGATATTTACACCAAGATATTTACACCAAGATATTTACACCAAGATATTTGACATACGTTTTGAATTCTAAAACATGATTGTTAAGAGCCTTATGCTTGGGTGATTTTCTAGGGTTATTTTGCGGAACAAAATAACTTTTTACAAAATAACTTCAGTTTTCGTGACATTCAGAGCAATTTTATTTGTTTGTAACTAAATTGTCAAATTATTAAGATCCTGGTTAATTATATTTTCCAACTGGTGAGAATATTTGCTTTTAAAAGGGATACTAGTATCATCAACAAAAAGACAGGATTTACCAAAAGAAATTGCATTAGGAAGGTCATTTATATAGATTAAGAATAGCAATGGACCTAGTTTATTCTTGGGGAACACCATGGGGAATAAGACGAGAAGTAAAAAAAGTGACAAAGCAAGATTTCCATTGTCTAGAGCATGTCTAATTTGTTCTGGGAGATAGATAAGCGCATGGGTTATTGAATGCACAGATAGATAAGCGCATGGGTTATCGAATGCACAGATAGATAAGCGCATGGGTTATCGAATGCACAGATAGATAAGCGCATGGGTTATCGAATGCACAGATAGATAAGCGCATGGGTTATCGAATGCACAGATAGATAAGCGCATGGGTTATCGAATGCACAGATAGATAAGCACATGGGTTATTGAATGCACAGATAGATAAGTGCATGGGTTATTGAATGCACAGATAGATAAGTGCATGGGTTATTGAATGCACAGATAGATAAGTGCATGGGTTATTGAATGCACAGATAGATAAGCACATGGGTTATTGAATGCACAGATAGATAAGTGCATGGGTTATTGAATGCACAGATAGATAAGTGCATGGGTTATTGAATGCACAGATAGATAAGCACATGGGTTATTGAATGCACAGATAGATAAGCGCATGGGTTATTGAATGCACAGAACGGAAGCCAAACTGTTGTTTAAAGAAGAGTTTATTTTTTGACAAAAAAGTGGTCAGACGAGTATGTACAAGTTGTTCAAAAATTTTATCAAAATTCGAGAGGAGTTTTAAAAGACAGTAATTACTAGAGACAAGTTAAAATGTCAGATAAAATTTGGGTTATACCTAGAATCAGTAAGATTTTGTTGGGGATGCTTTTGGGTTCAAGATTGGCTTGGTCATGGAGGAATATTCTTACGAATTTCCTTAGCAATTGAAGTAAAGAAGATATTGAATTGATTGAAAATTATATCCTGATCAGATGTTAAAAACCCATTTATGTTAAGTGCAATGTCTTCGTTGATTTTCTTTTCTTTCGTTGATTTTCTTTTCTTTCAATAATATATAAGGGTTTGAACTTTATGCTATTTTTGGAGTAGATCTTATCATAGATGTATTAGGGGGCAGTCAAAAAAAGTGGTCCAACATTATGATATTTCTTTTCAGTCTCAAGTGTCGATTAGGTTACTTGCACGTTTTCCTTTTCTACTTTAAATGACTAAACTCTCCTCCACAAATTTTGACTGAGCTCTAGCTACGCCTCTGCTTACAGTGTGTTGTTTTTCTGATGATATTTTGCAATTCAGTCTTAAATAGTCCTTAAATAGTTTTTTGAATATAACATATTGTGTTTTGTAGATAGCGTTTGAAAAATACATTACTTACTTACTTATTAAAGAGTGTTTTTAATTTCAGGATCTGTTCCTTAGATGTGATGATGGTCGTGTTAGAGGATCTATTGAAAAACTAAATAATAAAAGGCAATGTGTTCTAAACTGTATTGGGCACTCCTCCACGCTCTTTTAGGTGTTGTGTTTGTGATTTATAGTATTTTAATCTATTCTTTCTTTTATTACGGTAGCTGCAAAAGTGAATACCTTATAAAAACACCCTTGGACTGCTCCTCCTCCTCAAGCTATGAATTTTCAAAAGCTTATCAAAACATTCAATAAGTATTATTTTTTGATATTTTACCAGCTATTCACGAAACAAATTGAAAAATCATTCGACCATGAAAATTATTGCTCGACTTTTTGGGAGCGACAGAGTAGGATTGAATCCTACTTTAGCGATCGCTCGATCTGCAAAAGTATAGTTCTATTGTGTTTTGACCAATCATAAATCACAATATTTGCATTGATCGGCAGTTTTGAATTCCAAAGCTCAAGGTTTAGCAAACATGGCGAGCCAGAACAGTGAGTATTCTGGCGAATTTAAAAGAAACTATGATCGAAATAAAAATGAATTTGACAAATAAAAACATCAGAAACTATTTAAAAAACGTACCCAGCGGGCACACGACGTTATTTTAGCGTTATAATAACGTCATGACTTGACGAAAAATCACGTCATAATATAGTCATCGTATTGTCATATTTGTAATGTTCGACGACGTCATTTAATGAGGTCTAAAGTACGTCCTGATAAAGTCAGAAAAGACGTTATACTGACGTTATAATCACGTAATTGTTTTTCAAGAACAGATGGACTTTAGGACATCTGTAGCAAGGAATTGATCGGAAAAATTAAGTAAGTCATTGATTTAAATAGAAGCAAGCTCTATTAGCAAGATAACTCCACGCAAATAAATGTAAATACATTGTAAGTCCTTTGGTATATAGGTATGTATCAAAATTATCTTAACCATACTTATAAATAATTTTATAGTAAACAGTAAGTAACTATGGTGAAAAGTGGAGAAACGAAAAGTGGAGAAACGAAAAGTGGAGAAACGAAAAGTGGAGAAACGAAAAGTGGAGAAACGAAAAGTGGAGAAACGAAAAGTGGAGAAACGAAAAGTGGAGAAACGAAGCAAGTTTATATACATAAACACTAAGTTCAGAAATTCGTTTCGAATACATTTTTGAAACAAAGACTCTTTCACTGAGCTTACTTTCCACAAATTGAATACTAATAGTTTATCATTTGAGGTTCATAATTTATGTGCTTCATAATATACAAATAAATATTAACTGCTTTTAAAGTCAGTTCTTATTCTTGATGGATCATGTTTCAGGAAAATGTATATTCAGGACATCGACATATTCACGTCTAATTTTTCTCTACTCGAAACATTTTTCGTTGACAATTCACTCACTGAAATAAAGAGCAAAAAGGTGAATCAGTATACATTAAGAACCAAAAAGTGCCGCCGAAAATTTGTCCACCGAAATTAGTGGCTTCGCCGAAAAGTTTTCCCGCCGAAATAAGCTGTTAAGGGTCGATGAAATACTTCTTTGGGTCGATTTATTCCTTTCAGCAATCAATATTACTTTTAAACCTAATATCATGTAACTATTTGGGGGATTTTTGGGCAACTGAGATTAAGTAGCATGAATTATTTGGTTACAGAATATCTTTTGCTCAAGAATGTTCTAATACCATTAAAATCTCTAATCAATGCAGATGACGTCATCTTCGGCATCAATAACGAAATCTTTATCATCTGCATTTTCTGCATCTTCCATTGTATCCTCTAGGATGCTTCGAGGAATACCATCTTCTTCGATAGCTAGGGGTTCTTCAAAAGTATCTCCGTAATTTGCTTCTACAATTTCCCTCAATCTTTGCAGGAAACGATCTTTGTCGGGAATCAAAAATGTTACCTTTAACAAAATCTCCAAACCCCCTTTTGGAATTGGTGATGGTCTGTATTTTGATTCATAGACCTTTCCTACTGCTTTTCCACCCAGCTCGATAAAAAAAACAAGTTGCTCTTGAAATCTCCCGTGGAACATGACCGACGGTTTCGGGTACGACTTTCTCCTTGATTTTTTTCTTCCATGCCAGCGAATATGCGTTATAAATTTTTTTTTTCGTTCATTATGACGTCACTTGTTGAAACATTTTGTACTGTCAAGCTGTAACTCAAAAAGATTTTCAATGCAACGAAAAAAAAAACATGAAAAAAACATTGTTTTAAAGCTGTCAAAAAGATTTTTGCCCCCGCAACGAGCGTAAGCTGCAAAAAGATTGAACTTGGCTTTTGAATGTCGTAAATAGTAACAGCCCTTTAAGCTAGTCATGGTTCTAACACTGAGTTCTAACACTGAACTAAGTAAATGAGCAGCTGGTTCTCGATGATAAATGAGCAGCTGGTTCTCGATGATAAATGAGCAGCTGGTTCTCGATGATAAAAAAAGCTTCTCTCTACGAGTTTTATATTATTTTCTTATGACTATTTGTCACGGAAACTAATTGTAAATATATGAGTTAATAATATATATCTGTCTATCTATTTATTAGTCAGCGGCTTTAACACGCTGAGTTTAAAACCCCCTTGTTTTTTTGTTTGTTTGCGGACAGTTTCTCCCTAATAACAATTATCTCCTTAATCTCTAGCCGCTTCGTTCCCGGTGTATGTTACATTTAAATTTTTGCGTATATATTTTTGTGACGTTCTCCTTAAGTTTAAACTACCTGTGTATAAACACTTGTAAAAATGACCTAGAAGTTTCGTTCGTTCACACGTGGGAAGAAGATTGGAAAAAACAAAAAAAGGGTAAAAAAAAGAAGTTCTTTCTGAACTTAAATTATAAAGATGTTGTTTGGAAGTTTTGTATATTATGAAAATAACATTTGAGTTTTGTTAAAGATGTGTAGCTAAGGGTTAGGGTTAGATCCTATGACCTGGCATCTCTTCTCTCTGTGTCGTCCCCTACCCCTCCTGGTGTTGGTATTATTGCTCGCTCAACGCAGCCTCTTCCTTCGGTCAGTTGCCATTTAATTCGATATTTCTTCCACACTTTTAGTTAAAGAAAAAGGAGCAAATTTCATGAAAACCAAACAAATAATTCGAATTCGAATTCTAGCAAATTCCCTGAGAGCGTTTATTCTTTAATTTCAACATGGCGTCACGCAGTGGAGAAAAACAGAAATTAAAATTTTAAATTTTTTAAATATATATATATATATATATATATATATATATATATATATATTTAAAACCACTTTTTGAAAACCATTTAAAGGTTGTTGAGCTACCATTTATATCATCAAATCATCCATTTATTGGCCATTTTATCGTGTTTCAAATAGTCGGGGGAGAAAAGGGGGGATAAGGAGCATGTAATTATTAGAATATATATAACTGCATTTATTTATTTATATTATATTTAGAATATAATTTTTTTTATCCTTTGGATTCTTGTTATTTTTGTTCATTTATTTATTTATTTATTTATATTATTTATGGTAATATTGCAAATTTACTCATAGTTCTTCAACAAAATAGGAAATTAGTGATGATATTAATAGTCTTCAATATAAATATATTTTTCATGCTTCCCCCCATCATAGTTTCCTGATTTCATCAAAACTTTCTGTTTTTAGATCACTGTATTATGGAATTCAATTTTCTATATTTTAATCGGAAAACCATTAGTTAATAAATTCATATATTTTCGTTCTCTAATTTTTTTATAGGGAGCTCTCCCCCTAGCTGCCCTTGTTGGCAAAGAAGGAGAAATCATTTAGTTTTTTTGGCAACCCTTTAATTTTCCATCTTAAGTAAAGCAAGCAAATTGTCACACCTTGAAGAAAGTTGGGAAACTTTTAGAACTAAATTCCCTGAGAACCTAAACCATTCACTAATTTTTCAAATAAATCTCGTTAAACGAAATTCATTGTATACAATAATTAAGATGGTAGCCGAAACATCTGCTTGCTACAGATCATTTGAAAATTTTAGAGCAACGCGTGGTATGGAATACAAAAAAAGATATTTTGCTGAGATTGTGGTATAAAATAAGACGAACTTCTGTTTTTCTTTTCACAATGTCTTCGAACAGTTTCACTCTTGGTCGCAATTTTAGATAAGAAGAATTAAAAAAAGGATGAGTCATACGGAAGCCATGAAAAAGGAAACCACAACTATAACTATCATGAAAGATCATGAATATCACGGTAGAAATTGAACGGCAACCATACTGGAAGCGGAATTGTTTTTGCTGTCTCAACGTTCTGAAAGGCGTTCAGCTGTTTGGCGGTTGATGGAAAAAACTGTAAACACGAAACGATACAACGCGCTGAAAGAGATTCAAAAGCAAGCTGGAAGGGGAAGAAATGGAATTGAGAAGAAAATTCAATGAAAACTTTTCGTTTGTTGATACAATGTATTAAAATGTTGGAGATTTCGTTTTGGCCGTTGAAAATATCGAGGGTGCTTCAAGGTGTTTCTCTGGTGTTGCTGTTGTCTCTGACTGCGAGGTTGTGAGCCTAGTCCATAAGTTTCTCTCCAATATTTGTAAATATTTAAAAAATCAAATCGATTCGTCCTTATAGAAGCGGTTGTATTTTATCTTCATTCCAGTTTTCTTCTCAACAGTTTTCTTGTGTCTTGTAACTATCGAACCGGAAAGCTTAAGCTAGATTCACATTGCGCGAGAACTGTACGATGAGATTTGCCAACAATTTGGCAAGCCCTGACCTAGCAGTTCTCTTTTTGTTATTTCCATTTGATAACGAAAGAAAATATTGTCAATGTGTTTCACCAGGTGGTTTTTATAATCAAAAATATCCAGATGGTAAAAATTATTAAACCATATAAATTCCAGAATTCTAATATAAGCGCTGTCCGTAATAATTTCAATTTTTTTTAGTATATAACTTTACTCGTGAATCCGTAACAATTTGTTCTGGTGTAAATGTTGTATGAACTTAAAGTTTCACCCACAAAAAATAAGACGACATTGTGTTGGAGTTTCTATTGAATTTCATTTAATCGGAGAATTGTAAGTCAAGCTGAAAACAATATTAAATTAACCAATTCACTTCATTATTGCTCATAATCGTTTTTTAAAGATCAGTGGGTGGAAAGAGGAGAGGAGAAAAACAGATTTTTCAACTAAAACTTTTGTCCTATATATATATATATACATGTTTTTTTTTATAAGAACAAAGGTTATAATAATAAAGACTTCGAATGTCTAAAAGTTAAGAACATCCTAAGAGGCTAGAAACATTTGTTCTTAAGAAAATATTTTAACATTTCCAAGAAAGCAACATTATAACGTAGTTAAACACAAGAATATTATCATCATGTTGGTTACATCAACTCAACTCCATCAAAATTTAAAATGTCGACCAAGTCCATTGAATTTCGAATTTTGGGTATTGAATAGTGAATAAATTAAGAACACATTAAGAACATTTTAAGGCTTCAAAATTGATCAGAGTTATCGGAGTCCAGTGCTCTTATAAAAACAGTGTGTAGGTGACTCTCCATGTGACGAATTGGTGTTCTTTGCTCGATAATTACTGAAGGTTTCAACATTATGACAACAAAGCTGACTCACTTTATGACCAACATGGATGCTAAACTGATAATAAATTATACCTTACCTTATCGGGGGAAAATAAAAAAAAACGGGCAAAATAATAATTTGGGGAAAATATTGGTCACTGTACCCCGATTATGGACCCCCCAACTATTCGGTACCCACCACCTATCTCTACCTCACGGATTTTCTCTTGTTGTACACTTTCCGCTCTTTGAAATATTTTTAAAATACTCTTTTAAAAATACAACAAATTCATTTAGACCACGATCCGTCGATTCCAATAAGTCATAAAAAACTTTTTCGTGGTGCACCTCTGCGAACTGAGAGATTTTTTGGAATTTTGCAATTTTAGATATCCTAAATACGAATCAATAAAGTTCCCAAATTTTTGATGGGCAGATTTCGAGAAATCAGCGGTCAAAATCTTAATTATCAATATCATTTTTTTCAGCATAAAGACGGCAAACAAAACGCTCAATGTCGTTAACCAATTGGTCTGACATATAGAAGCTTTCACCGATCTCTTCGAACGTAGCAATAAACTCTTCGTTTTCTGTGAGTAAAGCAAGAACCTTCTTTTTTCCTTTGTTAAAGAACGCGCTGGTGGAGTCGCATCCTAGTAAAAATTAAATTAAACGTTATGGAAAACTCTCTTTTATGATAAAAACGTAAGAAAACCATTCAATTTTAAGTTAAGACTTCAAAGAAATTAAAATAATAGATAATAGATTTCACCTGTAAATGCATGCAAACCAGGTAGGGCTTTTGCAATAAGTTTCCATTTTGTATTCACTGCATTAACATTGATGATTCTCTTTTTATTCAATGTTCCTGTAGCGAAGAAAAGATTTTTGGTAATTGATTCTTTGGCGTACACAGCAATAACAAAAACATCTGTATCTGGACTTCGGATCACTATATCTTGATAGTGTGCTGATGCGTGTTTTGCATTCAAAAGAAGTCTTGTATCAGCCTCCTCGTGATCGCTTTCGAGATCAAGAACTTCTGTGATACTTAATGTAGATGAAGAGGTAACTTGAAATCGATGGCATTTATTTTCATGCGTCAAGTAAACAATTTTCCCTCTGAATTTCTCTGGGGGAAGGGTGGACCAATGTTGGAACAAAAACTTCATAATTTCCTCTTTGTTCTGGCCAGCCGATAGAAATTTTTTCCACTGCCTCGGAACAGACTGGCTTTCATTGCTGATCCTGATTAACTGTGTTCCAGCTGCTGCTCTGTTTTGCCGTTCAAGATCTTTGATGCTTATTTTAGGATATCTGTCTCCAACAAAATCCACACGGTGACAACCAAAGCTTTGCCCTAGTGATATTATTCCATTTAACATTTGAGCAGCTAGCTCACCAAATGTTTTGACTTTAATTTTTAACGACTGGAATAGAGCCATAGCATCAATGAGTAGGGCACCACCATTGTTGATTGTAGTTACTAAAGGGTTGTCCAGAGCTTTCTCAAGGATTTCGAGCAACGCACTCTTTGTTCCTTTTACCAACGCACCATCAGGTTTAGCAAATGGAAGTGGAAATGGTCGCAACGGATACTTCAAAACTTCCTTCATGTCAACATCTCTACTTCGTGCAAGAAGTATGAGTTTGGCAAAGAGATTTTTGGTATTTTTTATTGCAACCAACTCACCCTTCTGGTTCTTACTCTTCAACACTTTGTGCATGTTAGTAAATGTGTGTAATTTTACTTGCGATATTTTGGAAAATATGTCGGGATTGTCAGAAAGAAGGTTATTATTAATGAATTCGCCCGCCTTTTTCTTTCCAACTTCTTCAAGAGTATCCATATCTTTTGATACATCTTCAGTAGCAATCACACCACTTGCAATTTGAAGAAGCTCCTGTCGGTTGCTGGAAAACGGATTGATCATGTTATCAATTGTATTGATGATAGATAAAATATCTCCCTCGTCTCTTTTCATTCTGGTTTTATCAAGATCTTTTCTTTTGCTAAGAAAGAGAAAAAATCAAAATAATAGTTTTAGTATCGAATCGTGGTAGCAGTTTTAGGATTAAGGACTTTCAGTTTTTTTTAATTTTACTTATCAAATTCATGATAATTTAAGATGTCCTACATGAAATAATGATAAATAGATCGTACCGAGAGACCAGTTTTAAACCAGCAAATTCTTCTGTGATTTCAGTTAGACGAGCCCTTTCCACTTGCGATAAAACCCATCTTTTAACTGCGCCTGTTTTTTTGGTGAATCCCACAATACCGCCTCTCATTTTGCTGCTTCGATTAAATGTTTGTTCAATCGCCATGCAACGTCAGCAAATGGATTTTTAGATCTTTTGACTGTCCAGTCTTTTGGGATTTTTTGTGCAATCTCTAAAAACCAAACTCCTAATTTAATGTTCTGGATGGAAAGTGTTTGTAGTAAAAAAATGGATTAAGATTGAATGATATTTTGTTTAGCGTGCGATTAAAACATACCTGGGTGAGTTTGGTTAAGAACTGTCATCTCAATCCAGTAACAGGATGCATATCTAGAGTAATTTGTGCGATTTGTTACGAAAAACCATGGCAACATTGATTTGACGACTGAAAGGTGAAGGTTCCAGTCAGCTGTACGAGTTGCTCTCAAATGCAGTAGCATTAACTGGACCATTTCGATGTAAGTACTCCAGAATTTGAACAATTTCGATTCGTTGCACTTTTTTTTCACAAAAGTAGTGAACCCATCAACGACATCAATGAAATTTGACGAAGTGACATAATCTTCGTAAGTGGAATCATCAATACTTTCGACCATAGTACCTAAGACGTTCAGCACATTTTCTTCTTTTTCAAAAGACAGGGATTCTAGATATGCAGTAAAGCGAAACCTGCTTAGAGCTTCGAACATCAATTTGTGACATCTTACCGCTCGATTGTACTGTTTTCCAAGCATAGTTTTTTCTGCTGAGCCCTCTGCAAGTACACCTGATTCAATAAGTACATCCTTAAAAGAAGATAAATTTTATATAATATTGAGTTAGCACACAGTATCTCAGTGAAAACAATCCAAAGAAATGCTTTACCTTCAAACCTGCATCTTTGACATGATAGTATGGAAATCACCAAGTCTAACCACTGTACGTTTGAGAAATTCTTCATTTTTCCATCTCACCATTTGAATTTTAGCATAAACGGCTTCGTCAAAAACCATTGTGATGTGTTCAAGGTTTAATTCATTTGCTGATTTCAAACCAGTTTGCAGAACTTCATGAATTGTAGAAATATCATTAATTGAAGCATTGATTATTGGGAGATATATAATAACAGATTCTTCTCTTGTGTCATCTTACAACAACAACAACAAAAAAAAAAGAAAAAAACAATGAAATTCACAGAATTACATTTATAACATTATTGTTCGAAACAAGTGACATAATATAATTTTTATACCTTTTTCTGATTGAAGTAGCTGGTTGAAGCCTGTCCAGCCAGGTAAGATTCTCTCTCCAAGAACTTCTGGAAGTTTGCAGGTAACATATGCAAGGTCAAGATTTCGAAAGAATGATTGGTTAGGACATTGTTGCATGCAAATTGTCTCACCATCATAAAATTCTTTCACTGAGAGTGATACTTGCTTTCCCAGGTAATAGGTTGGCAACTCTTCTAAGTCGGCATCTACTGTTCTCAAACGCTTGCTGATAGGTATAAGGGGGTCAGATGTTTCTAATTGTATTGACGAGTTTTTTTTTGAATACATATTCCATGAGTGACATGTGTGGACCCAGATCCACTTAACGTTTCTTCACAAAAGTCTGCATTATCATAGACAAGAATAGAAAAAATGTCTTTCAGAATGCTGGGTGGCAATACACTATTGTTTAGGTTGTTTCTTGTAGCAATTGCACTTTCGTATCCTCTGAGGGTAATTGCTGAACAACAGTATCCAAAGTGATTGAGAATGGTGATTAGCTTTGATGATCCAGTCAATTGTTTGGTAGCTGCTGCAAGTGATATCGATTTATAAGTTAATGTTTTTCCTTTACTTCTTGTATAAATCAAGTCCTGGACAAATGAAAAAACTTTTAACTGGTTCGATTCTGAAATGTCAACAAACTTTGCAAAATCAACTTCTTCAGTGAATCCAAGAACTAATGCTAAAAAGTTGAACAGAATCGGTGGTACACCATCTTTAATGTTGTCCAATGTAAAGTCTGATGGAGATGGCGGCCAAGGTCCTTTGATGCCCTTTGACTGGTCGAGTGACTCTTTTACAGCCATGGCAATTCTGTGAAACATGACTTTGTTAACAAATCGCAAAACAGTGTTTGAATCTTCTTGTTCGCACTCTGTATCATTATCTGAAGCCTGTGATGTTGAAATTTGTGAATCATCAGAAAAACATTCTACATACTTTGTGTATAATGCACTTCCGCCAGAGTTACTTGAAAACACTAGTTCACTTTTTCTTTGATCAGGTGGCTGGTAGAAGACTAAGTCTGGATATTTTGACTTTAGCCTAATTTTTAACCGAGAACTTTGGTAGTTAGAGATGTCAAGGTTTTCAATTTTCCAAACAATTGTTATGAAATATTTGAGCAAGTTCTGTAAGCTAAAGAGCTTCCCTTCTGCTATGATTTTAGAATCAACAATATCACTGCAAAGTTTTTTAAATGAGACGTCATACTGTTGATGAGAATTAGAAGAAGACTGTCGTTGTTTCAAAAATTTTGTATATTCAGTGACGCATTTCCTGTGGACTCTAACCTCAATCGCTACCATGTCTTTATCTTTAATTTCTTTTAAGATGTCAAAGTCGTTTTTCAGCTCAGCAGCTTCTCTAAGTCTTCCGCCATCAACTGTTTCCACCATACTCAAACATTGCATTTTTGTCCGTCTGTCAAATGGATCCTTTACATAGATTGAGCCACTTTTCTTGCATATCAAACATCTCTTGGGTAACACAGCATTGGAAGTTGAAGCGGTTATTATCGATGTTGATGGTAGAGCTTGCATGTTGCTGTTGTTTTCTATTTTCTATTTTGTAGATGTTATTGAAGATTCAGATAGTCTGATTGATTTCCTTTTCCCTTGCTCCTTTGCTTTTTGTTTGGCCTTTTTATTTTTTTTCTCGTGTAATTTTAGACGAATCAGTAAAATATCTGTAGCACTTCACATGAAACATTAACTTGCAGTTTGTTTTCTGTTGTTGTTCAATCTCTTCCAATTTCTCTGGGTATTTTCTTACTTTCTTAGCGACCATTGTTGCTTCACAGTCTTCATCATTTATCCTTATCCATTCATTTCTGCACTTTAACATTTTTGTGTATGTAACCTCTGTAAAAGAACTTAAATCATCTTTTATTTTTTCAAAATGTATTATACATTCACTCGTGTTGTCTACTGAAGCCGCCATTTTTACTAATGTTTGTTTATTAAATCGCTTTATATATTTTCCGGAATGAGAATTGCCGTTATTTCATTTTGAAATATTTCATTCGGTAAATTAAATTTCAACTTATCGAAAATTACCCGAAATTTAATCGATGAGGTATTTATCGTGTAATTCAGCAATTTTAAATGGAGTTTTTCTCCAAACCTGCTGGGAAAAAAGTTGGGAACTTTTTAGATTTGCGTTCAGAACCTTATAAAACGCCAATATTCAAATAATATTTCAGTTCGCAGAGGTGCACCACGAACTGAAAAAATAAGAACACACGGATCGTGGTCTAATTATTGAATTTACTTCAGGACAAATTTTTGCGGGTAGACAAATGTTGAAAAAACACTTAAATTTACTGAAATTGCAAAAATAAATGTCGCAATATTCGGAAAGTTTCAAATATTTTTACATGATGGTTGTAAAATCTTTAAAAACCATTTCATTTCGACTTTTTGAAAAGTTTGAGATATATTATCAATATCAAAAAAAGACTTAAACTCGCTCGTGACCAATAATAACACAGAATAAACACAATCAAAGACACTGATAAAAAATAAATTTCGCAAAATCTTGGAAAACTACCTTAAAATTTGCATGTTATTTTGCTCTGATTGTACTTCACCAGCTTGCATTTTTTATTGTTTTTAGTGAGATTTATGATGACATCAATGTGTTGAAATAACACTGTTTTTACCTAATTATTGCATTTATTTTTAGGAATTCAAATACCTGGCAAAGAAGCGCCACCTCCTTTGAGGGAGGGCCACCTTATTTGGTGGAAACTAATGTTCACTGAGGTGAACACCAAAGCTTAGCTCAAACTCGTAACACGTAGCTAAAAACTCTTAACTCAAAGCTCGAAACTTAAATAAATCAGTTGTTTTTATTGTCTTCTAATTGTCTCCTCCCTCCTGGCAATGATCTTATGGAGGGAACTCGAGGATGGCTTGTGGTATTCCAATGTTTTATTGGAATGGCCGGCGATATTGAATTAAATCCTGGCCCTTTCCTTCCTGCAAAAATAGTTTGCGGATCATTTAGTCAAGGCAATATTCGTTTTGATGAATCTGCTGGGAAACGGTGGGCATGCAATGCATTATGGTCCATTTGCTATTCAGTTATAAAGAATTTGCGTTTTTGATCGCAATGGGATTTAGACTGCATATTAACACTGGGAAATGGACTATACGAAACGTTGGGTTTTTCAAGGTACTTGTCTTTTGATGACCTTCCGGACCGAGTAAGATTAAATGGTGAAGGCCTGACACTAACTAGGTATAGGGAGATAACAGGAATGTTAAATTCAAATACCGAGAACTTCCTCCATTGTCTTCATTATGAAAACGTTAAAGGAACAATATTTATCGCAAATGGCTTCTCTACATCTATATTTTCAGTTAACGGAGTTACTTACATTTTTGACTCACACGCTTGCGATTCAAATACAGGTTCACCAGATCATAATGGTGTGTCTGCGGCGATGAAATTCAATTCGTTTAAGCATGTGGAAGATTACGTTAAAAACATATATTAGCTGAACGCGAATCAACTTGATCCGTACCGATGAGTTTATAGCAACCTAGAACCCAGTGCCCCAAAAGTTATACGAAAATTGTCTTGTTTAAACTTGACACGTCTAAACGCGCTGAACTTCAAGCCCCCGGCTTCTAGTTTATCTTTTATTACGGTAGCAGTGAAAGTGAATACTGTATTAAAACACCCTTGGACTACTACTACTACTACTACTACTACTACTACTACTACTACTACTACTACTAGTACTACAACACCACATTCTGTCACTAAACTTGCTCCTGCCACAGTTATGTTTAACAGACAAATCGCAAACAACATTGATGTCAACCAAATTAACTGCTTGGATGGTAACCAAAAAATACGACTATTATGATATCAACGTTCTTGGTTTTCAATTCTGAAAAGGAGGGATTGTAGTATTCGGCTACCGGACCTTTGGAGAGTTACTCTCTGTCTTTGCAACAAAGATGGCGTCCATACGTTTTACTTATTATAATAAGATCCAATGTTTCCTACAAGATCACCACTTAATTATCCCCAATAATCACTGCAAGTGTAACTAATGACTTTTAATTTAGGTGTGGTTTACACGATAAATCTTTTTTTCACCGTTTCTCTTTTGTAATATTTTCATAATGTAGATAGGTTAAAAAATGACGTAAATAATCTTAATTAATGTTGCTCATTTCATAGATTTATAGATTTATAGATTTATAGATTTATAGATTTATAGATTTATAGATTTATAGGATATATCATCTCCAGTTTTACAATAACGGGTGGTGTATTTAAGGAAACCTTTGCATACCAATCTTTATGAACAGAACATGCTTTTTCTTATCACGTCGCAGGAAACACGGTTCAACCTTTTCGAAAGGCTTTTTCTTTATTCGACGTTTTAATATCGTCAGCAACCACACCGATGCTTTTATTCACGGTAGCAACAAAGGTTGGATATCGTGTTTAAAACCTTCGCCGTCAAAATTTTCCGAAACGTCCTTTTCCCGCAGCCCGCGGGTTGTCTTGCATAATTATTACTGTAATAATTTAATCTAATACTTTGATTAGATGTTACATTACATTAATTAAAAACATCCAATAGGAAGGTATTTTATTTGCATAAATTACTACAGCGTGTTTTGCGAAGCGTGTTGTGGAAGAAGAAGAATCAGTGTTCGAAAAGTGAAAGTAAAGGCATTTGAAATTGAAGTACGTGAATTTAATATTCATTCTGCACTTGATTATTTTTGTTTGGAGTTGGTTTAAATTTATGTTCTTATTAATGTTTAAGCTTTTCGCAGAAAACAGAATAGCACAAAAACCTAGGCTTCCCTGCAGACCAGAAGCAGCACACTACACGTTGTTGTCATCCTGGAGACCAGGGGAGGCCAACAGTGTCTTGAAGTAGTTATTAGGAATAAAAAGGAAATGCCAGGGTATTTTAAAGTTGTACAAGGAAATTTTCATCAAGGACATCCTAAATTTGGTCATAAAGCTGGAATGCAAAAACTTAAACAAAAATTCTCATTCGATGGTGTCAGATTTACCCAATTCATTCCAGGTATTAAATTCAGAAGTGAGTATTACGTTATCGAAAAATAAGTTTATATTAAATTTGATGATGAGAAAGCTGGCCAGAAAACAGAAGTTAGTAACAGCATAAGTTGTAATTATGATGCATTTCCTGTTGAACGAATTACAGTAGACATCCGCATCAAGAGGACACAGTTTCCACTAATGTTATCTTGAGTATGTACCTGTCACAAAGTATAGGTTCTTAGTTTGAACCAAGTAGTAATTAGTTTTGAGTTGCTGAAACAGAAATCATTCAATCATGGGCAAATGTATGTAGCACTGAGTCGTGTCACCTCGCGTGAAGGTTTAATTGGTGCTTTCAATGATAATAACTATATTGGTTGATGAAAGAGCTAAGGCAGAGTATCATTATTTGCGTGAAAGTCAAAAATGCACTTTTCAGAATTGAACCGAGTTAATATTCGTGAAAAGTGTTTTTTATTATTATCTTTATGTAATGTAAAATCTTTAAGAAAACATGTAGTTGATGTAAGATCAGATCAGGTATTATTAAACTGTAGAATACCTAATAATAATGACACAATAATGACACAATAATCACACAATAATCACACAATAATGACACAATACATTGATATTGTTCTAGGTCTTTTTTAATATGAAAACTGAGATCAACTTAACTTTTTTGAATAACTTTATTCAAGTTGTACAAGAGGCAACACATACAAGAGGTGGTCTTATAGACCATGTTTATATAAAAAAAACAATTTCTTACAAAGTTTAATATTATATATAAATATATATAATTATAAAAAGTATGCTTTTCACTGATCATTAAACAATTCAACTTTTTATTGAAAGTAAAGCATATGAGAATTCTGAATTTTGATTTGAAAATTTGTACAGAACTATTATGTAAAATGTTGATATTTTAGTGAGATGTTCTGTCCACCAGAAAGAATTCCCAACTAGACTTGACAACTAGACTTTGTCCGTGGGAAGCTACCCAACCAAAACAACCAGTACCACCGCCCACCGCCCACCGCCCACATCCCAAAACGGAAATGGGGAAGTCATTACTAAAGACTAAAGTATTAGTGTTTGTGGTAAACATATTCATAATTATCAATGCTAAATCTCAGAAAAAATATTCACAAATTGTGAAATATCTCACTCACACACTAAACTACCCACGCAAAATTAACTTTTGGAGTGTATACAGATTTACATATATACGATATAAGGTATTAACTAAATCCTAAAAAGAATCATACCTCCAAATAATGTTTCTTTCTTCAAAGCTGAAGTTTCTTCAAAGTTCTTTCTTTATAAATTCCAGAAACAGAGAGATCTCCAATTAGAAAAACGCCATCGGTATTAACTAATTTTACTCACGGCCGAAACCAACAGATTAATTAAATCTCTAATCTTTTATTCCTTCTTGACTTTCTTCTTTCTAACATACTAAAAAATACCATGCTCAACACAGTTTTTACTAAATTTTCTTTTTTTTCTTTGGAAATCTAAAAAAACAAACCGAGATAGGATAAAATGCCGTTTGATACGTCTTCAACCTTCAACATTACACAACATAAGTCGTAAATGTGTAAAAACTATTCTTCGTAATAAAAACTTGTTTTTTTTATGCATGTTTCTTATTATTACTTCGTCTTTAAAAATGTAAACAAACGCTTCTTTTTTCTTCAAACGACTATTTATCATTCGTTGTCAATAGCTGCTACGTTCGATTGTAATTCGAAGTGTCCGCCTGAGATCCTATATCATGTCTTCCCTAACGTATTTCATATCATAAAACAATTATAAGCACTAAACCGGAGTGCCTTATACTAATACGGAAAAAACATAAACAAATATCCATTGACGAACTTCCCGAGAAAATTTTCCGAAAGTTCTTTCTTTCAAAGTTAGGTAAGAAAAAAGCAAGATTGCGTATTAGTATAAGAAGACTAGTATACCGTGTAAAATTTTTTTACATCTTTCCCAATAAGATGCTTTTACACGCTATACTAACCATTTGATAATAACTCTATGAAATACAAAAACGCAGTCCAAAACGCCGCCCTAAAATCTTTCATCGATTCATGATTTTTTTACCCGAGGTAAAACTATTGATTTCTCCTTTCTTTGTCGCCAAAAATAGAATTCACGGAACACGGAAGAAGTTTGTTTGTTAAAAATGTTATTACATGTTTACATCGAATCATATTTAATGTAAAGTTTTACTGAAGAAATCAATTTGAGCCATAACTCAAAGCCAATATGGGCCCCAAACGGCAACAGTTAACGCAATAATTATGCGTTTAATATCATATATATTAAGCCCAGCGAAAAATTGCACACAAATTCAATTGTGACCGACATGTAGTCGGCAATATTTTTTAACGTCATGATAATGACGTCATAGTTCCAAGTCCCTCAAAGAACTTGCTACAAAAAAAAATTAAGAAAATAAGAAAATTTAAATAAAAGGCTGTATTTTTTCGACTTCTGAATCCTAATCAATTCTTAATTCTTTCCACTTTCTAACTTTATTGTCAACCAAAAATTCTTTCAGTCTTTGTGGTAAACCTATTCATAATTATTAGTGCTAAATCTCAGAAAAATTATTCACAAATTGTGAAATATCTCACTCACACACTAAACTACCCACGCAAAATTAACTTTTGGAGTGTATACAGATTTACATATATACGATATTAGGTATTAACTAAATCCTAAAAAGAATCATACCTCCAAATAATGTTTCTTTCTTCAAAGCTGAAGTTTCTTCAAAGTTCTTTCTTTATAAATTCCAGGAAAAGAGAGATCTCCAATTAGAAAAACGCCATCGGTATTAACTAATTTTACTCACGGCCGAAACCAACAGATTAATCAAATGTCTAATCTTTTATTCCTTCTTCACTTTCTTCTTTCTAACATTGTACTAAAAAATACCATGCTCAACACAGTTTTTACTAAATTTTCTTTTTTTTCTTTGGAAATCTAAAAAAACAAACCGAGATAGGATAAAATGCTGTTTGATACGTCTTCAACCTTCAACATTACACAACATAAGTCGTAAATGTGTAAAAACTATTCTTCGTAATAAAAACTTGTTTTTTTTTTGTGCATGTTTCTTATTATTACTTTGTCTTAAAAAATGTAAACAAACACTTCTTTTTTCTTCAAACGACTATTTATCATTCGTTGTCAATAGCTGCTACGTTCGATTATAATTCGAAGTCTCCGCCTGAGATGCTATATCATGTCTTCCCTAACGTGTTTCATATCATAAAACAATTATAAGCACTAAACCGGAGTGCCTTATACTAATACGGAAAAAACATAAACAAACATCCATTGACGAACTTCCCGAGAAAATTTTCCGAAAGTTCTTTCTTTCAAAGTTAGGTAAGAAAAAAGCAAGATTGCGTATTAGTATAAGAAGATATCTTTTGGTAAGTGTTTTTATACTTGATTGTTTGAATTTGTTTAATTGGTTTAATTGTTGTTACAGTTCAGTAGATCTAATCCTATATATTAATATCCGATTCTCTGTTTGTCTGTCTATCTGTTTGTTTGTCTGTCTGTTTGTTTGTGACGCAAAATGGTGGATACGGTAGTACGGTGGCCTAATACGCTAAAACATGTTTTAAAAAATCAACCCGGGAAATGTTTCGAGATAAGTTGGACCATTATAATAACAGAGAGAGAGCGCGAAGTTTGGTTTCACAGCTGGGAGAAATGCTGTTTTTCAGCAGGAAGAAGAAATACGTGTAAAAGTTGTTTTTCTGGAGGTTCTCAAGAAGAGTTACTTTTTACGATAAATTTTATTTAAGGGAATAAAGCTTTTTAATGGGATCATGGGTAAAAATGTTTTTACGGTTTCACTTAATAGTTGGAATGACATAAAAATTGTTAGGTTGTGTTTTTAAATTTTAGATCACTTATATACGTGGAACCAATAAAAAAATTTAACCTGGTTAGCTTTGTTTCCTTGTGTGAATGGAATCAAAAATAGGAATATAATAAACAAGTACATGAAATGTTAGCTGAATAAATTTTTACGAATAAATTCAGAGTTTCCCAAAATGTCTTGTGCAACCTAATACTGATGGGCGGCGAAACCTAATACTGATGGGCGGCGAGCGATGCCGCCTTGGCGTCTAGTTTATTTTAATTCCCATGCTAGCTCCTATAAATAAGTGAATCAAAGAACGATAAAAGAGACAAGCAATTAAAAGGAAATTGGAAAATCTACTGGACTGTAGATCTATTATGTTAAGTGGTTACTATCTATACTTGTAGGTCATTTTTTAGAAAAATATTTTCTGTTTTCATGGGGTTTTTTTCCCAGAAAATGTGTCAAAAACCTGGAAATAGAAATAATTCTGGCAGCCCTGATGAAGGACACTGAAAGAAATAATGGTTTAAGAAATAAAAAATAAAAAACAGACAGATTATTTTTATTTCATCTACCTGAAGAAAATTAAAGTTATTATAGTTCTCTTCCAGATTTCACATCTAATCTGACTTGATGAGGACGATGAATAGAAAGGGGCATAAAGGAAATTTTCCCCTAAGAAGTATATGCCACAATTTACCAACTTATTCAAGGTAAAGTATTCCTGTTAATTCCCCTATTTTTGAAATTGTGCTCTGAAAAATATTTACATATTTATTTTATTTTTCTTGTAGGGACACTTAAAAGGAACTTTAAAGATTCAGGAGCAAGTCATCAAAATGAATGTAGCAACAAAAATAAAAAATACACCAGATGCAAAAGGCGGACTTGGTTGGAAAACGAATGAATTAAGCCTAATGAAGCCAATTAATTATGTTTATTATGAGTATATTATTAGTGGTTCACATTCAGTAGTTTCATTGTTTTTCACTCATGTTAATCTTTTATAAACCCTTCTTCCAATCAAAATGGTTTTTCCTCTTATGCTATTAACCTACCAAATTGGGATCATTTGTTTGGAAATTCTAAACAGTTTTATGATTCGAAAGAATTTTTTCTTCATGATACTCTGGGTTACTTTAACAATTTTCATATTGCTTGTATAAAATATTTTCATCAAACTTTGAATGACAGTTTATTTATTTATTTATTTTAAAACAGAGTAGTACTGACATTTCAAGATTTTTATGAAGTTAACATTTCTGTAAATGTTTTGTTCGTGAATGAAAAAGGTTTTTACCTTTCATCCAACAAATATTTGGTATCTGAAATATTTGTGGCAAAACATTTATTATTTTTTTCTGGGATAACCAGGTAATGGTTACGCCATGCCTCATTTTTTCAAACAAAGAGACTTTTAACTGAAAAGTTTTCAGATACCAATCCATTCGCTAGACGTTTTAGTGCTAATAAAAGTTTTCAATATTCCGATTGTATTCAGAAATTATTTTTATAGAATTTCAAAATAAAGTTTATTTATTCATATATTTATTACTAAGTTATTGTATCAAGCCTTCATGAAGCATTGGAAATAGAAGATAAAACAACATAAATTGTCATGAATATATTGTCGTAATTTATCTCCACTTTCGAAGTTTCTTGCTCAAAACAAAAAGTGTTTAACGCCTGTTTAGAAGGCATCTAAAGATAGGTCTAAAAGATGTCTAAAAGACATCTATGAGACGTCTTTCAAGACGTCTAAAAGATGTCTAAATATAGTCTGATTTGTCCGGTTAAAAGACGTCTAATGAAGATGTCTAAAAGACGTCTAATGAAGATGTCTAAACGACGGCTATGTGAAGATGTCTAAAAGATGTCTATGTAAAGATGTCTTTTAACCGGACAAATCAGACTATATTTAGACGTCTTTAAGACGTCTAGAAAGACGTCTTTAAGACATCTTTTAGACGTTTTTTTTTGCCGGCTGGGTACTATGAACCCATTTGGCGAAATCGAGAAGGACTACCTTTACAACATTGCAACTGGCAAAGTTGCATCGACCGGGACAGAATTTTTTGTTGTTGAATATCCAGGAAAATGGAGAAAAAGCACGAAAAAGGTTACAGATGATTGTATAGAAAACCCTAAAAGATTTGATCAGATTTGTAGACAGAAGGTGGCGACATTTCCAACAGAAGCAGGAAAACAGAGAGTTTAATCAAAAGAAGAAGAACCATGCTTTATGAGAGACCTCTTTGGAAGTATTCTTCAGATATCCTTGGAGAGGAAAGTGGATATTAATGAAGTTTTATGTTTTCCTTCGACTAGTATGGTAGTATGCTGAAGTCTCCCAAAAGTGCACTTTTGAAATATTTAGAGTCAAAAATCATTTCCCAACGTCCATAATCAATAGAAGTAGTGATGCTAGATGCAATGTTTTTCATGCACTTGCACTCAAATTTACCCAGCACATTTGTTGGTGGAGCCCGTTATCTCCTAGCAAGAATATTGGATTTCAATGCTAACACATTCCATTTCATTACAGACAAGTGGATTGAACCATCCATCAAAGACTGCACTCTTTGTTAGAAGTCCAGCTCAAAAACGTCCAACTAACTGGACGAACTAACGAAGTAATGCATTCAAAGAATCATTGATCGAATTATTGGTGAATCAATGGACAGACGATGAGTATGTTACAAAATTTTATATGTTAATGCCAACGACAACTGCCACAAGTTTTCAGCAAAAGATAGAATTATGAATAGAGAAATTGTTTTGCATCTCTAAAGCACACACGAAGAAGCAGACTGCCATATGTTCTTTTACCTGAGATATATCAATGCTCCTAAAAAAGTAGTCATTCAAACAGCTGATACAGATTGTCTGATTATCGCACTTTGGTTTGAAATATTTGTACGATCAACAATAACAAATCTGATTAGAAGTAGGTTTGCAGAGCAACAAAAGTCTTCGCTACATCAACATCAACGCATTGCATTCAAAGTTAGGTGAAGCTTTAAGCAAGTCACTTCTGGCATATCATGCCTTTACTGGATGCAATTACACAGCTTCATTTTGTAGAACAGGAAAGGTGAAACCATTTTAGGTGTTAGAAAAAGATGAAAGCACGCAGGCTATTCTCTATAAAATGGGAAATCAGGAAGAATTAACAGAGAACATAGTAGAAAAAAGGGAAGAATTTGTATGCAGAATCTATGGAAAGAATAACACTAAAAAAGTGAATAACGCAAGAACAGATATATTCTTGGAAAAATATCGGACCAAACATGTTGAAGACAGATTGAGTAATATGAAAAGGTTAGATGGTAGCATGATGCGCATGAGGTGTTAATGGAAAAATTAAAACGTACCCACTTTATAACCTGACCATGGGCTATGGCACATCCTCCATTTGATGAACCAGAAGAATCAGGATGGAGATTGGTTGATGGTAATTACAGCATCAATTGGTTTGAAGGAGAGATGACACCAACTGTACTTGAAGTGATATGTGATGACACTATTACTACGAATGGTCTTGATGGGGGCGAAGGTATAATAAACTTTATTCAATAAGAATTTTAGAATTGACGATTTATGTTTATTAAATAAATTCAATGTATTCATGATAGAAGGTGAGTGAAGGTGAAACATCCGACAGTAGCGATGACGAATATAGGAACGATGACAATAATGATTGAATGTCTTATTGATCAGTAAAACAGTTTAGGTAAGTACATATTGAAATCTCAATAGTTTTCAATAATGTTGTTTCTGATTGTTCATATTTAGTGTTTATTTCAATGTCAAACATTATAATTTAATAAACAATGTTTTTTAGACACGATGCTTTACAAAATTCACACGCCAAGATGAGTTTTAGTCAGATGTTACTTTTGGATACATAGGCTATTACTACACCAAAATTAGCCGTGTAACTTATGAGGTAAATGCCATGCAAATTTGGTGGTTGTAAGGCCCATCTGACTCAAGCTTTCCCCCATTCAAAAATGTAAGTTCTATCGCGGATTAATTTGATCGCGGATTAATGGAAGTGATGAACACTTCTGACTGACCATAAAGTTTGAGATGTGTAAGTCATGGGGTAAATAACTTGCAAAATTAGGGATGTTTCTTAACTGTTTCTGCCCAATTCCCCCATTGTTACAGCAGCTGACAATCATTTTTACAACTCTCTTAAAATCGAGAGAGAGAGAGAGAGAGAGAGAGAGAGAGAGAGAGAGAGAGAGAGAGAGAGAGAGAGAGAGAGAGAGAGAGAGAGAGAGAGAGAGAGAGAGAGAGAGAGAGAGAGAGAGAGAGAGAGAGTTAATTAAGTTTCTGTCTATCGTGATACTTAGTTTTGTAACAGCAGTTGTAAAACGGTTATTAAACGTGTCAGCAACGCTTTTGCTCTTGGATAAGATCTCATTATTTTTGACAAGTGTAATATTTTCCCTAGCGTTTGATTTATTAGAGGAAAAAGGTTTAACTGTTTTCTGCATAGCTATGAAAACTTTCATTAGTGGACAATTTAACTATTGCCCACTAATTTGGATGAATTACAGTCGTCGAATGAATAATCGCATAAACCACCTTCACTTTCGAGGATTATGATGAGCTTATAACGGCCATATCTCAAGGTTTTGCTAGCTTCTTAAAGGATATAACTCAGTAACAATCCATGGCAAAATACGAGAGCTCTCTTAACAGAAATTTAATGAACTAAAAATGCACTAAGTCCGGATATAATGTCTGATCTATCCGAAATTTCAGTACCTTATATATTAATATATTGTATATATTAATATTATATTAATCTAACTGTCATTTTATTCAAAAGACATCCCAAATTGTATCATATGGTACAGAGACCATATCCTGTGTTGGACCAAAAATCTGGCAATCCCTTCCTTCCCACATCAAAAATGAAGAAAACGTCTTAGTATTTAGACAAAAAATAAAGCTATGCAAAACCATACCGCTCATGCAAAACGTACTTGAAAGGTGAAGGATTTATGTAGAAATAAAACAATATACTTAGCGACAATATATACTCCTTATTTCCATGCTTATATCATCAACGACGACCTATATATTCTTTTGACTTTGATTAGCATATATTTGCGTGTATGAATGTTAAGAGAGAACCAAACTTGCGTGTAATATTTCTGATTAATTCAACAATAAACAAAACTAAATGCGAAAAAAATAAAATAACGAGTCACAACACAAAGACGTTCACCGGGCAAGTGACAATCGAAAAGATGATCATATTGTGTCCCATATGTATTCTTTCAATTATTTTCCAATAGAAATCCAAATCCAATCACAGCTGAATGACGATTTGTTACTTGTACGAGGGTCAATTAATTCAGTTTAACTTTATTATCAGCGTCATAGAAAGAGATGATAGAGTTCTGCAACGAAAGCTATTTTCTAATTCAAAAACCAAAAAAGTTACTACTTAATTTCCATGGAACAAAACCAGCAACGCTCGAAAGTACTTGTTGATTTTAACAAATCTACCCTCTAATTTGTTATTTTGATGCTGCATGTTTCAGATATGTGAATGCTTTCAAAACAAAATTATATATGTTTGTGAAGAAATTGTTTTGAGAGGTTAATTACAATAATCCAGATTAACTCATAGTCACAGAAGTTTGATCCATTCAAAAGCATACAGGTTTGCGATGATAAGATTATGATCGAGACAATCGAAAGCCTAATTGCAGCATAGGACCCTCGTTTGTCAAGAGCTTCCTTGCACCTTTCTATCATACCAATAAGACGGGTGTTGAGTGATGAAGTATTTTTTGAATCCGCATTGAAATTTAGATAGTTTGTCATGAGAAAAAATGACTCTAATTGTTGAAAAATACATCGTTCAAATATTTTTGAGATGTTAGGAAGAACACTGATTGGACGGATAGTTGCTTTTTACGTTCGTTCATTTTTTGTAAATTTTGGGGAATTCACAGGTATTGAAATAATGATTTCTGCTGTTGCAGAATAACTGAATTTTCTAAAAGAATTTTCGTAGCGATATCACTTATCGGTGAGGCCTTTTTTATGTTTAATTTTCTTATTTCCTTTTCCATTTGTTGAATTGTTACTTTCCGAAACTGAAATTTATTAACATTATCTTCACGACTATTGATAGGAATGCTGTTATCATCGAACGGTTAATCAAAGTTAATTAAGTTTCTGTCTATCGTGATACCTAGTTTTGTAACAGCAGATGTAAAAGGTTATTAAACGTGTCAGCAACGCTTTTGCTCTTGGATAAGATCTCATTATTCATTATTTTAGTGTAATATTTTCCCTAGCGTTTGATTTATTAGAGAAAAAAGATTTAACTGTTTTCCAGAACTTTTCATTATCTGTTATATGTTTCATGTCTAGGTTGTCTAGGTTACGATAAAAATTACGTTTGCCTTTTCGAAGTAGTATTACGCAGTTCTTTCGTTGTAAGTTATAGGCCTTTCTATTATCATCTGTCGCATTGTTAAAAAATTTGTTTCGGAGCCTCGATCGAGTCATAATCGCTTAGCTAATATCTTTATTGATAAATGGTGCTTGGTTGGAACACACGTATCTGATTTTCATAGAGGCATGATTATCTCAAACTTCAGGACAAGCTCAACAGACTTAGTGAAGTCAGTTACCGCCAGGTGTTTAGGAGTCAATAATGTGAGTAAATCACTATGAAAATTATTATTGGAAAAGTATTTATAGCATCTGTATTTCACTTCTGAGGCTTTTTGTTTCTTAAAGTTCGTTTTCAAAGCAGTATGTGTGAGTTTGTGAAAATCAGACAGCCCAGTCTCTAGAGTGCAAGTACTTTGAGAACTTTTGGTCTGTTAGTCAAGTTTAGTCAATACAAAATGGATTCTATGGATTTTTAAAGCACATTTATCAAGGAATTCATGCATTGACAGATTAGTTGATTGTGCGTTAAAGTCCCCTAATAGAAGTAGATTTTTCATATTCAGAAGAGTACCTATCCAATGCTCTACCTAGTACCTTCAGATGTTCGGAAAGAGGATTATAGGAGCAGCAGAGGTGCCATTTTTTCTTGCGTATATTGATTTCCAAGATAACATATTCAGCTAAATTCTGAAAATTTGTTTCAAGCAGCTTGTAAGTTATATCTTTCCTTATATAGATTCGTTGCTCGTTGCTCGTTGCTTGTTCTGTCAAATTTGTATGGTTTTGAATTGAGAGGTAGGAAAAGAGTCATCAACTTCAGGGTGTAATTCGAATTTATTGCGAACAGAATTAATGTTAACTAGTGTAGCGTGTAAAAACATTTTACAGTTTTTCTTCATATATTGTTTTTACACGCAATACTGTCATGATAAATCTGTGTATCTACAAAAATTATATCATATTTAACACAAAATTGTCGTATAAATATTTTGGATCGATCATTCAAAGAATGCTATTATCCCTATTTTTCAGTGCTATCTGGCCTATTTAGAGATTTCTAAAGTTGTACAGTTAAACTAAAAGCTAAAATTCCAATGTTCAGAGATTTAGAAAAGAGACAATACAACGTATACTCCTACCTAACCACGATTAAACTTCTGAAATATAAGAAAATACCTTCACATTTTCCTATTAACTAAAGCTAACAAAACCAATACCTTCTGAGACATTTTTACCTTTCAAATCTTTATTCTGCTATGAATTGTGGAAATGTCAAAACCTAAAACTCCACTTGTGCATCATGATACAAAAACCATTTTCACATTCTCTTCTTGTATTACATTCATCTATACTATTCAATTTTCTAATCTAAAACAAAAAGATATCAATCAAACACTATCAAAACAATATAATAATGATCTTTCTACCTTCGTTTCCCTAATAGCGAACCTTAATAATAACAATCCACATACTACAATGAAATACCAAATAAACTGCTAGCTACACATTTCGGAATAGTAGTCAAAACTAACTGATACGAAAAAGCTACGTTCAAACACATAAAAAAATAGACATCGGTATAAAATGATGAACTGTTAAGACGAACACATAGCAGGTCTACATCGACTATCTCGTAGGATAGAATAGTAACTGATACCGATCAATGCTGTTATTCTTTATTACTGAACTTAAAGCGTTGAATAAAAAAATATTAAAAACAAAAACAAAAAATGTTACAGGGTCTTCATTCTCATTAAGAAAGAAAATTGAAGAACTTTCGAACGCAAAAACTATTGCATTGCGTTCTCCTCCGGTGGCGGCTTTAAGATAGCTATGAAATCAAAATTAAAGAACACTGCGCTAAAACTGTTGGATTGCCATTGGTATTAAAACAAGTAATTGGCTAAGGATGAAACAAAGGAGAAAAGCTTCGCTGCTAAATTTATTCAAACAATCAATTTGTCGAATTTGTTTCGGGAGTTCGTTGAAAAAACTACAATGCGAGATAAATCTTCGCGGTTCTCCTTGTTTAATTTTATGTTCATTGTCGTTTCATGAACTCCTTCTGTTTACTTCCATGCTGACTTTTAGACAATCCGGCCATTTGTTATCGTGTATGACTTTGAATGCTAACTTTGATGTTAAGAAGGCTATATACTCTTTGATAGGTAGCCAACCAAGACGTAGGACATCATTTTCTTTAACGTAACGCCCAAATACATATGCAGCAACAATGTTTTGTACTTTTTGTAGCCTACTCAATAGATACTCAGGTATATCGTGACCATAAACGACATTCCCATAGTTCAGTATGGATAGTAATAAACCTTGCGCGAGAAGTTTTCTTGATTTGAAAGGCGTGAATCGTTTAACGAGACGAAGCGATCGGAGGATGTCATGCACTGCTTTGATGGTAGCTGTAACATGTACACTCCAGGTCATGATGGTAGCTGTAACATGTACACTCCAGGTCATGTTTTCATCGAAGTGTAAGTGCAAGTGATTTTTGTTGTTTTTGATCGCTCGATTGTTGATCCCCCACTTGAGATGTCAGCTTCCTTCGTTGTTTTCAGATTATTAATCTTACTGAGTTGAGATGTCGAGAAAACGAGTAGCTTTGTGTTGTTGAAAAGAAGGTTTTGGTCACGTGACCATCTTTGTAGACGTTCAAGGTCTTCTTGTAGTTTCTTCCAGTTAGCTTTGATGTCTTTTACTTTGGAGTTCGTATACAAAGTTGTATCGTCTGCGTATTGAATGGAAGGTGACTTGATGCTGTTTTGCAGATCATATACATAAAGATTAAAAAGTACAGGACCTAGTATACTTCCCTGTGGTGCACCAAATACTATTGGCAGCGAATCTGATGCTTTATCGTCTACTTGCACGAATTGCTTTCTCCCGGTGATGTAACTTTAGATTGTTCTTAGAGAGATTTTGGAGAAGTTCAGGTGACACAGCTTGTTTAACAGTATGCAATGATCAACCGTGACGAACGCTTTTGAATAGTCTATCATTAGCGCGATGGTAACTTCACTTTTGTTCATTGCTTTCCTTATGTCATTACGTAGTTTATTATCGTGTGTTTTAACGTGCTTTTCCTTCGTTGACGTTACGACGTTTTTGCCAACAACTCATTATCCAACTCATTTATGTTAGACATTATTTTGACGTTCGTTTGACGTTCGTTTGATGCTTGGCTTTTTATTTCAGAACTGTATAAAATTGAAATCGATTAAAGATTACAGTTAGCGGAGAAAAAATTATTTTTTGTTAACACGAAATGATTTTGGCTCATAGCTCATTTTATCTGTGTTTCAGCACACTTCTGTTTACACACACGTGATCATAACCATTTTTAATCACGAAACAATGAAATGTAAAAGTTTTTAATCCTATTCAAACGAGACCGAAATTTCAAGCAGTTTCTTTCATTGAAAGTTTTAGGAAAATAATTTTGTTAATCATTGGCTTTTGTTTTCACCATTTCATAATCTAAATAGAGCCAAACATGTTGTGACAACTCGTGCTTTATCTACTGGAATTTTTGTGTGGTGATGAATCATATAGTGACAGAAAAAATATACAATCCCAGTGTCAGGGTCAGTGAACTTTTTTCTCTTATATACAAATCTTGTTTTTTGATTATCGTAACCTATAAAATATATTTATGTATGTTTAAATATTTCTATTCTGTGTTGAAAATTTATTGTGTGCATATAAAATGCAATTTTTATTTGTTGTTACAGAAATAAAATTGAAGAGGTGTGCTATTATAAATACCGCCGGAGGTACCACCTCGTGTTGACATCATCATTAACGATGCAAACCTTTCAGTTACTTCTATGAAAGTCATCATTAAAAGCAACAAAAATAGTAGCTTATATCTATGACCAAAAATAATTCAAGTGCTACTTTTATGAAGACCAAACAACATAACAATTCCTTTTCTTTGTCTCTCGTCTGTTGTTATTGTTCATGCTTATGTGCTGAGATCAACATGATGTCAGATGTTGCTATATTTATAACAACACATCGTCTTTAAGAAAAAAATATACAAGAAACGTCATTATTATAGTTTAACACAAGAATATTATCATGTTCGTTTAATTTCGAATTTTAGATATACAATAGCGTAAGATTGTATACAATAAATGCATTAAGAACATAATAAAGAGCATTATTAGGTTTCAAAGATGAAAAGTTAAGAACGTTGGGAAGCTTAATCAAAGTTGATAGCTAGGAAATCTGACTGTAACTCTTTCCGTTGTTATTTTTATTAGCTGATATGATTTAGGGAAAAAATCTGAAAAATTTCTAGTTGAAAATCACCGTCGTTCAGAAAGAGGAAAAGACAGGTACAAAGTGGAGTTTTCTTAAAATATAAAATATAAAATAGAATGTGTTTGTTTTTTTTCATTTGTTTTTTTTTTTTGTGGTGTAATCGAACTATTTGTTCAAAATATTTTGAAATCAATGGAAACTGATATAGAACAGACGTGAAAAACGATTAAAGATAAAAAAGATCAAATTTCTTTGGTATTTTACTTACGATAAGCGAACCTTTTATTTTTTTTTCCAGATTAGATAAAAGAAATAAATCGACACAACATAGAGAAACAACCAAGTGTATTCTAGAAATAGAAAAAAATAATTTGTAGCACGAGACAAACTTTTGCAAACAGTTTTCTATGACGTTTGTCTCTTTCTTCCATCCAATCATCATATCTTTCTTTTACTTATTTGGCGAACATTTAATTTGTAACTCGAAAGTGAATTTACGTTTCTCCATCTCCAGTTAGTAACTCGAAAGTGAATTTACGGTTCTCCTACATCAAGTAAGCCAAATAGTAAAATGGCAAGTGTGACGTCATAACTGGAAGATGTGACGTCATAACTGCTAACTCGAGGTTTTAAACACGAACTCGTAACTCGAAGGTTATCCGCCTCAACAAGAGGGTAGCATGCCATTAGTCTTATCAAACCAGAATTATTTTTTACTTGGACCTTTCATGATTTTGTGTCTAAGGATGGTTAATTAGAACTTTCAACAATTTTAAAAGCCTATAGAAATGATGAATTTGCAAGGTGATATAAGAAATTATGGTGAATATATGATATACAAATGGAACAAATTGACAATTGTTTGGGTGAATTTTATTAACCTCGAACTATAGATGCATTGAATGTTTTCTTGGAACAAACTCTAGTTTTTAACAATTGATTTAAACCAAGAGATTTTCCAACTGACAGTTTTATGACCTGTTGTAATTTAAGTAGTAGTTATATCTGTTCAGATACTTAACTTATAAACACGTGTGTGTTTTTGAATATAGTTCCATCATTACAACGACGGAAAAACGTTGTCTTGAAGTTGTTTTATCGACGTCTTAATTCAGTATGGTTTAATATCGTCGTCGATTGTTTTACTTTCAACTAAATTTTAACATTAACGTCACTGATGCTGTCGTTATTCGATTTTATGTCGTGGCTCAAAAAACTAATTTCACGTTTTAACGAGGCATCTTGTTCTGCTACTCCACAATAATTTAATGGTGCGAGTCCTTTATGAACAACTGATAGGTCCAACATTGCTTAAAACAAAAGAAATATACATGTGTGACCTGTAACCATGGATACTTATGTTATTTTAAAATATCTTTTTTTTTTAAATTTGTAAGAGCGAAAAGAAAAAAAATAGAAAAAAACCGTCTACATCGAAAAAAATTTTATTAATAACTAAAAACGAAAAATCCATCCGAAATACTGGGTTTTAAACTTTTTCAAACAAAATATACAAAAACGTTCAAATATCAAACAAGAATACTTATAAGATCGTTTAATAGAGTTAAAGTAAGAACTGCTTCTTATGAAACTTTTCATCTTGAACTGTAGGTGAGCCGAACGAATGCCTCGGCAACAAAATAATACTTAATTTCAAGTGATATACTTCGCATTAGAAATAACTGAAATCTTCATTTTTACATTTCATGGGAATAAGATCCATGTTTTGTGAATAACTGGTAAATACCAAATACTCACTGAATGTTTTGATAAGCTTTTGAAAATTCCTAGCCTCCGTTCGTTCATACAATTTATATAGTTTCGTAAAGGGCATTTCGCAGAGTCCAAAGCGTGGGCTAAATGCCATTTCGGCCGGAGGAGGAGTAGTAGTCCAAGGGTGTTTTAACACGGTATTCGCTTTCGCTGCTACCGAACAAGAACCATATGGTGCAAAACGATAGCAGCATTGAAAAGGATTGAAAATTTTTCCTCGTCATAACTGTATATATACAATTTAAGAAAGAAAAAAAAACCTTTACAATTCAAATGAAAAATCTGTTAATACTCGATAAATGGATCATAGTCACAAGAAAGAGAATATGGCCAAACGTAATAGACTCTCCTCCTCACTGTTCTTCGTATATCTTATCAGTACGGGAAGTGATTTTTTTTCGCGGATCAGTGGATTTTTTATTAACATCCGGGTGTAAAACAAAAGGGTATTGTCAGTAAAGCCAATCATTTCATGAAATTCTTACTGTATTTAAATGTAAATTTATGCATTCCACAGGGATGTGGAGATAGATAGATGACATTAGCTTTTGAGTTTCACTTTGGATGTGGATACGAAGGAACGTTTGATAGTTACGATTTGAACGATTTGGTTGAAAATACAAGAATCTAAAGATTCCGTTGTTTCACTTTGGTGGCCAAAAGCTTATAAGGTTTGTATTACCTATATTACCTATATTCTGAAAGTATTAAAAAGAAAGAAGTGATGGTGTGATATTGGAGGTTGGGGGATTGAGTTTATAAATTACGTTTGCCTCGTTCTTTCAAACACTTGCAAGAGTTCACCGAGAAGTTTGATGGTTTGGAATTGCGATATGAACACATTCATTGTGTGCTTAAATACAAGTGATAACAGGGGTCGGGTATTTCCTGAAATTCCTTAAGCGGGGAAAAGTGTATGTTAGTGTTCATACTTTAGAGGTTTTATGTTTATTAGGTTATTACATGACTTTACAGACAGATTTTTATACAAGTCTCATTTCTTCATTCTGACATGTTCAGCTGATTCGGCAGAAATCCTTTTGCACAGTATGCCATCTAGTTCAATATGTCTCGTTTTTCAATATGTCTCGTTTTTTCAATATGTCTCGTTTTTCACATTGTTCAAAAAAGTTATAAAACAGAGCATTGATTAGTCTACTGACAGCTTACTAAAATGAAACAATGAAACAGCTTATTGTTTTATTTCTGAAAATTGAATTCCACATGCACACTAGAGACCGTATCTATGACACCCGAAGTGAACTTTCGCCATTTTTATTCAAGAGTATCATAAAAGAATCCCTTGGTAAATTTGGACCATAAAAATCAGTTTTAGGAAAACTCTCTATAAACGGACATCTATCTAAAGCGGACACTTTCTTTTGCACCAATGGTGTCCGCTTTAGACAGATTCCACTGTATAACATTTTCTTAATCGCTTCGCTCAAACGAAAATAAACTCATTTATTTATTGTAACACAAGAGAAGAAACAGATCATCTTTAAGTAGTAGTGTCATCCTAACAAAGTGAACTGTGGAGAACAATGCATATTTACAATCTCTTTTCCATCGCTATAATATAGTCTTTATCGTTATAAACAGAAACAACGAACGTAACTACACCGATACCAAAAAAAAAACACTTTGGAGTTAGACTTGACCATTCCAGCAGGTAACTGACGGTACTAAAGCTAATTAACTTGGGACTATTTTCGCACCAAATTGGCTCTTGTACTGCAAGGATACGTGACTTGTCTATTAAGAAGCCCGAGTTATCCTAAATAAATTCCACAATTTTTCATCACAATTTGTTTATAACAGAAAAGTTATATTAGAGTTCTATACATATCGATGACATCATGATTTACTCCAAACAATGTGAGAGTTGTGGGTAGGTAATGTAATAGTTTTACGCTGGTGTCGTACGAGAATCGCAATGTAGAACATTTAGGGTTCCCCTAGATGGTGTATCCGTAGGCACAGTAAGTAGAGACAGTAAGTAGGGACAGCCAGTTGCACTATCGTAATGATATAATATGATTATCATATGTTTCAAACGTAATAGTATTATTAGTTTCCTGCAAAAGAAAACCTGTAAATCCGGCTTTATGCTTTAAAATGTTGCAGACCCAACGTGATCACTCATACGTCCGCATTACCCTTAAAAATGATTTTTAGTTTATCAACTTTTTTGAAATTTTTCATTTAAAATTTAAAAACACTTAAACTAGTCCTTTAGTAGAATTTGTTGACGTTTACTTAACGTTATTTAACGTTTATCGGTAACGTTTATTTGCTGTATGAGACATTATTAAACCATGGACGTATAATATCTCTTTATACGTCCATGATTAAACATTCCCACTTCTAACGATAAAGTTTAATTTCTTTTTTTAAATTTTTGATTTTAGCTTTCAGTTGTCGTTTACTATCAAAATGATTTGATATTAAAAGAAACCGATTATTAGAATAAATGAACACTAGTCGCCACGGTGGCGTCGATCGGTGCCCATATTCAGTCTGCGTCCTCAGCCACTACGAATTCATAATTCTGATCAAGAAAATGTAGAGGATTATATGTCTACGACGAACCGTTGCAGAGATATCCTTGATCAAAGAGTTTGATGTCATAGCGTAACGAAATGTTTAAGCCAACTATTTTGTTCTCGAGATAATCTTCACTAAAACTTTTAAAGTTTCATTTTTGATAATCTAGCGTGAAAATTAAAGTTTTTTATTATCCAGATAATCGTTTTAATAAAAATATTTTGTTAAATAATATTTTTTGGATGTTTTTCAAGCTCCAGGCCTCCACTGTTTGAATATGTTTAGCTGCTTTTCAAGTTAAGGAACACGATAAATATAAATAATTATGATTATAGCATATTTATTATATTATAGTCTATATACTAATAGCGACTGTGCATAACAAATTTAGTTTGGCCAGTGTGAATAAAAGGACTGGGAACGAAATGTTCGTAAAAGAACACGTAAAAGCTGATGAGATTAAAAGAAAGCAGACAATAAAATTAAATATTAAACTTGACACAACTGCGATTAAAATAATTAAAATGAGATGCTGAAAGTCTGAAACCTGGATTGAATCTTGAAAATCTATTAAGGTATTGTATAAAAAAACGAGACAATAGATTGGAATTTATTAATTACATTCGCATACTTATGAAAGAGGAAGAGCACGGGTGGTGGGGGCGGCAAATAATGGTAAAAATTAACCTGTAAAATGTTTTTACCCGGGATACTAGCATGTATCATTTATGTATGTATGAAAAACATTTTACCGGTTCACTTTCCCCATGAGTTACTGACCCCAACCCCTGTGCTTACCCTCTCTCTTACAACATGGCGGTGACCATGGAACTTTACAACTTAGTGATACTTAACCTTTTAAATTGTGTAATTTTATTTTCGGTCACCCCTATATTGATAGAAAAATCACGGGATGGTGGTAACTCTTGGGGAAAGTGAACCGGTAAAATGTTTTTACCCGGGATACTAGTCTATATACTAATAGCGAGTTGTGCATACCACTTTTATTTTAGAGAGTGATACATTAGAAAAATTTCACGGTCATATTCTCACGAGGAGCGCGTAAAACCACGATGCTGCGAGAAGCGTTTTTTCATTAATAGTATAGTAGTAGCAAATGACACGACATGATTTTATTGGCACGGGGGACATTGCATTGCACTCCCAATGAAACGCGACGTTTAGGGGGAAATATCTCGTGAACCGATGGAGATAACTGACGTTTTTGGGGATCTGCGATATTGGCGATGGGTGACGAAAAAAAAATTGGGTCTAAAACGTTTTGGGGACGGGTGTCAAATCTTTGATCGACGATATCTCGGGTAACGACAAGTCGTACACAGACGATCCCATACATTTTTTTGACCAGCATTTCGAGCTCTTTTGATTTTATTTTTCGCCACCACCAGATTAAGAAGAAGAACACGGGGAAAGTAAACCTTTAAAAAATAATTACACGCTATACTATATATACACCCCTATATTTTGAAAGAGGAAGAACACGGGTGGCGGGAGCGGCAACTAATGGGAAAAATCAACCTGTAAAATGTTTTTACCCGGGATACTAATTGTATATAAATGGATGAGGCGAATAAATGATTATTTATTTATTTATTTATTTATTTATTTATTTATTTATTTATTTATTTATTTATTTATTTATTTATTTATTTATTTATTTATTTATTTATTTATTTATTTATTTATTTATTTATATGACATTTTCTTGATCCGTGCTTCACAGTAATTCCGCATACAGCAGTCAACAGTAAAGCAGAAATCCTTCTGTCTGCATGAGCATCTCCATTTGATTAATATTGTTTTTATTAATATTTTCTTTAGGATTCAACTGGTTTTTATTCCGATTGTGATTACAATATGGCGATGGTGAAAAGGTAGGTCCAAATTACTTATACTTGCAAGAAAATGGCGTGAAACAAGTATATATATACAGTTTGAAAAAAATAAAAGCTATATTGGTTCGTTTTTAATAACTTCTCGTTTCCAAATTGACCGGTTTGCACTTTGGGCAAATAAGCGAATGGCATATAGAGCATACGTGAATGGCATATAGAACATGCGTGAATGGCATATAGAGCATGCACGAATGTTATTTATGGACATTTTATAATCATTGGGTGGTCGTAGCAACTAGCGATGAGGTTGTAAAATTTCTACTTCTCCACCCAGTCGAAACGAATTCTAATTTTCTGAACAACAGGACAGAACTCACAGAGGTCTCAAAACTCAGGCAAGTTGGCTATTTTAAATTAGGACGAACCCTATGACAAGGCGGCCGTTAACAAGCTGTTTTAATATTTCAAGATCACGAACTTATTTGTCATAGCAATTGATCGTATATAAATAATATAAATAATATAATATAAGGAATAATATCACTTTTTCCATTTCATTTCTTGAGATTCTTTAAAAGTGCAAGAAAGAAATCATCAATACAGTATATGCACTCTAAGGATGACTTTCTATTAAACAAAAGATCAAAATTCATTTATAAAAGATTTCACATAAGTACAAAAATACCAAATCATAGATATTCAGGGAAATTAATTAATTCCGTGAGTAAGTCTGGAAAACACAAAAATTTATTAAAACCACAAAAACTTCTTCCTGGCTTTCCTCCAAATCTTTTTATTTTTGTCCACATTTTATTTTTGTCCACATTTTCCCTGATTGCAGGAACGTATATAGGACTACATCATCTATAACATTTTCACTCATACTTCTCTTTTTTTGATTTAGTTATCGTAAACGTATGTCATTGAGGGAATTAGAAAAACCTGAAAATGACACAAAAAGGTTTGCTTTCTTAAAAGCTTGGAAAAACATTAAAGCTCTTCCTTCAACTAATCCCAATTCATTTTGGGCCATTGCAACATATCACGGTGAGCCATTCAAGGATAGGGCTGTCACAGTTCCTCCATCTACAAATGTTTGGAATGGCTACTGTCAACATGGCAATGTACTTTTTCCCACATGGCACAGATTTTACGTTCTCCGACTTGAGCAGGCCCTTCAAGCAGTTTGCCCTGATGACGACGTCGCAATGCATTATTGGGATCAGACGTCCGATGAAAGTCTAAATCATGGTCTTCCTCGGTTATTGGTTGACGAATCCGTTATTATTGATGATCAAGGAAATCGAATACAAAATCCACTTCGTAATTTCACTCTTCCAGAGATCATACCCACTTATAGTGATGACGACGTCTATGGTAAAGAGATAGGATATGCCACTGTTCGTTATCCACAATCGGGCATCAAAACTCCATCTTCTGCTCAAAAAATTGCTGAAGAACACAACGAAAAATTGGTTCTTGATAATGTTGACCTAACCAAAGCTTTGCAGACAAATGTTACTACCGCCTTAAATACAAAATCATTCTTCGGAAAAGGTGCTATCAAGAATCTTTACCTTGATTGCTTAAGCCAAGGTAATTACAACATCTTTTCAAACACGCAATCGGCCGGTCAATTTGCGGAAAGTGCCTCTTTAGAAGAACCTCATAATCAGATCCATTTAGCCACGGGTGGGTACACGTACATAAAAGATACAGATATGGACAGAGGAAATGCTGGAATAATTCAAGGTGCAAATGGAGACATGGGAGCGAATGAAGTTGCAGCTTTTGATCCTGTTTTCTTCTTTCATCATTGCAACGTTGATCGAATGTTTTGGGTGTGGCAGAAAAAGTTTGGTCACACCAAATCTTTTCATATTGATTGGATCATTGATAAACAATTAGATCAAGGTGCTTACCCAATCCAACAAGGGCCAACTCCTCATCAAGGCAAGGGTCAGCAACTGACAATGGATACCGTGTTATATCCATTTCAGAAAGCTACTGGCCAAAGTGTTTCTTCAAAAGACTGCATTGATGTTGAAGGACAGCTTGGTTACACATACTCCATTGGCTCACTTGATCGTGAAATCTGGCCTACAATTCCAACAAAATCCTTTCAAAGAAAGCAAGTGTCAACGTTTGAAGAAGTCAAAGCCAAATTTCAGACGGCATTAAGGTCGAAAGGCAAACAAGGCATCTTTTTTGACATTACTGGAATCTCAAAAGATAATTGGAAAACTTCTGCTAAACATGAGATCCTAATTGCAGAGCCCGGTGTCTTAACACCTGGGGAACATGGGGTAAGCAGATCGCTCCGGAGGTTTCTGTTAAAAGTTGAAAATATTAAAAATGATGACTACCCTGGCTCTTACATGGTTCGTGCATATCGAAAGCTTGTTGATGGGAAAGCGATATTGATTGGGCAGTACGGTGTGCTTAGTCGATGGAACCGAAAGACCTGTGCAAACTGCCAACTTCACAGTTATTCATCGGCGACGTTTGAAATTCCTGCAGAGTTTTATCCGAAACAAGACGAAGTAGCGAATTTAGACGACTATATTGTAACAATCAATCACAAGGATCCGCATAAAGGAGAGGAAAAGATTCAACAAATTGTCCTTCAATCCAAAGATGAAACAAAGTTGATAACAAGATTCTTCTTATTTTTATCAGAAGAATAGACCATTTTAAATCAGAATGTTTACAATTTATTGAATGTGATTGGGCTTTTTCATTTTATTTTTCATTTTTATGTATTGTCTAAAGGTAAATTAACATATGATATTTTCTGGAAAACTTCACTGCCTAATTGGGGACTCAAACTTTCATTTAGCTGGAAATTACACATTTTTATGGATACCGCAGGTCCCGAATTTTGTAATGTGAAGAATAGGTAGAGTGGTACCAATAAAATCATTTGTTGCCAAAAAAGGTTTATTTACTTGTAAAAGTAGAACTTCATCCGTTTCTTATTTCTTTGCTGGATAATGTAGTTGTAACGTGTTTCCGTGTGTAATTATTTCATTGTAAAATTCTTTTGAAAGAAAGTTTTTAAAAATTTTTGTTGCATCTTAATATTCAGAAACCTCGTTCATTGCACTGAATTTCATGGGCAGGTTTTGGCTTCTGCACATGCGTGTACTAAGGTTTTTGACAGGAATATTAATGAAATATTGCAGATAAGAAAAATTATTGGGACTGGTTTAACGTTTACTGCACAAGAAAAAATCCTGTTAAAGGACGTCTGAATCTCTATAGCTGGCTGTATTGTGGAAGATATCTTGGGAAAGCTATATGTTTCATACTGGAAGAAGTATTTTTAAAGATGATTTTGACTATTTCTGTAACTGACCATATGTCACAACTTTTACAGGTTCCTGTTTTGTTACAGACTGGTCCAAGTTTTATAATGACAATTTTATATTTACAGATTATTATGGTTTCATTTTACAGGGGCGGGCCTCTTAGACTACTCCCCCTCCTTCCCGGGTTACAAAAAGCCCAGGCATGATAGGGTTTAAATTTTGAATTAACTTAATTAGAAGTAAAAACATTTTTATTTCTATTTTAGTCAACTGTAAATATATATATATGTAAATACGTATATAACCACGATTTACACATTCCTTCTTGCATTACATTCATCTATACTATTCAATTTTCTAATCTAAAACAAAAAGATATCAATCAAACACTATTAAAATAATATAATAATGATCTTGCTACCTTCGTTTCCCTAAAGGCGAGCCTTAATAATAACAATCCACACACTACAATGAAATACCAAATAAACTTCTAGCTACACATTTCGGCATTGTAGTCAAAACTAACTGATACGAAAAAGCTACATTCAAAAACATTAAAAAATAGACATCGGTAGAAAATGATGAACTGATAACACAAACACATCTCGTCGGATAGAATAGTTACCGATACTGGTCAATGTTGTTATTCTTCATTACTGAACTTAAAGCGTTCAATAAAAAAATTAAAACAAAAACAAACAAGATGCCCTTTCAGGCAGAAGGATTTCTGAAAATCAGCTGAAAATGCTGAAAATTGTCATTAAGTGAAAGCCAAAGTTCTTTCTGATGAACTAATGAAATGCGAACAAATACAGTCCATTTATGACTTCCATTAGAAATAATATGTCGCTAGACTGACTGCCGCTGAAAATGATAAAGATCGCTTTTTTTCTGGTCGCTCGGTAAATTTTTTGAATCAAGAAATATCAAAAAGGTCCAAAAATAAAATTTGAATGGCTTTCGAAAAGCGTATGCATTTACCCAAGTTCAACACATCAGAAATATCAAATAAAATCTAAACACCCTGGGGAAATAGATACCGACCGACCACCGATCATTTATGCCGGTCTTCATATTAAAGCGAAGAAGTATCAAATAAAATCTAAACACCCTGGGAAATAGACACCGACCGACTACCGATCATTTATGCCAGTCTTAATATTAAAGCGAAGAAGTATCAAAAAGGGTATATCCGTCTATACGTTTAGCTACGTGGAAACATATAGAAAAGATGCAATATCGCATAAGACGGACCAACTTTAAAATAATGGCAAACTAATCTACAAGAAAAATTTAACTAAATGGAAGGATAAAGAACAAATTCAAACTCTATGAAATTCAAGTTGAAAAACATAAAGAATAACAAAAAATTACCAGCCCCAGGTCTCTCTCTAGAGTGGAAGCTGTGCTATGCATATCCAGAAAGCTCCATCTTCTTATACTAATACACAATCTTGCTTTTTTCTTACCTAACTTTTAAAGAAAGAACGTTAGGTAAAATTTCCCGGGAAGTTCGTCAATGGATGTATCTTTTTCCGTATTAGTATAGGGAGAATCTCCCATCAGGAGAATAGCAGAATTTCACGGTCATTTTCTCACGAGGAGCGCGTAGAACCACGCTGCTGCGAGAAGCGTTTTTTCAGTATTAGTATTACCAAATGATGCGACGTGAATTTTTTGGCACGGGGGACATTGCATTGCACCCTAAATAGAATGCGATTTCAAGGGACAAATATCTTGAGAACCAATGGGGATAACTGACGTTTTTGGGGCTCTGCAATATTGGCGATGGGTGACGCAAAAAAAAATTGGTTCTAAAACTTTTTGGGGCTGGGTGTGACGTCATCAAAATCTTTGATCGACGATATCTCGGTAACGGCACGTCGTCCACAGACGATCCCATACATTTTTTTGATCATCTTTTCGAGCTCTACAACTTAGTGGTACTTATTCTTAGCAATTATGTGGTTTTATTTTCGGCATCTTTTTTTAATATGCCTGATGATGATAGCGGGGGGCGCTCAAAATGTAGTTCCGCGTTTTTCGTGCAAAAACAGAAATAAATAGAAATTTAATCTTTCAATTTTCCGTTGTTTACACGTAAAAATTTATGAGATTGAAAAAATCAGACAATGGAATTAAGTATTAAACTTGACGCAACTGCGATTGTAATTAAAATGAGATGCTGAAAGTCTGAAACCTGGATTAAATCTTGAAAATCCATTAAGTTATTGTCTGAAAAACGAGACAATAGATTGGAATGTATCAATTTCATTTGCATACCTCTTTTTTTTTGCCTGATTTATTAATCTCTTTTGTCAACTCTACATTTTGAGCTATCATCATTAAAATGCGTCTGTTTCAAATGAAATATACGTTTTATGATTTATCTATATATGTATTTAAAAAATTATTCAATAGATAGATATAACCGTTACTAAATCAGGACAAAAAACAAGCTTTCATATTGTTCATTTTTTTTATGTAATAGCTTTGATCAGCATTTTGAGCTCTATAGCGTGGTACTACTTATCCCTTATTCGCCACCACCATATTAAGAAGAAGAACACGGGATAGCGGTAAATCATGGGGAAAGTAAACCTGTAAAAACATTTTACACGCTATACTATATATACACCCCTATATTTTGAAAGAGATAGAGCACGGGAGGTGTGGGCGGCAAATAATGGGAAAAATGAACCTGTAAAATGTTTTTGACCAGCATTTCGAGCTCTATAGCGTGGTACTACTTATACTTTTGGATTGTGTGATTTTATTTTCGGTCACCCCTATATTAATAGGAAAATCACGGGATGGCGGTAACTCATGGGGAAAGTGAACCGGTAAAATGTTTTTACCCGGGATACTAGTCTATATACTAATAGCGACTGTGCATAACAAATTTAGTTCGGTCAGTGTGAATAAAAGGACTGGGAACGAAATGTTCATATGGACTGTGATATAGTGACATTTTAGGTCGTGCGTAACTAAGTTGTCGAGATATAGGCGATATTAGTATTATAGGAGTAGCGCGACGTCAGTGGGCACATTGCATTGCACCCTAAATAGAACGCGATTTTTAAGGGCAAATATCTCGAGAACCAATAGGAATAACTGACGTCACTTTGGGCGCGCGATATTGGCGACGGGGTGTCGAAAGATTTGGGTCTAAAACTTTTTGGGGAAGGGTGTGACGTCATCAGGATCTTTGATCGGGGATATCTCCGTAACGGTAAGTCGTACGCAGACGATCCCATACATTTTTTTGATCAGGTTTTCGAGCTCTACAACTTAGTGATACTTATTTTTAGCAATTATGTGATCTTACTTTTCGCCACCGCCATGTTGTAAGAGAGAGGGTAAGCACTGGGGTTGGGGTCAGTAACTCATGGGGAAAGTGAACCGGTAAAATGTTTTTACCCGGGATACTATCTATATACTAATAGCGAGTTGTGCATACCACTTTTATTTTAGAGAGTGATACATTTAGAAAAATTTCACGGTCATTTTCTCACGAGGGGCGCGTAAAACCACGCTGCTGCGAGAAGCGTTTTTTCAGTATTTTCATTTGCGTATTAGTAATGGTCCAACTCCATCTTACGGGTTTTTTCATGTCGAAGGGTGTTGTACGTGAGAGAAGACGATGAAAGGTCTCCACGGAGGAGGATGCAATGCAATGGTTTTTCGTTTGAAATATTCTCAACGATCATTTTTGTTTGAACAAGAAGAGCGAAGAACTGTTTTTGTTTTTTGTTGTTTGTTTTTATTTCAAAAAGGGAAGAATAATATTGTTGTTTGTTGGGAAAGTATTAGTAAAGTTACTACCAGTCGTATGATGATGATGCAGAAAAGAAACGAGGGTTTTTAAAATGTAAACAAATCTGTTTTTGTTTTCATAAAGATTGATTCGCGAGACGAACGAAGAAATCAAGCGAAGGATTGTATTATTCTTATTAAACGTATTAACGAGTGGAAGAAAGAAATAGTAGTAGAAACGTGCACTGGAAAGTGAAGAACATCTTACTTTTACAGTTATTAAAAATGATTTTGCACAGAAGAAGTCGTCAAATGGTACCAAATGGTTTTTAATTTATTTCTTTTTCTTGGAATTTATCGTTTTGTAATGATGGAATTAACGAGTGGAAGTATATACATAAAAAAGTGAATGAAAACACGAAGATAATGTCGTTATTTTTGGTAGTAATGGTGTGCTGGAAAGCGAAGAGACTGAATTGAATTGGAGGATTGTTAACGAAGTGGTATTTACATATCGTGATTAAAAATGGTTGCGTCGTTGCAATCATTTCGACCATGTGGGAAACATCAACATATTTATTGTGTGGAAGAGCTACATCGTTATTTCTGATGTTTTTTTGTTGCATGTGAAGCAGTAAAGGGTTTTGTGTTACGCTGAGATATTATTGCTGCTGTGTTATTGTCATTATTTATTTTTCAAGCGAATTTTTGTGGTTGTTTTCAAGAAAGTTAAAGCTCTCTCCCCTACCCTCATAAGATGATTGAACCCTAACCCTTTCCCTACATACAACCCACATCGCCAGCCTAAATTATAGGGTTTTTATCTATACTTCACAGATCCAATTTTTTTAGCTATTCCATTTCGTTGTTTAACCTATGTTTATATATTGCTATATATACTTTTAAGTGTGTTTTTTGTTTTGTTTTTAGTGGAGGAGAGGATCTTATTAGCTTAATATCTTTCCTTTATACTCTTCATTGATAACATCTACCTATTCCATGATGGCCACAGTCGTATTTCTTTAAATTATCTCTGTTCTATTTTGTTTTTTGTTTGTTTTATTTTTTCTGTGGCAGAGCAGAGGGAGTGTGTAATGTGTAATGTATGATTTCTTTTCAAGTGGCTATTTTGCTGCATCATGTACATTTTAGGGGAGCCTACTTATTATTTGTACTGGTTTTGGGTATGTCGTTTTGGAATTCTCAGTTTGAATTTAAGCCATAGTGCTTATCTTGGTTATTTAGTGCTATTTTACATTCTGAATGCATTTTTTTCTTGCTTCTTTTCTATACGACTTCTTTCTTTTTAGATTAAAAATATCGTGTAAATAAAAATTTTGAAGAAAAATATTGAATGTGCCAATCATGGTTTTACATAATCACGGTACAAGCAATTTGGATAAAGCATTTAACGAATTCATAGAAGAATGATCCTTTGGTTGTGTATACTGAGGAGGTATAATGTTTTTTTACGATTCACATTTGATTCAGGTATCCCGTGCAAAGACAATTTTACGGTTTCACTCAATACTTGGAAAATGTAACAGAAACATATTTAGGTTGCATTTTTATATTTCTTATCATGATTCTTCAGAGCGGAACCGTAAAATGTTTTTACACGGGATACTAGTCTTATATACTAATAGCGAGTGTGCATACCACTTTTATTTTAGAGAGTGATACATTTAGAAAAATTTGACGGTCATTTTCTCACGAGGAGCGCGTAAAACCACGCTGCTGCGAGAAGCGTTTTTTTCAGTATTTTTCAGTATTAGTAATGGTCCAACTGCATCTTACGGTTTTTTTCATGTCGAAGGGTGTTGTACGTGAGAGAAGACGATGAAAGGTCTCCACGGAGGAGGATGCAATGCAATGGTTTTTCGTTTGAAATATTCTCAACGATCATTTTTGTTTGAACAAGAAGAGCGAAGAACTGTTTTTGTTTTTTGTTGTTTGTTTTTATTTCAAAAAGGGAAGAATAATATTGTTGTTTGTTGCGAAAGTATTAGTAAAGTTACTACCAGTCGTATGATGATAATGCAGAAAAGAAACGAGGGTTTTTAAAACGTAAACAAGTCTGATTTTGTTTTCTTAAAGATGGATTCGCGAGACGAACGAAGAAATGAAACAAAGAATATTGTATTATTATTAAACGCGAATTAACGAGTGGAAGGAAAAATGTATGGTTTATAAAAGCAGAAACGTGTACTGTACTGGAAACTGAAGAACATCTGACTTATTTATGTTACAGTTATTAAATGGTTGCACAGAAGAAGAGGTCAAATGGAAGCAAATGGTTTTTAATTTTTTTTTTTTTTTGTGGAATTGATCGTTTTGTAATGATGGAATCAACGAGTGGAAGTATATACATAAAAAAGTGAATGAAAACACGAAGATAATGTCGTTGTTTTTGGTACTAACGTGTGCTGGAAAGCGAAGAAACTGATAATTGAATTGGAGAGGATTGTTAACGAAGTGGCATTTATTTTCTCTTTGCAGTTATTAAAAATGGTTGCACCGTTGCAATCACTTCGACCATGTGGGAAACATTATCAACAGATAATGTTGATATTTATGGTAGGATAAAGGGCAAAATCATTATTTCTGTGAGGTTTTTTGCGTGTGAAACCGTCGTAAAGAGTGTTATGTTACGCTGAGAGATTATTGCTGCTGTGTCATTGTTGCAATTTTCAAGCGAATTTTTGTGGCTGTTTTCAAGAAAGTTAGAGCTCTCCCTTCCCCATCATCGTGTCTGCTTTATTTAAATTATTCTACCCACTACCAGCATCTTATTTTGATTCTGTGTCACTGCTTATGAATTTCTCTATCAGAAATGAAATATATAATAGATTTGTGTTTGGCTCTGACCTGTAACAAAAATACTCATAGCATATATCTATTTTTTTGGTTTGTTTTCCTTTTTTTTATAATAGGGTATGCATAATAGTCACAAGAATGTGGAAAATTATTTCTAACGACAGTGTAATATTAGAGTTTGTTGTTAGAAGAATTATCGTGACTGACAATATTATATTGCCATATTTATGTTGAAACTTTGGAGCAAGATGGTTTGGTTTTAATGATCATTGATTATCCCTGTCCTCTACCCCTACCCACACCACTTACTATGCCATGAGAATTATAACTGACCACAACACATCCCAAGCTTTTTCAGATTTTCTTTTGTCCTTCGAGCAATGATTTTATTGCTATTATTCCTTAAAGTATATGCTGCTGATTTGTTGTTTGTTTTTTCTTTTATTAGCGTGGGAGGGAGACCATTAAGATCATTCCATTTTGCTGTATCTATATCTTATATTTCTTTCAATTTATCACTGTTTGTGTTTTTATTTGCTGACTTTACGTATGTCGTTTAGGAATCCCCAGGCTGAATTTAAGCTATGGTGCTTATCTTGGTTCTATAGTGGAAATGACATGGCACATGATATTTATTTACGTAGTGCTATTTTACATTCTAAAAGATTTTTTTCTGTTTCTGATGATCATGTATTTGCTTCTGTTCTATACGATTTCTTTCTTTTTAGATTTAGAAAATTTAATAAAACGGAATATATGACCAAGGAGAATGAATGTGCCAATCATGGTTTAACATCACGGTACAGCCGATTTTGTTAAATCATTTAATGAATTCATTGTGGAAAGACCCTTCGGTTGAAACCTGAGCAGGTATAATTTTTCTTTATGATTCACATTTGATTCAGGTATCCCGTGCAAAGACAATTTTACGGTTTCACTCAATAGTTGGAAAATGTAACAGAAACATATTTAGGTTGCATTTTTATATTTCTTATCATGGTTCGGTGAACTCATGGGGAAAGTGAACCGTAAAATGTTTTTACCCGGGATACTAGTCTATATACTAATAGCGAGTTGTGCATACCACTTTTATTTTAGAGAGTGATACATTTTAAGAAATTTGACGGTCATTTTCACAGGAGGAGCGCGTAAAACCACGCTGCTGCGAGAAGCGTTTTTTTTTCAGTATTAGTATACTAGTGTAGCGTGTAAAAACATTTTACAGTTTTTCTCCATAAATTGTTTTTACACGCAATACTGCCATGATAAATCTGTGTATATACAAAAATTGTTGTGTTTCTCCATGTTGGAATTATATCATATTTAACACAAATATTTTGGATCGATCATTCAAAGAATGCTATTATCCCTATTTTTTAGTGCTATTTGGCCTATTTAGAGATTTCTAAAGTTGTACAGTTAATCTAAAAGCTAAAATTCCAATGTTCAGAGATTTAGAAAAGAGACAATACGACGTATACTCCTACCTAACCAATGTATACTCCTACCTTACCACAGTTAAACTTCTGACATATAAGAAAATACTTTCAAATTTCCCTATTATCTAATAAAAACAATACCTTCTGAGACGTTTTAATCTTTCAAATCTTTATTCTGCTATGAATTGTGGAAAGTCAAAACCCAAAACTCCACTTGTGCATCATGATACAAAAACCATGTAAATATGTATATAACCATGATTTACACATTCCTTCTTGTATAACATTCATCTATACTATTCAATTTTCTAATCTAAAACAAAAAGATATCAATCAAACACTATCAAAACAATATAATAATGATCTCGCTACCTTCGTTTCCCTAAAGGCGAACCTTAATAATAACAACCCACATACTACAATGAAATACCAAATAAACTGCTAGCTACACATTTCGGCATAGTAGTCAAAACTAACTGATACGAAAAAGCTACATTCAAACACATTAAAAAATACATATCGGTAGAAAATGATGAACTGATAATACGAACACATAACAGGTCTACATCGCTTATCTCTCGGATAGAATAGTTACTGACACCGATCAATGTTGTTATTCTTTATTACTAAACTTAAAGCGTTGGATAAAAAAATAAAAACAAAAACAAATACTTTTACACACATCGTCTTCATTTTTTGTTTAAAGAAATGAACGTTTAAGAAATTTGATGAACTTTCGAACGCAAAAACCATTGCATTGCCTTCTCCTCCGTGCGGCTTTACGATGTCTTCTTTATGGTACAAAAACTCCACGAAGTAATAAAACCCCGTAAGATGGAGCTAGAGATTCTCCTAATGGGAGATTCTCCCTATACTAATACGGAAAAAATAAACATCCATTGACGAACTTCGCAAGATAATTTTTCTAAAGTTCTTTCTTTCAAAGTTAGGTAAGAAAAAAGCAAGATTTAGTATTAGTATAAGAAGACTAGTATCCCGGGTAAAAACATTTTACCGGTTCACTTTCCCCAGGAGCTACCGCCATCCCGTGATTTTCCTATCAATATAGGGGTGACCGAAAATAAAATCACACAATCGAAACGGATAAGTAGTACCACGCTATAGAGCTCGAAAAGCTGATCAAGAAAATGTATGGGATCGCCTGTGTACGACTTACGGTTACGGAGATATCGTCGATCAAACATTTTGATGACGTCACACCCGTCCCCAAAAAGTTTTAGACCCAATTTGTTTTTCGTCACACTTTTGCCAAATTATCGCGGACCCCAAAAACGTCAGTTATCATCATTGGTTCTCGAGATATTTGACCCTAAACGTCGCGTTCCTTTGGGGGTGCAATGCAATGTCCCCCGTGCCAAAAAATTGTTGTCGCGTCATTTGCCACTACCAATCTTCTTATACTAATACTAAATCTTGCTTTTTTCTTACCTAACTTTGAAAGAAAGAACTTTAGAAAAAATATCTCGGGAAGTTCGTCAATGGATGTTTATTTTTTCCGTATTAGTATAGGGAGAATCTCCCATTAGGAGAATCTCTAGCTCCATCTTACGGGGTTTTATTACTTCGTGGAGTTTTTGTACCTTAAGGAAGACATCCTAAAGCCGCACGGAGGAGAAGGCAATGCAATGGTTTTTGCGTTCGAAAGTTCATCAAATTTTTTAAACGTTCATTTCTTTAAACGAAAAATGAAGACGATGTGTGTAAAAGTATTTGTTTTTGTTTTTATTTTTTTATCCAACGTTTTAAGTTTAGTAATAAAGAATAACAATATTGATCGGTGTCAGTAACTATTCTATCCGAGAGATAATCGACGTAGACCTGTTATGTGTTCGTATTATCAGTTCATCATTTTCTACCGATGTGTATTTTTTAATGTGTTTGAATGTAGCTTTTTCGTATCAGTTAGTTTTGACTACTATGCCGAAATGTGTAGCTAGCAGTTTATTTGGTATTATTAAGGTTCGCCTTTAGGGAAACGAAGGTATCAAGATCATTATTATATTGTTTTGATAGTGTTTGATTGATATCTTTTTGTTTTAGATTAGAAAATTGAATAGTATAGATGAATGTTATACAAGAAGGAATGTGTAAATCATGGTTATATACATATTTACATGTTTTTTGTATCATGATGCACAAGTGGAGTTTTGGGTTTTGACTTTCCACAATTCATAGCAGAATAAAGATTTGAAAGATTAAAACGTCTCAGAAGGTATTGTTTTTATTAGATAATAGGGAAATTTTGAAAGTATTTTCTTATATGTCAGAAGTTTAACCGTGGTAAGGTAGGAGTATACATTGGTTAGGTAGGAGTATACGTCGTATTGTCTCTTTTCTAAATCTCTGAACATTGGAATTTTAGCTTTTAGATTAACTGTACAACTTTAGAAATCTCTAAATAGGCCAAAAAGCACTAAAAAATAGGGATAATAGCATTCTTTGAATGATCGATCCAAAATATTTGTGTTAAATATGATATAATTCCAACATGGAGAAACACAACAATTTTTGTATATACACAGATTTATCATGGCAGTATTGCGTGTAAAAACAATTTATGGAGAAAAACTGTAAAATGTTTTTACACGCTACACTAGTAAATCATATAATACCAAGCACTACCCGTTACTATTATAATTCACTATAAAACTGTTAAGTAATTGAAAAGAATTACTTTTTCAAAAGCTTTTTCTTTCAAGTTTCAGTATATCAAATACCACTCTCTGATTTCTTTCACAAGACAAGTGGAGATTCTTTGACTTCGTGCTCCACAAAACCTTTTTTAACATATCAAGCAGTTAGTAATTAAATGAAAAGAAATTTACAAGTTTCCAGGGCATAGATTCTTCTATATTTAACGTTCTGTAATAATAATTTGATATCTAAAGCCATTTTCAAACGCTATGCAGGTACGAAGTTTGATCGTAACTTGTGCACCATTTTTAAAGAGGTTTTCGGATAAATAAGAAAACAAAGTGAACCCCAGTCTGTGTTCATCGTTTCAGTTAAGTTGGCTAACTAGACCTAACAGCCAATCAGATATCAGAAATTAGTTGAATAACCAATGAACTTTCAGAAAAAAACTTGCGTAGATTTGGACAGTAAGATGAAAAAAACAACAAAAAAAACAAACAAACAGAAAACCAAAGACGATCGTAAAGTATTTCTTGCTTACGCAGAAATCCGAAAATGTTACACACAGCATCTTAATTTTTCGTTTAAAGAAATGAACGTTGAGGATATTTGATAAACTTTCGAACGCAAAAAACATTGCATTGCGTTCTTCTCCTAGCGGCTTTATGATGTCTTCCTTTAGGAACAACAATCCACGAAGTCATAAAAACCCGTAAGATGGAGCTAGAGATTCTCCTAATGGGAGATTCCTCCTATACTAAAATGGAAAAAATAAACATCCATTGACGAACTTCCCGAGAAATTTTCCCTAAAGTTCTTTCTTTCAAAGTTAGGTAAGAAAAAAGCAAGATTTAGTATTAGTATAAGAAGACTAGTATCCCCGATAAAAACATTTTACAAGTTGATTTTTCCCATTAGTTGCTGATCCCACCACCCGTGCTCTTCCTCTTTCAAAATATAGGGGTGTATTTATAGCATAGCGTGTATAATGTTTTTACAGGTTTACTTTCCCCCATGAGTTACCGCTATCATGTGTTCTTCTTCTTAATATGGTGGTGACGAAAAATAAAATCACGCAATACAAAAGGATAAGTATCACTAAGTTGTAGAGATCGATAAGTCGATCAAGAAAATACTTTTATTCGCACTTTCATGCTTTTATTCACCCTAACCAAACTAAAAATGTTATGCACACTCGCTATTAGTATATAGACTAGTTTAGCGTGTAAAACATTACTGAGATATCATCGATCAAATATTCTGATGACGTCACACTCGTCCCCCAAAAGTTTTAGAACCAATTTCTTTTTTCACCCCATCGCCAATACCGCAGACTCCAAGTTAGGGTTTTAAAAATATGTTAACTTCGCTGGGATGAAGATGATGGCCAACATTCATTTGCCGATTGCGCTCTTCCATTTTTTGATATTGTTAGATCTTTATCCATTTTTATCATTCTCTCAAGTCATCGTTCCGAAAAATTGATGTTCATACTTTTTCTAAATATAGAAAACACTACTCAAAAAAAATTATTGCGAACTTAAAATGTTAAAAATTATTTCGAATTTAAAATGTTATCTATGCTAAAATTTTCACTTTGAAAAAAAAACTTTAGGACATAGAAATCCGTGCATGATAGGCCTTGGACGATGGAGCCATCAGTTGATGTGTTCCACAATTACATAAAACTAAAACAAAGGAAAGTGTAAGATTCGAGATACACGAATTACCTATAATCATGAGAGTTGGAAAACCCATGCAAGGATAATTACACAGAAAACTAAATACATGATAAATACATGATAAATACATGATAAATACGTGATAAATGCATGATAAATACGTGATAAATACATGATAAATACGTGATAAATACATGATAAATACGTGATAAATGCATGATAAATACGTGATAAATGCATGATAAATACGTGATAAATACATGATAAATACGTGATAAATACATGTGCTGGATTTACTTTGATTACTTACGCTCCTTGATTTCAAAAATTTCCAAATTAAACACAAAACGTTTTCATAAGGTAGCGATCTATGCTCAGAACAATGGAATTGTTTTTAATAAAATAGGCTGTTGAAAGTGAAGTTATTCTGATGGCACCAATACGCTATCTTATTGATGCGTTCTGCTTATTTAGTTATTTAAATTTTCTGAATTGTTTATTAAGAATCACATTTTTCGTGTCATTTATTCTCGAAAACAAGCTTTTTAAATGAATCATTTGATGATTATCGGAACGGCAACTTGTTTATAGGATGAAAGGCCATGAAAAAGACCATTACCAACTGATTTCCAAACACTTGCATGGAGACAACACTTCTCTGCTGAAATGGTAGTACTCAGTCCTTTACACGAGGTCCAGCATTTTTAATTACACAGATCATGCACAAAACGCTTAAGTTTTGGTCAAAAATTGTTAAACACACTGTAAAAGGCAAAAAATAAAAAATAAAATGCGATCAGTAAAGTGGAGTCACGGTAACATGTTAATGCAAAACAAAGATCTTGTTTTAAGCGAAACAATGGATCCAAACATTAAACGGTTTGGTAACAAGGTTGCAACAGCTCATCTTTTGGACCGCTTAAACATCTAAAATGGTTAATCTTCCGAAGCGTCTCGAGTTACAATACGACGATTTCTTATGTCATGTAAAAAATCGCCTTCGACAGATTTTAAATGTTTTCCACATATCTGACATGAAAATAAACAGAATGCCACTTAACAACTCAAACGATTATTTTCACATATATTTTTAAACGCCTATATTAGAATAACCAACAAGAGCCTTAAGGCTTGAAGGTCGGCGGTAACTTAGATCTAGCTCATGTATGATTAGATATAGGATAGGCCCTGTGCTCACACTAAGGACGATCTTTGTGTTAACATAATTCGCTACTATCATGGATAAAATATCAAGGTAAAAAATGTTCCATTTTGTCACTTCTATATTTGGGTCAATTCTTGCTTTCTTTTTTTAACTAGTAAATTGTTGAGTAATGAGCAAAACTAGTTAAAATGAGAAAAGAGCTGCAAGACGAACAAAAATATCTAAGACAATGCACATACTAGGATAAATTAGATTTTTAAGAGCGATATCTAACACATCCATTGAAAGAGTGGCTCACATGGTGAACATTCGAATGTTCATAAGAAAAACGGGACAGAAGAATTGCTTCCTATGAATTTAACATGATAAATGAAGTTATTTGCAGGTCATTGTAAAAAATACACATATTTATATTACATCTTCTGTTTTATTAAAAAAAAACATAAATTGAACTTATTAGTATTTTTTCTGTTTTTGTGGCTCATTATTAGAGAGTTTTCAGTATCTATTCTCATCAGGGTTTGATATTTCAAGGGCCCACACCTCCGGGCCCGGTACGTCACAACTTTGACAAAACTTTACTTCAAGTAAGTAGGTAAATAACCCTTTTCACAAATTTTCATAATTTGGTGGAGATCTAACATCCGCAAAATTAAAATGCTACAAAATTCATATGAGAAAATAAAAAGCTTAAAAATGAATGCTCGCAATCTTTTTCTGAAATACTGATTCATGAAAATTATCAAGAAAATGGAAAAAAAAATAACAGACACACAGAACCACACGGACAAATAACACACAGAACCACACGGACAAATAAAAGGACAGATAAGTAGCGGCGCTGAACAATAACAAGAGCCTTATGGATTGATGGTCAGCGCAGAGAAATGAGTTATGAGATTGATAAATTGTCGGAATTCAATTTCATTTAAATCAGGCCGATATCTCACCAAATTTGAATTTACTAAGAAACGGAAAGACCCGTTTTGTAAGGAATTTGACCACTTTTGACCAATTTTATTTCATGGAACAAATCACTACAATAAAAATTAAACTGTGTACATAAAAACAACCTAAAATTGGTATGTCCACATGTGCACATGTAAATAGAAACATCTGAGTAGAGTATCCTTTCCCATTTTGATGCTTCACAGAACGAATTCCATTCATGCAAGAAAAACATTTTTGTGTGTGTGATGTCAGTAATTTTAGCAACTTCATCTAACCCGAAGGTTTATTAACTTTCAGCTGTTTTTTTCAACACAATAGCATGTCATTTTACCTAATTTTTGCAGTTTATAGTAGGGGTTTCTACCCGATAACGTTGACTGTGATGTCTTCTTTTAACATGTTTCCCTTACGTCATTTTCAAGGTCACCACCTTGAATTAAAGCTTCTGCTTTATCGTTAACTTGACGTACAACAAAACGCACTGGAACATTCATATCAGTAGGTTGAGCTTACTCTTTGTGGATGTACATGTGATCAATCAATGATCCAGATATTAGGCGCACGGGCTCCATATGAATGGAATGACTCATATGCTAGAGTCATTTGCTCAAATATTTGATTGATAACTTATATGTCATAATTATTTTCATTTCAATTCAATTGTTATTGTATTTTATGTTCGCTTATTGTCTAGTTTATTTTGACGGGTTTTCTTATTACCCTCAAGGGAAATTATCTTTTTTATATTCGTCGCGGTTTCTTAGCTCTCTCTCACTCACTATAATTAAATGTGCAGCGGTGTAATGAGATTGACGTGAGTTATGAAGTGAAGTTTGACTCGAGTTTCGACTCATAATTTTCAACTTCTAAATTTTCAACTGTGTTCAAATAATGATATCAATTAAGCTTCGAATTTCTACTGGTTCAATTCAATCCATTCTATTCATGTGATAATATTTTCATAGAATATTATATATGGCAAGTTGGGAAGAATTTATTTATAATTTTTATTGAAATTTCAAATCAATCAATTTTCTAGGTTTATTTCTAATTGCAAATTTTTCAGTTTTGTCAAAATTCATAATATATTTTCTACACATGATCAATCAATGATCCAGATATATGAGTTGTAGTGTCATTCACTAAAACATAATCCTCGTTTAAATAATCATGCAACACTGTGTTATCTGTTTGTAGAGCATTAATATTGAAATCTCCTAGAATTATATGAACCATATCATTTTGGCTACACAAATGTTGGATAAGATATACAAAGTCTACTACACGTAGATTATGTTTTCTATACATAAGGATAATATTCAGTTGGTCAATGAAAGAATTAGTACTCAATGTATAAAGAGATGCTCCTGGAATGGAAATAGTATTGACCATTGTGACACTTTCATGATATTCCAATGCAATGTTTCAGAATTTGTCGTTACTTGTATTGTTGAAATCTAGTGAAAAAGGAATTAATGTATCTGATATCTGTGTTGTGTTCATACTGGAAGTTAATTGGGTTTCAGTGGGACAAAGTATATCACTTTCCATAAGTTCATTTTCATGCTTGACGTCAATGGCATGCTTTGGAAGTGAACGAACATTTAGTAATGAAATAAATAGTGAGTATTTTCTCTGTATGTTCTGCATCATTATAATCTAAAGACAGGTTCCCTCTCATGAATACATACTCAGCAGTTGCTCTTTGATCGGTGGTAACATGCTTTTTATCAATGTCTCCCAAGATATACAATCCAGCTAAAGATAACATAAACTTGACCAGAGTTGAATCGTCGTTGTCGGAGCATATTAAGACTGAAAACTATTTGCGGAAATGTTTTACCTTGAATTTTATGTGCGGTACAAGCCCAGGAAAGAACTAATGGAAATTGGAGTCGTTTTATTACTGGCGACGATAAACTGTTCTTTTTGGTCAGCGCCGCGAGCCAGCTCATCTTTCACTTCCCCGTGTCTGTCAGTCAGTTAGTCAGTATGTAATGTTGCAGTTAATTCCCCCTTTCACAACACCCTCCCGAGTATCGGAGTCCGTTATTGCACGTTTATTCAACGCCCATTCATTAATTCGATCTCTAATTGGTTTGCTAAGAAAACGGGTTATAAAAATGGCGTAAAACCCGATAACGATTCTCGAACACGGGTGAAAAAGACAGAAACTTTACTTCCAAAAAAGGTAAGTATTCTTAGTGTATTAATGCAGTTTTTAATACATTACAGAACTAAGTTGTGTGTATACTTTGTAATGATGATTGGGGATAGATGTTTAAGGGTGATAGTGTAGCACAGCTTCTTCACCACTGCTCCAATTTTTAAAACTTTATTTTTTTATTCCAAATAGCTCAACAATTTTCTGGCTGAAGTTTCTGTTTGTTTTTAGGCTTCTGCATCGCTGGCAGATTTTTGTAGCTGACAGCACAGCCACAAGACATTCCAGTGTACACAATGCATATATAGATATGCAATCATTTTTATTATTCATTACAATAAAAATAAAAATGAACAAGTTAACTGCCAGTCATTTAAAGCTAAGAATACAAAAGAAACTGCCGGTCATGCAGACAGGCGTCTCATATAACTGCCTTCAGCGGCGGATCTAAGGGTAGTCTCAATTTGTTGAGGAGCACATTAACATAATTTCTGTTTTCAGTCTGTTTCACCAATGAAGTTATTTGCATGCGTTTCTTTTATACTTAACATTCTCCTCCACAAATTTCGACTACTCTCTGGATCCGCCGCTGGCCGCTATGTTATAGATTAAATTCAGGTATGCATGCGTATAATAACAGTACTGCTGTTATACTATATATAATTGATTCATGCATCAAAACTGTTAATCTTAGGAATTTGCATACTTTATACTTAAACTATATGTGAATTAATTTTTGTTTGGATTTAACTTTGTGGGATGATATTGTGCAGGCCTGAAGATTATTTTTTCCATGTCGGACAAGATGTCCACCGGTAGAACTGTAAACCCGGTCCAGACATTAACATCATCACAGTGTTTTTTCTGTATATATACGACACGAAAAGAACAGTGAAATGGGGTACAATTTAACCTGTGAACCCTAAACATAAGGATACTGATTGCCTTTGGTATTTTATTTATGTTGCACCACACTTGATATTTCTCGTCAGACAAATATGTCCGTTTCTTAGGTTCCTTTGTCCGACAAATATTGTTTTTTACGCCAAACAAATTCAAATGTCTGGAACTAATATAGGTTGATTTGAAATAATCCTTATTATTAAACCCATGTCAAGCAGTTTTTCCTGCATTTTATCTCTTTAAAAAATAAAAGAAGTCAACTGACGTGCATATAAAAAAATGAAAACAATAGACAAAGCTGTGGATGTTGACATGGCCAAGAAACAATAGAAAGGGATGCTTAAGCGAGTATGGTGACGATGATAAAATATTATGTAGATAATTTTAGATGCAAAATGTTTTCAAATTAGTAAAAGAACACCCGGCTGGTTATTAAAATTTCTTTGATAATAATAATGACGAATATACACATAAGATGTAAAAATAGGTGTAAAAACTTTTACATTTCATTGTTTCGTGATTAAAAATGGTTATCGACGCGTGCGTATAAACAGAAGTGTGCTGAAACACATAGATAAAATGAGCTAAAATCATTTCGTGTTAATAAAAAATATTTTTTTCTGCCCTAACTGAAATCTTAAATCGATTTCAGTTTTATACAGTTTTGAAATAAAAAGCCAAGCGTCGTTTATTTATTTATTAATTTATTACACAACATTAATAATTGGTTGATAAAGTGGGAAAAACTGGGCCGAAAATGTGCAGTTGCTGATAACCACGTCTTAAAAAAAATCTAAAAATAAGTCGTTAAAATCGACGCCATTATTGAGGTGTCTACCTTAACGTCAAAAATAAATTGACAGAAACCACGACATCATTTTGAAACTCTAGTTATAAAACATTGATGGAAAAACGATGTTACGGTAAGAAAAGAACGTTGCCATTGTGAGGTTGAAAATGAACTGATGGAATCAACGTCACTACTACAACGTCGAAAAATTGTTGAAATTCTGACGATGAATCGAAATTGATATTGAGACGTCGAACAAAGGTTGAAAATAGCTGGACAAGAACAACATTATCAATGTAACGTTTAACCACGTTGAAAATGTGTGGATGGAGAAGACGTCGTTACGGCTACGTCGAAAAGGCGTCGCAATTCAGTCTACAGAACCAACGTTGTAAATTAGAAATCGAAATTGGGTCGAAATTTGGTATTTCGACGCTGTGACCTATTTTCAACTATATAAGGACGTTGATTCAACATTGTGTGCCGGCTGCACTGCCAGTGATGAATATTTGAAAAGGATCAGGTTTTGATGCTCTCTTGATTCTCATAGATTTATGAGGTGATATTTCTAGTGAACGGTAATCTTCTGCTTCTTCAATACTTAATACCACTAATATTTCATCAATGGATTAAGGTGGGTTGTAGTTTTCTTTTGTAGGGTCGTGGATGTTACGATGCCTCGGATTCAAGTTTTCATCAATAGATTATTGAAGTTTATCTAAATGCTGCTAATCGTCTTATATATTTGTAAAAAATTTACCGAATGAATATCTGCAGTCATTATTTTCATATTTTCTGCAAGATTTGTTTGATATGTTTTCATATGTTTTCATTGTTACTCAGGTAGTTCACATTGGATTGCATTATCTTCAAAAGCAACATAATCGTCTTTTTTTGTTCACACAGAATAGGTGCGTTTTCTATACAATGAACATGAGGACTGCCTCTAACTTGGAATTCCCCCGTATAGCATAATGAATAGCTTTTCCGAAAGGTCCTTTTAAAACTACATGCTTAAAAGTTTTTTCAACTCTTGAAAATGTCTGGCCAAGAGCACCGTGTTACTGTTGAGAATTTTGTTCTTTCAAAATAGTTCAAATTTTCAATGTCTTCTATCGTTAAATTCATACCATTTAATTTTCCTATAATTTCAACTAGCTCGTATCATCTGAGATCTGCGCAAGTAAAAGTCATGAAATAAGTCGGGAATCCTAACTGTTTAACCATTGCGAGTAGTTCAAAAAAAGAAGTCGTTTCCAATACGCAGGGGTTCCTTTTAAAGTGTTCATGAAATTGAATGTTTCGTCATTAGCTGTTAGTTCTCCAATTTTTTTTTTTAAATTTTGTGAAATTCCGCCAGCTGTTAGCCTGTCAGATTTTCTTCTTTTCATGGCAATGTTGATAGATCTATTCAAATTCAAATGATGAGTAAGTGAGTCCGAAGGAAATTTTTGTTTATAATTTAATAATCTTTGGTTGAAAGAGCTCACTTTCTCCTTTCTTGTATCAGTGCATCTAAATTTTACGGTTGGAAACAACCACGGGTGCGCAAGTAGTTCACATATTATAGGCAAAGGCTGCTTATTTTCTCCTGGTGCAATTGTTATATTTGCATTATCACAGATATTGTACGCAATCTCGGGCACATAACCAGTATCAGAGGCAATCGAAATTGATCTAAAGGATTTGCTCCTTCTTCCTCGTCAACTTGTTTGACATGGGGAATTTGACGAAATGGATCTCATCTTCATCAAATGTATTATTTATTTTTCCAATCCAACGTTGAGGTACATTATCTAATTTATTTCGATGTTTGAATACAACGTATTATTAAGTTTTAGGTACATCAAAATTCCTCTGACAACATCTGGCCTTACCGCTTCAAAAGGAACGTTAGATCTGAATGACATGTTCTTTTTCAAAGCAACTTGAACAATTCCATTGTTACCCAATCCTCGCGGTAAAATATTGCAAATTTCATCTGCCTGTATATGAACATTACAAATAGATCCTTTCATTTTAGGAGATTGTCCTTAAGGCGTGATGGTGATCATTTTAATAACAATCTTTTTGAAATGATTGTTTTTTCAAGTTTGCAAACCTCAACAAAATTATTTGGCAACTCAAAAACTTGTAAATCGTTAGCAACTGCTTGGGAAGTTTTCGTTTTCGTTTTTCGTTTGATTAGTTTTGAATGGAATGCTTGCCATATGTATTCTCTACCGTCGAAACTAAGCACACAGAAAAATAAAAATCCTTACATCGATATGTATATTTGTCAAAGATCCGAACAGCTTGCTTACACAAGGTTCTATTACAACATACACAAATGTAAAAGGGCCCTTATGTTTTTCTTAAATGATTCTATCGGCCCTCTCGCTCGTCACGTATTTTTACTTAACCGATCTTTTTGCCGTAAGTTAAACTTTATTTCCTCAGATATGGTAGCTTTTTGTTTCTTCTTACAAGCTCGGTCTTTTTCCCTCAGTTGCGATTTTTGCTTATCCGATAATCCACTTCTTTGGGTTTTTTGCAAGCTCTGTTTTTCCTTCTCAGTTCCGATTATTGCTCATCCGATAACCCACCTAGTTGTTATCCTTTCTAACTCGGTCCTTTTCTCTTAGTTTTGCTTTTTGTAAGTGTTTGTAAGTTAAGAAAGTGTATCTCGTTGTTTATTCATGTTAATGCGATTTGTTTCTCGAACGGCTGATTTTTTTCAAATGAAATGCCGTCTCGGTAATTTTCCCGGTAATTTTCCATATAACCCCGTAACTTAGCTTGTTTTACGTCATTCTCACGTGAATATTGAATTTTACGTTTTCGCGCATTACGTAAGTAAGTTTTAAGGTTTAAGTTTTAAGTTTCAGCGTTCACCTCAGTGAGCCTTGTTTCCACCAAAATTAGGTGGCCCTCGAATAGAGGTATTATAGATTTTTCTTCCCCAGGAAGTTCTTGATTCCTAAAAATGAATGTGATAAATATTATAGACTAGTGTGGAATGATTTTTTTTCATAAGAACTATACGAACTATACTATACGAACTATATTAACCCTTGACTTCCGTCACGTACTGCCCCCACAACCTCAAGCTTTACTATGACGACAGTCAATATTCGAACATATAAACAAACTTTTTTGAATGACAACCATTCGTCCAAATTGCTGAAAAGAAATCTAAACTGGAAAAAGTACAATTCGGTGTCCCACAAGGATCAATACGGGGACCGACAATCCAATTGATTAAAGAACGAAAAAAGTTAATATGTCGGAAAAGAAAAACGACACACATTTATCGACTCATTCTTGTATATCTGTAAAGTGGGAACTTCCACCATCGTCAGTGGAGCAAATGATCCTTAATAGCCGTAGACTGGGAAGTCTTAACAGGATTACCTGTCAGAGAGGAAACGCCCAGATGTTCAGGGACCCTAACTTCAAATGTCGTGTTGTTTTACCGTAATAAGAAGCATTGCAGCTACTACACTTAAAATGATACACAACATTTGAAAGTAATGCCTTAGGAACACGATCTTTGAAGCGAAAATATGATGATATTCTTAAAGGAGAGCGAAAAATGACTGCAGTCTACAATTGGGTAAAGACTTATCAACTGAGTTAACAAGCTTAGTACGCAATTGTAATGGTAACTTCCCTAGATAAGGCAAATATAGTTTCAATTCTTGCTTTTCAGGTAGACCAGGACTAATCTTAGGTCCATAAAGCTTATCTAAAAATCGTTTGACACATCTGTCAACAAAATTACCAGGATATTCATTTGTTGACAAAATATTCTTAAGTTTGGTAGAGGTGTACATGAAAAAGCTCAAAATTAGAAACAATGGAATAAATTCGAAAAAGTAAAGTGTGAACTAGACCACGTTTATACTCATAAGCTATAAAACTGTTAAAATTAGAAAAACACCACTAAAAAGTGCTGTTATTCTTTAAACTTCTCCATACTAACGAAAACTTAATTTAATTATCTATATTTAAACTTTGTGCATGTAAAGTTTTTGGTGGCGATGCAAAAAATTGGTGGAAAAGTTATTTTCTTGCCATGTTTACAGCAAAAGCACATGAATCAAATATCACCACTTTTTTATTGTCCTCCAAACTACTGTATATAATACCAGAATTTTATTTGGAATTGGTGTGAGAATTCATTTTCAGAAATGAGCAAAAGTCCAAAACTTTTTGAGAATCTTATGAATGATGAAAAACGAAACGTGTTCGTTTTCTTATGAACAAAGTTTTAGATAGCAATCATTGCCGCATTTTGGGTGAATTAAATTTTAAGTTTAGATACTAAATCCGAAAACTAGAAGTTGAAAACGCAATTACGATTGTTAGAAAAGACTTTCAACAGAACAACATACCACATTTCCAATGTTTTCTTGACGACCAACATCACATTTCTTCTTTTCAGAAAATATTTCGTAAATTCCTGTCAAAGATAAAATTACAGTTGTTTATTCAGGTCCAGTCTTTTTTATGTAAACTATCTATACTGCACCCCAAAAACCCAATGGTATCATTTTTCCTTGTGTGTTGTTTCAGATAACAAGGAAAACTCGTTAAACGAGTGTCCTAGATTTTTCCACAATGAAAAAAAATCTCAAAGATGAAATCTATAATAAACATGGAGACAAGAGACAGGGATTTTATTCAGAAAAACTGGCAAATAGCCTAACCTTTGATTTTTCAATGGAAATGTGCCTCTGACGTGTAGGGTGATACAAAATCACTGGATGGCCCTCTCGTGATTTTGCCCCAATGTCACGTCAATACACCAATCGAAAGTTTATAAAAAATGAAATTAAAGTTGGTAAACACTGTGGAGTTTATTTACATCGTTAAAAAGTTATGGGCGTTTAAAGAAAATGCTGACGTCAGCGTATTATACACCCTCGCCTGTAAATCATGTTTCAGCGTTTTCTTCTGAAAGTATCTGAAAGTAATCACTATGCTGTCACTTTTCAAATCGGTGCCGGATAGAATTTTTATGTTTACTTAGACGAAAGTAGTCAGGATACCGAACTCTTTCCACTTTTTCTATTAACGTTTATATTTTATATCGCATATTTACATTTTTTTAATTTTGATTGCGACGTTTTAATTTTAATTTTGATATCTTATTTTCTTGTGGCAAGCGCCGGATGTTCTTGTACCATAAAGTGTCATAAGATCGTTGTCATTATATTGAAAATTATTCTGAAAACTATTTTTGATCAGTCTGCGTTGTTTGCGTAGTGCTCTTTTTTTTTCAACTTTGCTTTTTCGTGGTGTTAAATTCACTCCAGGTAACTTTGGTATAATGTCAGGGAATTTTTTGTTATATAATTCTAAAAATGTCTGGTCGAGACTTTTTATTGCAGATGAACCAGCAGCCTTTGCGTACGGCGACCTTTTGCTTTTTGTTTTAGGTATTGAGATGGCAATATGTTCAGAATCAATGGACTTTAATGGTGTACTAACTTTGAAATCTATGCATTCCTTACTTGATGTGTCGATGAAAGAACTGCCTGACAAATCAGATAATGCTAACGATGATAAATTTAAACGATCCTGTGAAGAAGACAAATCAATTGACGAACTTGAAATTGTTGTTATTTTTTTACGTCTGTGACCTATAACCAATGGGAAAGTCTTTTGTGTCTTTTCATACTGTTCGAAACACCTCAAACATTCATTTAAAGTGTGTTTTTGCTGTTCTTTTACAGAGAGAGTATTCCATTTCTCTTCCGAAAAGATTTCCATATAATCTACCTTGCATTTACCTGGCCATTTATTTTTTCGTAAAAACTGCCCAAGTTCGCGTCCTTTTCGATTAAAGTGATGCTTGTCTATTGAAAAGTTGTTATTCGAAAATTGTTTCATGAAATGAACGTATCGTTGGTCTTGCTTAGTAGAGTGATATAAAACTAAACCATTCAGAACTGATGATCTTAAGAAACCGCACGTAAATAAATTAGCCATTTCATCCAACAAAATTTTTTTTTGGACGTAAACAAAATATTGTTGAATTCCCGCTAAAAAATGTTATTTCGCGCGTATTTATTGGATGAACAAGTCGGATATTTTCAGTTTTAGAATATCAACAGTGATCGTTAATTTTGCGAGAGCATTTGTAAAACATTTGCAACGTTCTTTCCGAGTTCGATTTCTAACCCCGGGGGTAAAAATATAGTTGAGACGTGTAGAATTTGAACTATCACAAGGATTGTGAAGTTAATGTTTGGGCGAACATGTGAGGAATATGGTAGTGAACGAGCATATATCTATTGTTATGAACCCCTTTATCTTTTAATTTGTCACACATGCTATTTGATTGTTTAAGTCGACCAATCAGAGCGCAAAAATGGTGCCCAAAAGGTTTTACTGACCAACTCCAAAATCAGCGACTGGGGGGTAACATTCCATAAAACAGAAAATACATCTGGAATACCTTCATAAAGGTTTTCTCGAGTATCAGAAGTGAACGTTCACAACACACGCTCCCCACCCCCGTGTCATTCGAAGAATCGTTTTCTGGAAACTTCAGCGCATGAGTTCCATAAAATTCTCTGGAGAGGAAGCAAACAATACACTACGAAGTTTACTATAATTTTTCCGGAACATAAACTGGTGTTAAATGCCAAACGGTGCTGGATATTAGCGTATAGTGCGATTTAAAATATCAGAAATGACGATTCGGTTAGACCCTAAGAGAAATAAAGAAGTCTTACAAAACAGCGATCGATTACACACGTAGCGAAATGGAGTATATTTTCAAAGGAACTGAAGAAAAGCCATGCAACGAAGAAAACACAGCATACCCACGCCTCCAACATAATCCTGGTTTTTATCAAATTCCTTGTGGACGTAAATTGTAAACAAAAAGTATTGAATTCACTATTTCGTCACGTGAATGAGTTTTGGGAAGAAATGACAATCACTTGTAACCTTTGTTTTGCTGTTTCATTGGATATACAAGAATAATTTTAGTGGGAATAATTCTTTTATTTTAGTAGATTATAAGATGATTTTTCTCTTGTCTTGTTTTATTATATACCAATTTCTTTGTTTAAATATTATGATATGGGATTAATTAAATAAAATCCTTTTCACATTACCAAGTTTCATAAAATCTTCAAACTCCCTTACAGAATTACAACATAAAATCAGAAAATTCTTGTTCTTAGGTTGTTTCCTGTTATTCTGTACTATATTCTCTATATATGGATGTAGGAGTATATACATGTGTAATTTTATGATATTACTTTATAGCTAAGTAACTTTATTTAACTTTGTTGTGTTTTTGTAATTGATTCTAGTTAGTATTTTCTTGAAATACAGATGCGAATGTTAATCATGCGAATAAATATTTGTGTTTAATTTTAAATCCTAAGAACAGATAACCACGATCAGCTTCCTATTTAGTCATTACCTCGACGCATTGAGCGACACAAGTTGCCTTGCAAAGATCAATTCAGTGTGTGCATTACATGACACGCGGGAGCTATTGCAATTGACTGTGTAACTAAGAAAATGTCGGAACTGCCGGAATAGATGTCGGAAAAGTCAGTTCTCACTATAACAACATGAGAACAATTAACGGTAATTAAGTCCAAAGATCCTACAGATCCTGAATTAAACCTAAAAAGATGTTAAAACACTTTAATTGAAGTGAGTAACATTTTATAGCAAGATTTATCGTTGCTATGGAAAAGAAAAATCGCGAAAATACCGACACGACGAATATTTTTTCAAGATTAACATCATTTCTTACATTTTAAATATACTAACGAATCATTTCCAAACTTTATGAGGAGGTGTAGTAATGTGCTTATAGTGAGACTTTAAAAAACGCAGGTTGCAGTCATGCAATAAGTGACTCGAGAATGAAGTGGGACAGAAGGGCTTTTCAGATTTTGAATGGAGTACCAGGAGGAAGTGATAGTTATAATATGTACAGAGACTGTGTACTATTTTATAGAACTTTTGCATCTGAGATTTTAATCTACTTTTATTTCTAATACAATTTTCAAGCCTTCTTCAGCGCACAACCAGTGCCAATTACTTGATATGTTCATTGAAAGAACACTGGATACTTATATAAAATACTTATATAGCTTAAAAGCTGATTTTCCACAGTAAAGAAATGAGAATCCTTGGAGGTCGTTAATGCCATTAATGCTAGTATTGAGTTCTTACCACGCGGTTTTCTCACTAACCATGTGCAAAAACTCTTCTGCACTTGGCCATTAAAATGTTGTTGTTTTTTCGCCTAAGCGGAAAAAACTCTTAATGGATACTCAGGCATGATATAAAATGTTTGATGACAGGAAATGGTGCCCACTAACGGTTAACGAGGACTTATTTACATTTAGAGTAATAGTTCTAACCAATTGAAAGAGGAACTAAATTTAGTTTTAAAAAATTTGCGCATATCTTTGGAATTTATAGTATAATTTAAGTATAATTTTGGCGTATCTGTTTGTATTTCTCGGCGTTGCCTTGACAAATTTAAAAAAAAGGAAGCAAACTGCACATACGTTTGAGACAGAACTTAATATGCGTAATATCAAGGCGTGTAAAACAAACTCGTCAATTTAATACAACAGAAAATCGCTCAATCTCTAGTTTTTAAATAAAAAATTAAATTATCTATTTATGATCATTAAACTAGACATTCCTTTTTACGAAAAAACACATTGAAAACGGATATTAAAAATCTACATCACAAATATGATTGATGCATGCATGAACATCATTGAGATTGCTTACGACAATTGAACTTTACAATCAAGCAGAAAATGGGTCAAACAAAAAAGCAGAATTCCAAACACTTTTACCAATACACCACCCAACGATTTTTTCAATCAAGGTCTGATGTTGGCTGTCAAACGCTCTCACACGTCTATACAACATGTAGATACAACATGTTTATACGACATGTAAATACAACATGTTTATACGACATGTAAATACAACATGTTTATACGACATGTAGATTAAAATACGTTTATTAGGCTGAGGACTAGACCTTGGTGGAAATGTTACTTGAAGGGCACTGTGTTGGTAGAAGAAGGAACATGATTGGCCAGATAGTACCAAAAACCTCGAACATTTATACAAAATCTCATTTTAAGAGAATTCTGACCATTGCAACTTGAATTTGTTAAAATTAGTCAATTTTGGAGAGATTTGACTCACTATTTTGCTGGATAATCGAGTCTTTACAAATCGTTACTTCAGAACATAGAGCCAAGTGTAAGTAACGACTCGCACAATCTGCAAAAATAGGAACGCAACCCAGAAGAAAATAAACAACATCTTATAACAATGTCACAACGAAACATTATCGATCTTTGGATACGAGACTAACTTGGAGTCAGTGTAACGCAAAGGCTACTAACATGAACAAATACTATTGTGATAACCTCCATATCAATCTGCCAACATCCATGAATTCAATGTTGCAGACGGAAGGTCAACTAAGATTCATACAACACATTACCATTGGATTTAGGCCGTTGCCATTACTATTGTTAAAAACAAACGTTCACTTTTTGTACTAAATGAAAACAGGCCTTTAGCACAGACAAAGGAGGCTCATGAAATTTGTCATTTGTCATCTAGTCATTTAGAGTGATGCGAGGGAAATTTAAGTGTACGTTTATCAATCCAACTTACGTCAATAACCACTCAACGTGGGCCACATCAAAGTGTCAATGACAATTACAAAAAACAGATCAATTAATGTATTAGTAGTCTGGAGATGAATGAAAAGAATATAAAAATCAACTAGTTGAAGTAAACTGGAGTAAATCTGCAAGACATCGCAAAATAGTAAAACATTCCAAAGAAGAACGCAAGAGGGAAAAAGCGGTAAGAGAATATATATTTCTACTAGAATCACTTTTACTTGTTTATTTCTTTGAGTGCGTAAGTGTTCTACACGTGCTCCTTTCATTAAAATGTGACGAAAAGTAAAAAATTAAAGATTGTACCGACGTCGTAATGATTTTGCCGACGTCGTGACATTTTTACGTGAATGTGGAATCCAATTAGATGTTAGATGTTAGATAGTTTTTCACTGATGTCGTGCAAGAATCCCAATGTAGAACATTTGGAGTTGCCCTATATGGCGTATCCACCTAAGCAAAGCTTTAGTGACTAACCTTACTAAAATAAATAAATTGTATTTGGAGCACGTAGGCACAGCAAGTAGAGACAGTAAGTAGGGACAGCCAGTTGCACTATCGTAATGATATAATATGATTACCATATGTTTGCATTTCAAACGTAATAGTATTATTAGATTTCTGCACAGGAAAAATAAAAACTGTAAAACTAACCTTACTAAAACTGGGTTTATTTTTTTAATGGCATTACCGTTACAAATGATTTTAGATTATCAACGCTTGAAAATTAAAAAAACACGTATAAACATTTCGTCCTAGACGTTTAGTAGCACTTATTCATGTTTCTTTAACTTTTATCTGTAATTTACTTTTTCTAAAAAAAGCAAAAATTCAGGAGATAAATGAACGTAAAGTCGAAATTGTGCTTTAACATCGTTCATTGTTTTTAACTCTAGTTAGCGTGAAATTTAAAGATTTTTATTATCCTAATAATCTTTTTAATAATCTTTTTATGATGTTTTTAAAGCTTCAGGCTGTTTTTAAGGGCATTTGAATTTGTTTTGCAGTTTTTCACGTTAACGAACACAAGAGAAATGAACAGTTATGCTATAATTGATCTTTATAAGACACACTTCTTAAATTTTCTTAAACTGTGCTACACATTCAACCCGCATGCAATCAACAGTTAAGCCATACATCCTTCTGCCTGCATGGGCATCTACTTTTAATGAATATCAACTTCCTTTAGGTTTCAAGTGGTTTTATTCCGATTCAAAATTGTTGATTACAATATGGCGACAGTCCAAAGGTAGGTCCAAAATACTTTTATTTACAACAAGATGGCGTGAAACAAGTATATATAAACTTTGAGAAAATTAAAAGCTATATTGGTTCGTTTTGAATAACATTTCGTTTCCAAGTTGACTGGTTTGAAGTTCGGGCGAATAAGCAAATTATATATGGAGAATGGGTGAATGGTATTTCTGGGTATTCCATAATCATTGCTTGGTCGTTGTAACCAGTGAAGAAATTTGTAGCAAATGGGCTTGTGCAAGTTACAGTACTGCTATACGTAGTTCTGTCAGTAAATCAACTCCCCAGTTGCCAGTCGGTGTGTGGAAGAACCACTGTATGGATAGAAATCACATTAAAAGTCAGGCTTACTGATTTCTACAAACACTTTTCCTACAAATTAAATCGAGATTATTGCGAAGTGGGGCAAGTTGCCGTTAACGAGGTGTTTTAGTTTTTCAAGATAACGAATTAATTTGTGATAGTAAACAATCGTTTTTCTTAAATTAATTGAATCAAAAAAAGACAATGATATAACAAAATAAGCATCTCTTTTCAAGTAAAAACGATTGCTCTAAGGAATAATTTAACGTTTTACATTTCAAAGAAGGGACTTTCAACATATTCAATTTTAGAATGACCTGCTATTAAACAAATATCAAAATTTGTGTATAAAGATTTTACACAAGTACAAAAATACCAAATTACGGATATTCAGGGAAATTAATAAATTCTGTGAAATTCTATATTATCAAGTATATTCTCTAATTTTCCCAGACTTTCCTCCAAATCTCTTTTTTCCTGACTGCACGAACATATATAGGACGTATATCATCTATAACATTTTCGATCATGGTTTCGCATTTTTTCATTTAGTTATCGTAAACGTATGTCATTGAGGGAATTAGAAAAACCTGAAAATGATGCAAAAAGGTTTGCTTTCCTAAAAGCTTGGCAAAAGATTAAAGCTCTTCCTCCAACCAATCCCAATTCATTTTGGGCCATTGCATCATATCACGGCGAGCCATTTAAGGATAGAGCTGTCACAGTTCCAGAAGGTACAAATGTTTGGAATGGTTACTGTCAACATGGCAATGTACTTTTTCCCACATGGCACAGGTTTTATGTCCTCCGCCTTGAGCAGGCCCTTCAAACAGTTTGCCCTGATGACGACATTGCAATGCATTATTGGGATCAGACGTCGGATGAAAGTTTAAAGTATGGTATTCCTCCGTTATTGGTTAACGATTCCGTTAGTATTGATGATAAAGGAAACAGAATACAAAATCCACTTCGTAATTTCACTCTTCCAGAGATCATACCGACTTATACAGATAAAGACGTCTATGGTAAAGAGATAGGATATGTCACTGTTCGTTATCCACAATCGGGCATCAAAACTCCATCTTCTGCTCAAACAATTGCTGAAAAACACAACGAACAATTGGTTACTGATAATGTTGACCTAACCAAAGCTTTGCAGACAAATGTTACTACCGCCTTAAATACAAAATCATTCTTCGGAGAAGGTGCTATCAAGAATCTTTACCTTGACTGCTTAGGCCAAGGTAATTACAACATCTTTTCAAACATGACATCGGCCGGGAAATTTGGGGAAAGTGCCTCTTTAGAAGTACCTCATAATCAGATCCATTTAGCTGTTGGTGGGTACACGTACATAAAAGATACAGATATGGGACCAGGAGAAGCTGGAATAATTCAAGGTGCAAATGGAGACATGGGAGCGAATGAAGTTGCAGCTTTTGATCCTGTTTTCTTCTTTCATCATTGCAATGTTGATCGAATGTTTTGGGTGTGGCAGAAAAAGTTTGGTCACACCAAATCTTTTGATATTGATTTGATCATTGATAAACAATTAGATCCAGGTGCTTACCCAATCTATCAAGGGCCGACTCCTCATCAAGGCAAGGGTCAGCAACTGACAATGGATACCGTGTTATATCCATTTCAGAAAGCCACTGGCCAAAGTGTTTCTTCAAAAGATTGCATTGATGTTGAAGGACAGCTTGGTTACACATACTCCATTGGCTCTCTTGATCGTGAAATCTGGCCTACAATTCCAAAAAAATCCTTTCAAAGAAAGCAAGTGTCAACGTTTGAAGAAGTCAAAGCCAATTTTCAGACGGCATTAATGTCGAAAGGCAAACAAGGCATCTTTTTTGACATTACTGGAATCTCAAAAGATAATTGGATAACTCCTGCTAAACATGAGATCCTAATTGCAGATCTCGGTGTCTTACCACCTGGGGAATATGGGGTAAGCAGATCGCTCCGGAGGTTTCTGTTAAAAGTTGAAAATATTAAAAATGATGACTACCCTGGCTCTTACATGGTTCGTGCATATCGAAAGCTTGTTGATGGGAAAGCGATATTGATTGGGCAGTACGGTGTGCTTAGTCGATGGAACCGAAAGACCTGTGCAAACTGCCAACTTCACAGTTATTCATCGGCGACGTTTGAAATTCCTGCAGAGTTTTATCCGAAACAAGACGAAGTAGCAAATTTGGACGACTATATTGTAACAATCAATCACAAGGATCCGCAAAAAGGAGAAGAAAAGATTCAACAAATTGTCCTTCAATCCAAAGATGAAACAAAGTTGATAACAAGATTCTTCTTGTTTTTATCAGAAGAATAGACCATTTTAAATCAGAATGTTTACAATTTATTGAATGTGATTATACTTTTTCATTTTATTTTTCATTTTTGAGAATTCAAAGTTTCCTTTAGTTGGAAATCACACATTTTTAAAGATAATGCAGATCACGAATTTTGTATTGTGAAGAATAGGTATAGTGATATCATCCAATAAAATCATTTGTTGCCAAAAAAGATTTCTTTAGTTCTAAAAGTAGAACTTCATTCGTTTCTTATTTCTTCTTGGGATAATGTAGTTGTAACATGTAAAATTCTTTTGAAAGAAAGTTTCTAAAATTATTTGTTGCATCTTAATATTCAGAAACCTCGTCCATTGACAGAATTTCAAGGGCAGGTTTAGACTTCTGCTCATTCGTGTAGTAAGATTTTGACAAGAATATTAATGAAATGTTGCAGGTAAGAAACCTTTTTGGGACTCGTTAAATGTTTACTGCACAAGAAATAAATCTGTTGAAAGACGTCTGTCATTACCTTGAATTTTCTACAGATTGTATTTGAATATCCATAGCTGCCCATATAGTGGAAGATATCTTTAGAAAACTATATGTTTCATAATGGAAGAAGTAATTTTAAAGATGATTTTGACTATTTCTGTAACTGATCATATTCCACAACTTTTACAGGTTCCTGTTTTGTTACATACTGGTCCAAGTTTTATAATGACAATTTTATGCTTACAAATTATTATGGTTTCATTTTACAGGGGCGGGCCTCTTAGACCCCCCCCCCCCCCCCCCCATCCTTCCCGCGTTACAAAAAGCCCAGGCATGATAGGGTTAAAATTTTGAATTAACTTAATTAGAAGTTATCTGAGTCCGTTTCTATTTTAGTCAACTGCCCCTCGCATCAGGCATTTTTTCTCCTCTTTGGTATAATTAGCGAAGGTCATTCCTGTTTTCAAAAAAGAACCACCTCTTGAAGTTCAAAATTCAGACCTTATCTAACTACTATCCAACTTTGACAAGAATTTTCAGAAGTTAATGAACCACGTGTTATTATATATGTTGAAACTCACAAAGGGTTTTACCCATTACAATTTGATTAAAATTATATTGTCGCTTACTTCAACCATTGAACAGGGGAGAGATTATATTAATGGTATATTTTTAGACTTTTAATCTTTAACACTCCGGTATAAGAAGTATCGTTTTAAGTTGGTTTGAGTATTTCCTTTCGAATAGATCCCAATTTGTTTTAGTTGGTAGCATGAGACCAAATACCTACTCTACTGTTTTACTCACCATTTGCTGGATCCGCCTCTGAATCCCGAAGATTAATGATCACCAAATTCAAAAATTTCGCAAATTTTCCACTTCACGAAAGCTTCTCCATCCTAACGTGAATTCTATTTAGCTACTAATTTTGAGCGTAATTGAAATTCAACAAAGAAATATATATTAAAGTTAATCTCAAGCAATTAATATTCACAAATAGAATGTTTCTTTGTTTTTGGCCAAAAGATCAGAAACAGATGTCAAAATACACTCCGAGCTCTTTTCCTCATTCTTTTCCAGTGACACCAAAACAAATAAAAGAAGTTTAAACTTTAAACAACAACATTAACAAAAACTTACTGCCAATATTGCACGCCTGTGGAAGATTATTATATATTCCACAAATTATATAAATATTACAAAAACCTTACTCAAAGAACTTTTTCAACAGAAATTATTAACCCTCCATCCATAGTAATGATTGTACGTGAAAGTTTTATCTGCTACATTCACTTCTTTCATTGACAATCTTTATTCGTACTTTCTAAATGGTGATTCCCTCTGAAAGTAAAAGGAAATTTACAACAAAGAAAATGAAGCGAATGATAGTAAAAAAAAAAAAAAAAAACGAATAAAGGGAAGCTCAAGCAAAACATTTTGTTTATATGTGTTTTGAAGATGATACTATATTGTTCTGGTTGGAAATCAGTGAAAAGAATCAATTCACCCTTGCTTTAAAAATGCTGCACGAGTAAAAAAAGGCCAAACAGGCAGTAAATATTGAGAGATGAAGAATGCAAAGATTTGTTTCATAATGTTAGATTGCTGTTAATATATGTAACATCTGAAAATTACAATACTTAATCAAAATTACGAAAAATTAAGGTAAAGTGAATTCTCCATTTTGAAAACACAATTTTAGACAGCTAAATAAAAACAATAACAAGAGCCTTCGCCTTAAAGATTCGCGATAAATTAGAGCTTGTTCACACTATCGAGAAAGAGATTGAAGAATTTTTTTTTTTTTAACATAAACATCAATTTGGTTTTTCCCTAATTTCAATTAGACCGTTTATGAGCGCCAAGGGTGTGGGTATGAATAAACGTTCAAGTAGAGGCTTGTATTTCGGAGTGTTTAATTTATCATTTCTGGTATAACATGTCCCACTCTTATAAGCACCCAGCCAAATTTCAAAATTCTATAACCTTCTAACAGGCTCGCCAGTGACTTACTGGCCAGAGAAGGTTACTAGAAAAACTTTTCAATTAGCATATATAAGAAGGGTTAGATATATATAGACTGCAATCATAAAACATTTGTAATAAGGAATGGTATTCACGTCAACTGGGTTGTAGACTATCGATTATTAACTCGTTTAAAAAGTTTGTTTGTTTTAGATGTTAATCTACGGACCCGTATTAGCGTCATTATAATTACGTAACTTTAAACTTACGTAATTTTTTATGAAAATTATCTATATGTGCAGACTAGGTTCCGAAAAATTAATATTCATACTTTTTCTACATATTGAAAACGCTACTTCGGAAAACTAAAATTTTTTCGAAATTAAAATGTTATGTATGCAAAATTTTTCACTATGACATATTGAAAACGCTAAGTTATGGAAAGGTGCTGGTATTTTGTTCGATATCGATCTGAATCTCGTCGAAATAACAGCCTGTCGACAAACACGATATCGACAAGTCGTTAAAGACACACACACACACACACACACACACACACACACACACACACACACACACACACACACACACACACACACACACACACACACACACACACACACACACACACACACACACACACACACACACACACACACACACACACACACACACACACACACACACACACACACACACACACACACACACACACACACACACACACACACACACACACACACACACACACACACACACACACACACACACACACACACACACACACACACACACACACACACACACACACACACACACACACACACACACACACACACACACACACACACACACACACACACACACCACACACACACACACACACACACACACACACACACACACACACACACACACACACACACACACACACACACACACACACACACACACACACACACACACACACACACACACACACACACACACACACACACACACACACACACACACACACACACACACACACACACACACACACACACACACACACACACACACACACACACACACACACACACACACACACACACACTTCCTTTTTTTGTTTTAATGTTGTTTCAATGATCAATTCATTTTCTTCAACATGTGCATAATAGTGCATCTTGATTGGTATTAATTGAATTTTTGTTCTGTTGACTTTCTGAGGGGTTATAGTGCTGTATATAAGTATGTTGGGCAAAATAGACAAAGAATGAACAAATCGCGCTTTTTGGTTATTTTCACTTATTTTGTAATTTGTATTAATATTATAGAAACATCGGAATATCTTTACTGCCCATCTTCCTAAATTCTTACTGCTTTCTCAATATCTATTTTTTCACTCAATAAAGTTTTCATTTTGAGGCATTCGCCCTCAGTGTCAAAATTGTATGTCATACATTGATGTTTTTCATACTGTGAGGTAGGGAAAAGGACTATTTGATATAAATTATATATTTTTCAACTTGGAAAGATCATAGATTCTGGTTATTAAAATATTTCTTTCATTTTCTGCTCCATCTATGTATTCCCATGTACTTAGAGATGTTTTTAAATTTGAGTCTTAAGGTTCCTAGTTGTTTCTTATTTTTGTCATTATTTTTCTCCCTATTTTTCAAATATTCCGGAGGTGTTTCTTAAAAAAAATATAGAAAATGTTGTTGTTGTTGTTGTTGTTTCTGACAATCCAATTGATGAAAGAACGAAAAAAGTTAATATGAAGGAAAAGAAAACCAACACAAACTTATCGACTCATTTTTGTATATCTGTAAAGCTCTCGGTGATAACTTTCACCATCGTCAGTACAACAAAAATGTTATTTCGAAGATTCAAGTTTTTATACAATTTTTTTCCGTAACTCGTTATATAAAACTGTTCACAAATGATACCAAATATGAAAAACACGATAACTAAACAGAGCATCAGTATACGCCGTGAGGCAGTACTCCCAGATGACTGTATAATTGAATTTATCAAGAAGAAATAAAGGAGATGATGAAATATTTCTATTAAGCGAAGGTTTGTCTTTATAGACCATTAGGCTTTCTTTAAGCTGCAGGTGCTGACGTGATGACACTGAAATCACCAAAAGAAGCCAAACCACAATGGAGCAAATGATCCTTAATAGCCATAGACGGGGCAGTCTTAATAGGATTACCTGTCAGAGAGGAAACGCCCAGATGTTCAGGGACCCTAACTTCAAATGTCGTGTTGTTTTACCGTAATAAGAAGCATTGCAGCTACTACACTTAAAATGATACACAACATTTGAAAGTAATGCCTTAGGAACACGATCTTTGAAGCGAAAATATGATGATATTCTTAAAGGAGAGCGAAAAATGACTGCAGTCTACAATTGGGTAAAGACTTATCAACTGAGTTAACAAGCTTAGTACGCAATTGCAATGGTAACTTCCCGAGATAAGGCAAATATAGTTTCAATTCTTGCTTTTCAGGTAGACCAGGACTAATCTTAGGTCCATAAAGCTTATCTAAAAATCGTTTGACACATCTGTCAACAAAATTACCAGCATTTCTTGAAAAAATATTGGGAACCTCTACATGGACAAGCTAAAAATTCGAAAAAATGGAGAAAATTCGAAAAAGCAAAGTGTGAACTAGAGACCACGTTTATACTCATAAGCTATAAAACTGTTAAAATTAGAAGAAACACCACTAAAAGTAGGTTTCCTGTACAGAGATGTAATAAAATTATCACCTTGGCGACTAACTTTGATATCCAGGAAGGACAAACAATTATTTTGTTCAACTTCTGAAGTAACAGAAATATTGACATGTTGGCTATTCAAATAATCTTTAAATTTTTGGACATGGTCTTGGTGATGAAAAGAAAGCGAAAACGTCGTCAACATATCTACGATAATACACAGGTTATAATTCATCAGGACAATTGTCAAGCCAGATCTGTTCGTAGTGACACAGAAAAGCGTTACCAAGGCTAGGTCCAAGAGGCAAGCCCATAGCTACACCATCAACCTGTTTAAAATAACAATTATCAAAGCAAAAGAAAGATTGATTACTGGCAATTGAGAGTAACCTGCGAAAATTATTCTTACTTAACTTACTAATGACGTCACGATCTTTATAAAGATTGTCACAACAGATATTAACAGTTTCCTCAAGTGGGATGTTGGTGAATAAAGATTCAACATCCAGGCTAGCTATTAAAAGATTGGCGTTTTGTTTACCAATTTCTTCAGCGAAAACAAAATAATATTTTACGTTACTCGTCAACAGAGCCAAATACGGAACTAGAAACTTATAGGTGGGTGTGCCTATCGCGGAAATGATAGGTCTAAATGGAGGAGAACCGTCAATACTTGGTTTATGAGCTTTGCAATACCGATCCTTTTCAATCTTTATGGCGCTGATATGAAGCAACGTACTGATGTTAACTGCCTACAGTATGCAGATGATACTACTCTGTATGCACATTCATCACCAAAAGACCTAAACAACTGCGTCAACCGTATCAAGAAAGCAACCGTTGAACTATTTGCCTGGTCGTTTAACAACAATATGGTACTCAATGCATCAAAAACAACATTTATGCTTTTCAACACAAAGCAAATTGGCCGCAAAACCCAGACATCATTAATAATCTCACGGAGATGGAAATCAGTACTAAATCAACTCTCAAAAGGAAACATACTAACAAAATACTAGGAGTACTTTTTGACGAAAATCTTTCTTGGGATTAATATGTTATAGAGATATCAAAACGCTGATATTCAACATTATCAATCTTGAAAAGAATAAAGAAGATGGCCTCCTTCAAAATTCGAAAACAGCTTGCTGAATGCCTAATTCTATCGAAATTAAGTTATTACAATGCAGTCTTTGAACCACTAACAACACAACAACAAAAACGGCTGCGAAAGATTCAAAATTCAACAGCTGCTTTTGTCTTCAACCACTACTGCCATACGAAAGGCGTCATCAAATTACCAGTCCAAGAATCAACAGAATACGTCATCTTCAAATTGATTCACAAGAGCTTGTACAACGAAGACGCTCCAGAATACTTGAAATTTAAACTTCAACTTGAAAACGAAAGAAGATGTAGATCAATTGGACCGAGAATACAGCACAGATACGACGAAACACCATTTGAATTACCTGCTGCTATGCTTTTCGACAGACTTCCAAAAAACATAAAAGAGATCGTAGACGAAAACAAGTACTGCCGTAACGTCAAATCATATCTTCTGGACAAGACCCAATTTTGAAATTTGGCAGATTGTTTGTAAATGATACAAAATATTGCATGACACAAAAAAATGATGAACTTTCGGATGAACTTTCGGATAAAATATAAGATCTAAATAAAACAGCCAAAAATATTGGTTTTCCTATCGACTTCCTCCTATTGACTTCCTCTGCCTATCTGCCTTAGAAAAACGTTAACTAGGCTACTGAAAATGAAACAGAAATCAATCAGAAATTTTGGGTTGAATGCGAGTGTGTTTATCTTATAATTTCAGACTATCCAACTTCTCGAGTGTGTGTGACCATTCCAACGTCTCGGTGAATTTTTACAAGAGTTCAAAAGAACGACGAATCACGTGACCTAATGCTCTTTTATCCAAACAAGGTTTTTACCATTAAGTGTTGATTACCACTGTGAGATGAAGTAATAGAGATAATTACTAAGTAATAAAGTTAAAACATTATTGAAACAGTGAATTGCACAGAAACGAAGCGGAATGTACTCATTAGGTCAAAATAAGGGACAATATTTTGTTAGATAAATTGAATGTTTGAAAAACGAGGCAACATGCAACAATGTTCTCGTTTAACCCAAACAGAAATAACGTTTTCACCGCAAATTAATGATGACTTCTTGATAGATAATATGATAGAGTAATATGATGGGGGCAATCTTGAGGGGAAATTTCCTGGAATTAATTCTCCGTGTTTATTAGAAGGCTCCTCCATGCTTCAAATTCAATTCAAAGCGCGTGCTTGACGAAATTTGTAAATACGAAAATGAAGGAAATGGAGATGAAAATGAAATTTTTTACTGAAAGAAATGAAGTCCCGGATTTATAACTGGAATTTTAAGTTAATCAACTTTTTGTCGAAGGTACTAACCACTTAATCATCACTGCATGTCATGTCTACCATCACTGCATGTCATGTCTACCATCACTGCATGTCATGTCTACCATCACTGCATGTCATGTCTACCATCACTGCATGTCATGTCTACCATCACTGCATGTCATGTCTACCATCACTGCATGTCATGTCTACCATCACTGCATGTCATGTCTGTAAACTTTACTTACCATAATGTCATGGCAACAGTTATGATGTCTCTGATTGCATCGCTTTTTCTTTTCAATCAGAAAGAAATGATTATCTTTAATTGGCGATTATTTGTCTGATTGCTAAGCAACAAAATATTAGAGATAAACAAAGAAAAGGTAATCCCTGATAATGAAATGATTCACTGTTTCATTTCGACCATTACATAACGCAGAATTGCTTTTCAAAATACGATCAAGTTTAACAAACTCATGTTTATGAAGTGAGAGAAATGCAACGGTAAGATCTGCTTTTCTCATTTGTAATCTCCATCATAATTTGTTTACTTTTCAACCGTCTAGCGAATAGTCAACCTGCATTATTTTTGCGACACTGACAGCTGTTATAATTGTTTTTGCAAGTGTTTACAGGTAGGTTCGAAACAGACCCAAATTGACATGGAAAGTCATTGGTTGAGAATTCACATAAGGAGAAACGTTGAAAGATACGACAATTATACAGAGAGAGGCTGATGAAAATAAATATATTCTTGAAATTCAAAATTCATTTGGAATACTTTCCGATTTCTAAATTACAGAATGTAGATTTTTATTGGCAAAATTATTTTTTTTCACATCTGACCCTTTGACTCATTTCCTTTTTAGAATTTTTTTATTGAAGATGAAAATTAATTGGCTTGAGGTTATTATAGTATTTTCTATGTACAACATCTTCACAGCATGTCCAAACTTTTGTATCTGCAAAGATAACAAAATCCAATGTCACTTCAATGGCAGAACAGTGTCCAGTATTGATGTACCATTGGAAACAAACGAGTTAATGATTTCTGAATTTGTTGTCAAGGCAACACAAAACACCAGCCTGTTTGGTCACCTGCAATTAAATCAGTTACGTCAGTTAACCCTGCAACATGGAAGTATAGATCGTTTGACTGTGGAAACATTTAAATCCATAATTTCTGTTAAAGAAATCACATTTCGTTCATTGAATGTTGACAGGATTGAAGGTGACACAAAACTTCTTGAAATGCGAAATCTGCATTTGCCAGTACTGGAAAATAATTTCCTACGTGGACTTAATAAACTCAAGTATCTCACCATCGAGAATTGTAATATCAAAACGCTTCCAGAACAATTTTTTCAACATACTGTACAACTCGTTTCCATCTCATTATCTAGCAACCCCATCCACAAACTGGAAAATAACATCTTCCATGGTCTAACACACCTAGAAAATTTAGCAATGGAAAACATGGAGCTTGAAAGAATCGATGATGTCATATTTAGAAACCTCGGGAATCTTTTGCATTTGTATCTTAGAGGAAATAAAATTGGAAATATTCACGTGAACGCATTTCAAAATACGTTGAAGCTGGAAATCTTGCAATTAGAGAATAATCGACTCCGCTCCAACCCTGGTGATTCCATAAAACATTTGGATAATCTTAAAGAATTAATCTTAAAAGATAACGATCTTTCAAATGCTACCATGTTGAGTTTTTCCAGATCCCTTCAAGATATTGACCTTGACAACACACACGTGAGAATAACACAACTCAACCTGAAAGAAAACCCTTCCCTACAATCATTGCGAATCAGTCACAACAACCTATCAGATGCAAGTTTGCATGATTTTAATGAACTAAACGACCTGAGATTCCTCGACATATCTAACAGCGCGATAAAAAATGTTAGCTTCAACAATTTGTTCCACTTGAAGTATTTGGACGTTAGCGGTAACAGTCAGTTGACATTAACAGCAGGAACATTTGGAAACTTGTCTAGCTTACAAACCTTGCACTTAACTGAAATGAACATCACAGAACTTCCACAAAATGTCTTTTCAAATTTCTATTCACTTACTCATCTTCACCTCCAAAGAAACAACTTATCCTTCCTCCCATCAAACAGTTTCAGTACTTTGAAGTTTCTCAAGAAATTAGATTTATCAAATAATCAACTACAGTACTTACCAGAAAATATTTTCAACGGAACCACAAATCTTGAAAACCTTGATTTGTCACACAACCTTCTTCAGAACAGCATGGTTAACCCAAACTCTGTTGGTATATCCGCTCGTCACTTCAAATATTGCAAAAACTTAAAAACTCTCCGCATATCAAACAATAAACTAACATTCGTGGATGATACCATGTTAAGTTCGCTTGCAACTTCACTTGAGAACTTTATTGCTTCAAAAAACCAAATATCGTACGTGAAGTTAATGAAATCATATCCTAACTTGACATCTGTAGATTTTTCAAGCAATAATGGAGAAACCTATGAACTCATTATAACTTCTGACACTTTTTCCAATTTGAAGCAATTGGACATGAAACATAACAAAATTGATTGTTCCTGTGCGTTAAAGAAAATGCTTCGAGGTAGCCGTATGGATATTAGAAAATTTATAGGCTCTTGTGAGAAACCAAAATGGATGATTGGAAAGTCCCTTGCAAGTCTGGGTAATGCAAATCCCTGTCAGCATGGAGTGTGTACTTCAAAAGATCCAGTTCGTTGTAATTGCCAGCAAAACCATCATGGTATCTATTGTGAGGAATCAGCAAAGAAAAGGGAATCTCCACATCAACCAGTAATTGTTTCCATTTATGTTGGTGTGGGAATCCTTACTCTGGTAGTAATGGCGGTCTTAGCATATTATTATGGACTAAAAAGAGAAAAGGTTTGTTTGTTTGTTTGTTTGTTTACTTACTTATTTATTTAAAGTAAATAATCCACATTACTATCGAATAATAACTATCGTATATCTAAAATTATTCGATAAGCATTTAACGTTACAGATGTATGGTAATCGTTATTATCGGTAATGTTACTGAAGTAAGGGAAAAAAGACCAGAACATGAACTTTATAATATAAATAATTTTGATGAAGAAAATCACTACAATAGGGAGAAAGATGAAGAAAAAGTTATTATAGTGGCATATATTCTCTTTCTTCATCTTTGTTCATCTTTCTTATTTTTCTTATTCTATTTTTTTTTTCCAGGTCACGAAAGAAAGAGCTATCTCATTAAAAGATATAAATGGCCGACATGAACAACAAGTCATAGAGAACCTCAACAATTTATGATGATGATCATTATCATGATGCTTCTGAAGGTTTTCTGCATGATTTCACCAACAGAACACAAATCCTCAAACGGATACGTTTTCATGTCAATCAAATTGAATATGATATGAAATATTAAACCAATAATGTTTTGCCGCCAAAATGAATTTGATCACTATACATCAGTTTTTACGACAACTTCTTGCTTACCCATCCTTATGTTTTGTGTCATGTTAATTGCTGAATACATCATTTTAAAGAAGAAATCTCATTCGCCCTCCAAAGTTTTCACTGCTACCCTTAATTTGTGATTCTGAAGGCGTTTCACTCAGCTCGTCGTGTTATAAAACTATAGGATGAATGAACTTCATGTCGATGTTTTTTCTCCTTAAAAATTATTTCTTTCACTTATTTCTTTTCATGTGTTGTCAAGTATATATTATATATATATATTAGAGTATTTATTGTGGCGGCTTTATTACTCTCAAAATTTACTGTCAAAATTTACTGAACCATAATCAGAAAGTCTTAAATTGTGTCCCAATATGTCCAATGGATAAAGAATATTAAATTCACGAAAAACTACAGATATTCTCACTTAACAGCCCATTCTTCATTGCTAGTGATATGAAACATAGCCTGTCGAAGCCTGTATTCCTTACAACAGCATTGCTCCAATTGCAGCCAGGCTATTTATGACGTCATCTCATTAGTGAAAGTGACGAACAAATAAGAACTACATCAATTTCATCCAGACTGCATTCAGACTTCAATTTCATCCAGGCTGCATTCAGACTTCTAAAGACACTCAACTTACGATTTTACTTTTCTCGTTCAGGATGCAAAGTTGTGTAGGAATACGTTTTTATCGTTGACAAGCAGGCTTAAGGGAAACTATGAAGTTGTCATTGAATGAAAAATTCTTTATTAAAGGAATGTTTTGAAACGGTTTAGAATGTGAGGTGTGGCCACAACCTTAGAGACTGTTTAATCAATTTTCCACTCAAACATGTTGTCGAACATTTTGTTTATATTTCAGTAACATTTTAACTACAGAAAACTGCTTTACCGTTTCTGAAAAAAATACTGTGGACGATAAAGAATAAGTTGAAGTGTTTCTTTTACTTTCATTATTAAAATTTCAGCTGAATGAGAAGAAGAATGACTTCAAGCTTTAGAAAGTTGGTGGTATTTACGAAAAAAGGTGATAAAATGTGCATAAAACGTTTACTAGTGCATGCGCCCAGTGGGCAAAATCTTCAAAAAGTCTTTGTGGAGGAGTGTTTTTTTATAGGAATGTCAAGCAATATCGCCTGCTGTTTCAATAAAAAACAACTCTTTCGCAGAGACTTTTTGAAGATTTTGCCCACCGGGGATTACATGATGGTTACATGATTACATGATTTTGATTACACAAGATAATTTTTTTTATTTATTTATTTATTTATTTTAAGGACATTAAGATAAATTCAGATAAGATGTATAAAATTATCTGGATGAGAACGGGGATATTCGGAAAAGAAACAAGAAAACCTCATGGTCGGATTTCCTGACAAAATAGAAAAAATTGACACTTCTAATGATCTCCATTGCACTTCTTCTCAAAGTTTGAAGTTGTTAAAGATTCAGACCAACACGAAAGGCTCTCTTCGAATTTCCGAGAGGGGGAGGGGGTTCAGAACTTGAACGTTGTTTGGTCGATACTTCATGTAAGATTCTAGAAGAACAAGAAGGATTTGGTCAGTGTAAATATAGCCTAACAGTTCATATCTGTTCATTTCAAATGACTTACTTGTAGTCGCACAGTTTCAGCCTTTGGTTGGTTTGGTGGGATGTCTTCGTTGCTGCCATATTGTGAACTTTGATCATCCATACACTAAAGTAAAGGACAAGATTAGTCCTTTGACACACGAAGCATTTCTTTCACGGCATTGACAAACTGAGAGTGACAGATGTGAGAACACGTTTGCGAAACGAACGACAACATTAATGGAAGATCTTACCCTTTTTCGATACATGAACCCAACAACGCCTGCCGCTAGCAGTAACAGAACAACTGCACCAAATATGAAATAAATGTAATCATTGTTGTCTTCTTTCTGGCTGATAAGTGATTCTCCACACTGCGGACCATCAAATTGAGAGGCGCATGCGCATGTATAATTGTTTTCTGTAGGAATGCAAGTTCCATTGTTAAGACATGGATCAGAAAAACAGGCGTTTGGAGTTTCGCATCTGTTTCCAAAAAATTTGTGAGAACATCGACAGGAGAAAGTGTTGTTGGAGAAGGATGTGCAGTGACCATTGTTCAAACAAGGATTTCTGTAGCATGGATCCACACTGTTGCAATATCTGCCCAAGTGAGGGTAATGACATCTACAATCTAACGAATTCACTTTGCAAGATCCTTCGTTTCGACAGGGATTGTGCTTTGCAAGTTCTGCTACAGACACACTTCGCAACCATGGAGGAGAGTAACAACTACCAGATACCTCTAATCCTGGATTAATCAGCCGTTGTAGAGCACATGAGCACTCCACCTTTGTTTTCTTCAGCTCGAAAAGAAAGAAAAAAGGGAGTGCGTTCTCATCAATGTCAATATCAAGAAGGTATTTGTTATATGAAGCAAAGATGGCCACCAAATTCTTGTATGTCTGAAATAAGATGATTGATTTTAAATGGTTTTTATCAACACTAACAGCACGAAGTGTGAGAGTGAGTAGATCGTCGTGAATATATTGCAGCTTGTTGTCATCTAAGAAAAGTGTTTTTAAGCTCGTCAAATCATTGAAGATTCCATTGGGTAAGGAGGAAGAAGAATTTTGTGATGAATCCACGTAGTTTGTCAGTTCGTTTTTGATCATGGAAAGCGTTTCTAAGGAAACCAAATTGTAAAAAGCTTTTTTTTCAATTTTTTTGATCAAATTGCCATCTAATGTGAGTGTTTTTAAATTTGTTAGATGTTTGAATGAATGCTTCTTCAAAAGTTTTATTCGATTGTGATGTAAATTAAGGACAGTTAAACTGTTTGAGACATTCTCGAAGATAGGTTCAGGAATTCTGTCCAGAAACATTTCTTTCAGGTCCAGTTCTCTCAACTTTGGTGAGTTTAAGATTTTTACCGAATCAATGTCCACTTTGCTGTTCTTTGATAAAGAAAGACGTTGCAAGTTTGGAAGATTTGATAACATCAATTCAGATATACTTCCGTTCTCCATGATGAGCGTTTTCAAATCGATTAAAACTTCGTAGTTTTTCCAATCCATTTTTCGCAAATCATTATCACTGAGGTCCAAGTATTCCAACTTCTTCAATTCTTCGAATTTCAACAGAGTTGGTTGGAAGTTTGTATTCCGCACGATCAATTTTTTGAGCTTACTTTTGATTGGTGCGTTTCCTGCTGACGACAAATCGTTCCCTGTCAATACAAGCGTGGTCAAATTTGTCAGTTTTTGAAGAAATGCCAGATTGTTGATTTTGTTGTTGGTAAGATCAACCAACTCCAATATTTTGTTGTTTTTAAAAGCTTTCGTATCAATAAACTGGATATCATTATGTGGCAAATCCAGCCGGCGAAGAAATGGCAACTCGCTAAACGTTTCTTGATCGACAGTCTGCAGTAAAGTGAATTCGATTCGCAGCTTTTCCAGTTTATGAAGATTCGCAAATGTTTTTCTATCAATCTTTGAAATAAGACAGAGCGATATTTCGATGCTTTTAAGGTTTGGTGTAGCGAAAAATACATTAGGTGGTAATGAGGTAATCAACGTCTTGTGAAGAATGAAGCTTTGTAAATTGTTCAAACCAACCAAGGTTTCTGGAGAAATTCTTTCGAGCTTGGACAGCCATATTTCCAACGTCATCAATGATGTTATGTGCATGAAAGTTTTATCAGATATACTTTGTATTGGCAAGTCATACAGAACTATATCTTTCACGAGTTTCAAATGTTCAAACATATCTTTGGTGAGCACGCTCACTTTTCCCGTATCAAATCTTAATGATAGTAAATCAGGAGTGGACTTGAAAATGCTTCCATTGATGGTGTTGAGATTGGAGTATCTGATGGTCAGCTTCGTTGTGGAGGTTGGAAGATCATCCGGTAAATGTTGTCTTGTTGCACTCGAACATAATACAATAGTGGCTGCGCATCGACACGTCAGAGGACATGCGAGTATCTCGAAAACTTGAACGAAAAATATGATGAATAGCAGAAGCTTCTCCATGCTTCAAATTAATAGAAAGTTATCACTCATTGCGGAGTTGAATCTTCCAGACTATTGAAGTTCCAGGCTAAAAAAATAAACAATCAGATGCATTATTTGCAGAATTAGCTTTCTCTTATATCTTTCTTTACGAAGATGAGCATTGCAATATGTAAAACACTTCCGCTTTCCCATCGATCAGAAATTTAAAAAAAAACATGCCGAATGTGAAATGATACCTGACATCCGGGTTCTTGTTTGTCAACTAACGTATCACTAGATTGAAATTATCAACTAAAAGTTTTTAAATGGATATGCACATGTTTCCTATCTATCATTTGCGTGGAAAGCCATTTCACCACGTGAGTTTAGTTTTCATCTTTTCAAAACAACACGATAAATAATGTACCTGTCACATGTTCGTTTCATTCACTTTCAATCGACTGAATATTCTTTTTGTTCACCAAACACGCTGACATTTGTGGAATATTGAAATCTGATGTGATACAAATCATAACATTCCGTCTCTAACCTAGATGAAATATCTTATTGGGGAATAATCGGGAAAACTGACCAAAATTTTCCCCTACTTAATTTTATCTGGTTTATTTTTCCCCTGGCGATAAATAAATAGTGTTTATTGAACCAAACGTTTCTAAATTTATTCCTATGTAAATACAACGGTTCATTTTTTCACTGTATTTCAGACGATTTGGATTTAGCTCAAGTTTTCGGAACAAAAGAGTTTCATAATAAGACTACCGTTTATTTTCACCTGTCTCCATAATATACATTTTCTCCTTAATATTCTCGCGCAAGAAATGTTTTTCTAATGCACAGCCCCAGATTGAGTCAGTTTACCTTCGTAATAGTGTCGTTACCCCCAAAAGATCGTCAAATATATGATGCTACACGTACTGCTCTAATGTCTAATCGTTCTGATCGAAGAAAAGTTGGTTTTGGACCCTTTCTGCCTTTTAAAGGTAAATGTTTTAGTTTTAGCGTTTTAGCGATGTAACCTTGCTATTTATGTAGTATAATCAATTGAGGGACAATTTATATAAAGATTACATCATCAACTAGAGAAGGATCAGTAACATGATTGGCTTGCTGTGTTTGCTGATTAAATTTGATTGGTTTGCCTAACGTTATAAGCAATTTAATTGGTTTGTCTAACGTCAGCGAGTTTAAGGATCTTATTGGCTTGCTATTTATAACTATGAGTAACTTCTAAAATATGTAAATGCTGAAATATGACTGGTTGTCGAGTTGGAATCTCGAGTTCAAAGTCCTTAGAGCAAGAAGTACAGTTCCCTTTTCCTTCCTGATTTTATAAATTTTGGTGTTTGTTTACAAAAAATTTGAAATATAAAAATGGTAGCCATTACCACACATAGACACAAACAAGGAAGTTGTTGTGTGACAAGGAAGTTGATGTAGTGTGATCCTATGTCACAAACAAGTAACTGTCTTTATACTGCTTCGTTTTGTCGTTGTCTCTTATTGGAAACAACACTTTGATGGATCAATTAAGAATTTTGTCATTAGTTATTTTTGTATTCTACTTTTTATGTTCAGCAACCTTCTTATTCTGTTTTGATAAACATGGAAATGTACATTTTTACTAATTTGAATTATTATTCAAGTTTTATATTGAATCTCATGTTTATATTTACTTTTAAACCACTTTTCATATTTTGAATTAATTAATATAAACTAATAGGCCTATTGTTATTAAAGGTAAAAACTTGTGCGTAGTGTAACATTATAAGCTTCATGCTGACAAGAAGTACTGTGTACTGAATGAATTTTCCTTGATAATACCCAATTGATTGTGTAGAATAATAAAAATGTTCACACCCAAATTGAGATGAAAAAAGTTTGATTTGAACTTTTAACTTTTTGTTGCAACTGCTACAGTTCCTATTTTTTATTTATTTTTATTTTGATTTTAATTTTTATGTGACATCATCATCGGAGCATTGGATAATATAAGAACGACCATTTCTGTCCGTTCCTGAGCGTCATGTAATCGAGTGATACAAACTATAGCTTCATAATTTTCTTTCCTTCGAAATTAGGTAGAAAACTGTAATCTGGCTATGGGTACGAAGTTTTTGGTCCAGTTGCTTGTTATCAAAATCAATTCGTGTAAATTGTATATCTATTATACAGTGTGCCGTACAGTACAATGGAACTGATTCCTTTAAATTATGTGTTTTTCTTTTTCCCCAAGTAAAATGATTAGCAGACAGATGAAAAGGTGTGGTAAATAATTCATTTTCGAAACCATCTCGAGCCACAATTCCGAAGTTAAGAATAATGTCCGATGAATTTGTAGGATTACTTAGTAAACAAACCGTACTACGTTTCGAATATTGAAAATGATTTGAGCACTCTTAAGATCTAAACAAAACGGATGCGCCGAAGAGATACTTTACATTCAACTTATTCACCACCACAAGCGAATTAAAAACTTATTCAGTATATGTGAGAGTTGGCTCTGCTCAACATGTCGCAGACAGCCTATGCAGAATAGTTTAGACTTGTTTTGGGGGTTCCCAAGTATACCTTACCAGGATAACGTCCCCCGTCTGCCACCCTCAATCAGTAACATTATGATTCGCCTTGCTGCCAATGTGAATCGAACACCCTCTTGTCTACCAATACTGTCCTGAACTAAATAAATCTGGTTATCCCGGATTATGTATCCGAATTTCCAGATTTATAGAAACTCCAAAAAAGGAGGAGAGTAGATCATTAAGACTATAAAAGAAAAATATTCAAATGACGTCACTAATCAACACTTAAGTTTTAACAGAAATTTCATGATACTGTACATGATACTGTACCTCTCCAGGTTTTTTGGACTACCTCTAGATCCGCCACTGAACTACTCGTGTTAAAAGTTATAATATTTCTGCAAAAAATGCTCCGGTCTCTTATGCTTCATTTAAGTGCGACACAACGCCCTTCAAACAACGCCTCTCTTATAATAGATTGAGTTCGTAATATACATGAATAAAAATTGTATTCAATACTTCAATATAAGGACTTCAGGTTGAAAATCGTTTACCGCAAAACCGCTGATTTTGAAATGGAAAAGACAGTTATAAAGGATATCAGATTCGGATTAGAATTCTTTGTTTGGCCCAAATTTTCTTTCTAAAATGTACTTCTTGCCACCGCAGGAGAAAGCTGGAAAATTAAGAAATTACGGAATGTTATCTAAACTGTTTTAGGTATAGGGTCCTTTGTAATGTGTACTACTTTTCTGGTATGTCCAACCGCGCTGACCTTCAGGACCCAGGGCCTCTTGTTACTTCCTAGCGATCATCGTAGCTGCGCAGTTAGCGGTGAACCAGTTTACTTGTAAATTCTGTAGCGAATTCTTTAAACTGTGAAGATCATTTTCGATAGCATTCATTTTTAAAATTTGACATTCTAGATTATTGTTAGTAACAATGCCTATACCTGTATTGCTGGCATCCGAATTAACCGATAATCGAGGAATTTTTTGCGATAGAGATCATCGATCATGTTCAACGTTAAACGGATTCTATTCTGAGAAATACATAATGTATTTACTGTATAAACATTATCAATAAAATTATCGCAAATATTTGATATTCTAAGACTAAATCGAATGTATTAGCAATAAAATCTATTGTTCTTTTATTAATATTATCGTAAATATTTATCGCTATTTCCGCTTGTGGTCATTCACATTCAACTTTGCCAATTTAGCAACTAACTCTTGCTTTCGCAAACCTTAATGTATTTTTACTGTATTGATTTGACGGTTACGATTAATGATATTAATTTCTATTTCCCTTTCTCTTGATACTAAATAAGTATATTTATACTTCCTAATAGTTAGTCAAAAATGTTATGGGCTTTCTGATTGAATAAGCAAAAATAGCAAGCGTAAGCGAGATGTTTTGCAGATGCAGCTTATTTGGCAAAGTCAAATAGAGTGCCTGCTCCCCTTACCGCTATGTGCCACTTGCCGCTCACTGCAACTTTGATCGTTCCTTTTGTTCATTTAAAGATAAAAAATCAAACAAAACTTAATGTTATCTGAAAGTATAGACATTCAGCTATCATTATGGAAAGTTTGAGAGTGAATCAACAAATACTTACTGATTTATTTATGGGGTAAACTCTAACATCGAGTCGCGATCATCGTGAAAAAATTATTAAAAATGGCCTGTATTTATCGCGTATTGTGTACGCGAGTAAATAAACAAAAGTTTACAGTATGGTAATTCTGTAACCACGTGTCCTTTCTCCGCTATAGCAAAAAAAATTCTTCTTGTTAGCATTGATTACAGCTTGATTATTCATACAGTTAAATCTTTCTCACAGACGTTCAATCAGCTCCGAATCCCGCGGTGATAATCACTCATAGATTCACCATTCAAGAAAAGGTGAAACTTGTTTTATAAAACTCTCCACACAAAGATCTGTAGTCATTAACAAATACGGCATATTTTACTATTCGCAATTTTATCACACGTGAATGATCAGAGTGCGACGCACTGATCCTAAAAATAAACGCACACATGCATAGTGATTATTTAAAAAAATTCTAATGACTGTGTAGTGATGATATGTTTTTCATTAGTTCCCTGTGCAGGCTCACAATTAGCACAATTCCCATCACGTGTCCGGGTTTTCTTTTCAATTAAAAGTAGAATGCACTATTGTTTTCTAAAAAAGCTATGCTGATAAAAGTATGGCTACCTTCAATTTGTAAATCATAAAGGCATGCATTTTTTATAAGCCTGTGTTTGTCGCTTACCTGCAGAATCTAAGGGGACGAGCAGTTACATTGAGAGAAAAGGGATTAAACTTTTAGTATGAACATCATATTCTATAAAATCCAGAGGCGTAGCTAGAGCCTGACCAAAATTTGTGGAGGAGAGTTTAGTCATTTAAAGTAAAAAAGGAAAGCGTGCAAGTAATCTAATCGCCACTTAAGACTGAAAATATGTTTGCAATAGCAGTATTTATTACCAATCTTATTCTGTTTGTTTATTCTTGTTGATTTGAAATCTAGAATGACCAATTGTTCTCCTAAATCCAATTAGTTGTGTTTTCTCGTTCGCAACGATGAATTTTGCTGCATTAAAATTAAAGCTAGCGATAAGGGGAACAGGCACACTTTCTGTATTCATAGAAAGGAGCATGTTTTTTTAAAATCCGTTCAAAACAATAACAGAGTATTTTCATTATCGTTATGAATCTATAACAGTGAAATCTTAGCACAGCGATTTCTCGATATCAGCGATACGGTCAGCGGCAGATCTAGAGGGTAGTCAATATTTGTGGAGGAGAGCTTAGTCGTTTAAAGTAGAAAAGAAAACGTACAAGTAACCTAATCGACACTGAAAAGAAATACTCCTCCACTTTTTTTACTGACCCTGAATACGCCTATGTTTCTCTAAAGTTTTCATATTTAGCGAGTATAGCTCTTGCTTACGCAAACCTTAAAAATAATAAACTGTTAAATGGTCGTGAAAAAACTAAGTCAGCAGTTTTCTACAAGGGAATCTCTACAAGGGAATCTCTACAAGAAAGCCTATCATTTGTTTACCTCGTTTGTTTGCCATTTGGATATAAGTCAGCTTCTATATATATATTTTTTGTTTTTTAATGCTAATAATCACTTTGATTCATGTCTATACATAACTTTCCAAGTGACGTATTGTTTACAAATCGTATTCTTTTTGCTCGATGATTCTTTCTGAACATATGTACACAATCGTGCAGGAAATTTAATGCTCTTCATACACTTAAAAACATTTTACGTTTTATTTGGCCCCCTGAGTGCTCACAATGACAATAATTTAAGAATTGTTTCAATTGACATATTAGCGCCTGCTGTGTTATTTCATGTTTTTTAGTTTCCATGGTGAATAAGTTTGGAATTAATGCGATTCTCCATGTAAATGTGATTCTCCATGTAAACACACTTCTTTTGACACTTTACGATACCTTGTTAATTTATTTGCATCATTATATTAACGTTTCCGTAAGCAAGAGCTAGTTGGCAAACCAAATATCAAAAGCCTAGAGAAGCAGGAGAAAGAATGAGGATTTATTTATTTATTTATTTATTTATTTATTATTTATTTATTTAAAACATATTTATACAGGGTGACCTCTTCAACTTATAAAATAAATTGCTTTCAACGAGAGGGCCCTGTAATGAAACCACATTTTTCTGAGAGAATCACCTGTGTTCTATATACCCACGAAAATTAAAATTTAAGAAATGACGAGTTCGAAAATTTCCTTCTCCTATTACCGTGCAGCTGACTTGTGGTCGGTCACGCTGCTTAATTTTCAAAAGTGACAAATATCTTCCGCTGTCATTCCGTTGAAAAGATCATTTTATGAATGCATGTGAATGAATGGATGCGAGTAAGAAGACAGACGATAAAATATTTATCGTGTCCCTTCCCCGATGTCTCGATCTTCTGTTTCTTTCCTACTCCAATCAAACATTTTAATAGAGACGGTTTGTTGTGTTCGTCCATTGTATTTTACAACTTTTTCTCGGCGACGTTTCTGCGCCTTCCTATATTTTTGCTAATCCACTATTCATCCTGAAATCCTTCATCATTCTGAAAACAAGCAACATTCGTTTTTTTATAATTAGAGTTTATCATGCCATAGACCGGTTGTTTTTGTTTGCGACGTTTTTTGTTTGCGAAATTATAATTTCGATCCTAATTTCGATCCTACTGAAAACATATATAAACTTTACATCATTCATTTACAAACGCCCGATGATGACAGTAGTAACTGTCGAAACGTCGCAAACAAAAACAACCGGTCTATGACATGATAAACTCTAATTATATATTATGAATACTAGACTGACAAACAATATAAATATATTCAATTCGTTTTTTCGCCTGAATTTTCCTTCTCGTTGTTGCCTGCTCAATAGGTCTTTCTTCTGACATTCTCGTTTATAACATATCTTCTTCATATCGTAAGATATTCGTATATTTTGGTTTAGCTGTGTAAAAAATGTACGTATGTACGTACGGTCTCATATGAAACTTTCGATCGCTTTTAACTTTTCATCCCTGGAACAATATTACGCAATTGAATAATACACATTATTAACACTTAATTGTTAATACACTTAGCTACATGCGAAAACTGACACTTAACTGAAAGATAAGCAAGATTGTTTTGATAAGAAATTGATTTAGCATTGTTCTCATTACATTAAAAAAAGTAATTGAGCTCGACTTACGCTGCCTTCACATTTTCATTATCATAGTCGCAGAGAGCAGGTCGCATCTTGCAGTATGGCCGACGTAAGTGAATCATTCTATATTTTTTAATCTCCGATTTTATGATCCATACATGTTATCGCATATAATGTTGTTATCAGTTATGTGCTTTCCAATCTCCACAATGCTAGCAGATCAAGTGGACCTTGTACACACTGCCTCTCGTTTGTACATACAACCTCTCGCTTTATATACAAACGGCACCATTTTCTGACAGAGGAGGTACTCCACAACCCCATACATTGTTAATAAGAAGCTTATTAAATGAGGACGGCAAAGAGGACGGCGACGGGTGACGGCGACGGGTGAATGATCACAAAATTATTCAAAAATTAACGAATCACAAAGCAATTGAAGTTTCAAGAACTTGTCCGTAATAACAAAACATTTGATCGATGAACTAAAGAAAGAAGCAAATGCTTTTCCAAAAAGGATAAAAGCAATACGAGAGAAACATAATCTACTTCTATTCTTGCGTCTTTGGTTTTAGTTCGACTTCAAAACAAAACTTTCACGTTTTCTGTAGAACGTGCAAATCTGATAATGATGTAATTAACCGACAAAATTCTCCCAAGGGTATAGTATTAAACAGACTTCCTTTCTAACCGAAATCAATTAGGAAAACAAAGATTTTGTTTCATTCACGTCGCCGTCCTCGCTGTCGTCATAGTTTTGTAAACTGCCTGATGTTGACTTGTGATGACGCATTAACATAAAGACAGTAGGATGGAGCAGCGGCGGATCAAGAAGGCAGTCGAAATTTGTGAAAGAGAGTGTTAGCTATTAAAGCATAAAAAAAAACGTGCAAATAAGTCCATTGGTGATACAGACTGAAAATAAAATTTATTTCAATGTGCTCCTCCAAAAATTGTCGAGTGCTTACAATTGCAATGACAACGCTAAACATAAGTTGATCAAAAAATTTAAAGAATGAAATTTGCAGAGAATGAAAATTAAGAAAATTTTACACCCAAAAGGGTTTAAGTCTTTTGAAATAACTGCTTTATTGTAAACCTCCATCACTTTATCATGTGACTTGTGAGTTGTTTTTCAGTCATGGGTGTAGTAATTTGATGCTTGAAACCAATGCCATAAATACAATGTTTTCTTGTTTTTAAATTGGGTCGATATCAAGTGTTTTCTTGATCTTGTTAAACATTAAATTTGCAATTTGAGAACTACTTAATGACTTTTCATGTCAGTATTGAACGTTTGCTGGTGTTTTGACTGATACGTTCCACCAGTACTCGACTCATTATCTGCAAAAACAAATCACTGTCATATTAGATTTTTGCTTCAGGTTTATCCATTTTTCTCTCAGGATTATCTCTTTTTTCATACACGTATTTACCAACAAGGACGTGTCAGTGGGAGATAATAACGTGAAGACATTTTAGGGCAGCTACTGATCACGTGTGCTACTGATCACGTGTGTATAATTCGCATTTGTTATTATTCTTGGGTTGCTTTTACGATCACGTCGGTAGGCAAGGTCTTTCGTTTCAATTTCTTGTTTCTCTGAATGGGAAACGGATTTTCTGAGATTTTTCTGTGGATGTGCCCATGGAGTTGTTTATGTTGGTACAATTCTTGTTTTGATTGTGGGATGTTCAGGAGGTAATGTTGGCTGATAGGTCTCGGTTTTAATAGATGATCGTCATTTATGCCAACACTTTTCGAAAGTTCTTCACCAACTCTCGTGATACGTTCGAATGAATGTAAGTAAGTAGGTAACGGGTCGTTGTAACATCCTTGGGGCATATCCATTTATCTCAATGGCTGTTCATCCCCTCCGACAGTCAACTTGTTAGTTAATTTACCGCTAGAGATACGCTGCTTTCAAAGCGCATCGGACTGGAGTATCGATTCCAGTTTCAACAGGAGGAATTGAAACCCAACTGTACTGGTGAAAACCGAAGGTGCTTCCACTACACCATCGCCGCATCGCTAAGTGTTCGATTATATAATTTACAAAAATCAAAACAGAGTAATGATAAAAAATGTCTGAACGTCAGTCTGAACAAACCACAAGGTGCTATTTTCAGTTCTTTATTCAGACTTTTATGTAGTTGTGGGAATATTTTCTGTAACTCGAACTTTTCCCTCAAAGTGCAGCTATTTTGTCAACAACGGCACCAAAATATATCTGAGGTTGGGTAATCGAAGCAATAACAATCACAGTCCATCGGACCATTTCAACAAAACTGTCCTTGTATATAAAAACTTCTATGCATAATATATATTTGATCTTGCCAAATGAGCTCCAGCTGCTTACGCAATAAAGTTTCAAAGATGTCATTTATGCTGTTATGTTGCTTCTGCTTTACAAACCCCCTGTGTAAATATGTTACAAACCCCCTGTGTAAATATGTTTGCGTAATCAAGTTTGTGTTTGTGTCTGCTTTGAAAATAACTCAGGATTCAAAAGCCGTTTTCATTTCATTTTTTCATTACTTATCAGAACCATTGTATTTTTAGAGATAATAACGTAAATATCTTGAACACAAATATTTTAAAAACGCATACAGGCGATCAGACGACATATAATCACGTGTGTTATTTGACAGGAACTCCTTATTTGTGGAATTTTGACATAAATTTTGTTCTCATACTTATTTTGTTTGGAGAGTGATTGTTTTTGGTACACTACAGAAACTTAAGTAAAGGTTTATGTCGTTGAGTGTCCTAAACCATAGAGTAACAAAGCCTCTCTGCAAAGTTTGCCCGCTAAAAATGGTAGCCTCAAATGTAAACAAGACAATAATAAAACTTTCCAAGCAATGTGATGTTCAAACTTCACATTAAGAAAACATGATAATCCTCATAATCTTTTTTTGGAAAAGGATTGAACATCTTCTATAAATATAAAATGGAATGTTAGAAGAATTCGATAATTTTATGAATCGAATGTCGAATACTTAACGCCTTGTTTCCACTATTTGAAATTAAATTTATGTCGTCAATTAATATTTTTGAAACCCTTAGAAGGTGTTTGACCAGGTCAATGTAAAGGCATCAAGAACTCGACCTCTACTGACCACTTCGGTGTTTCAGTACAGATGGTGTGCATCACAGTCAGTATTGCGATAGTAAATAACGTTCGAGTGAGTAGCTTTGTTTTCAATGTAAATAATGTCTGTATATTTAAACAAAAAATAAACCAACAGCTGCTTCAGGGTCAACCACAATCATTCATCCCATTGCGTTTACGAGAAATAACTCGTGTAAACCCTGTACATATTTTTTTCTGTTTTTATCGAAAACTACTTGTCCTGAACGTTTCTTAAAAAAAGTCAATTTTTCAGCCATGAAAAAGTTCTTAAAATTTCTAAATTATAGTTTAGAGAGACTGGCCATATATCATACTATATCATCAACGCTAAATTCACTAAAACCTTTCATATTTAGACCTGAGAGACAAAACCCATGTAACAGAAGAAAGGCTAATTTTTTTATATGATCATTTTTCATTGACGATTACATTAAAATGAAAAACATTAAAATGAAAATAGAAAAGTCACTTAGTCAGCTATTTCCTAGTCTTTTTGTTTAGGCTGCTCAAACCCAGTATAAACCGGTTTCATATCATAACACAACAAGTGTGTCTCATTTGCTTTATTTGCTTTATTTAAATAAGGTGTCAAAACAACCTAAGAAATTCATGTTTTTCTTGCTGTTTCGTGACAAAATCCTGAGAGAAACATCTCAAATTTCACTATTAACCCATCATGAACTTTAATAATATTATGAATCCAAATATTGACACTGAAGTATGGGACTACATAAGTTATAGAAGTTATAGAAGTCTATAAAAGAAATTAAATTTCATAATAAGAAAAGAAGGTCATATTTTTCATCCCCGTTCAAGTTTAATCGCCATAATAGTGAAAATACCACTCTCGATTCTAGACTCCTTCGTCCACAATCCCCCAACCATTGCTTTGTAATTCATTCATTTTTTAATCTTCGTGGATCACGGTGACGTCACCTTCGTCCCTACTATCTCGTGGGTATCCGGACAATTCCCCGACGGACAATTCCCCGACGGATAACTCCCCGACGGACAACTCCCCGACGGACAATTCCCAACCGGACAATTCCCCCCACGGACAACTCCCCGACAGACAACTTCCCGACCGGACAATTCCCAACCGGACAATTCCCCGAACGGACAATTCCCCGAACGAGATTACAACCGTGTGCAACAATTAGCGATTTATCAAACGGAATACGTATATGTAGGTTTGTTGTACACGCAAACGTAATCGCAAGTACATCCTATATTATTTAACATCCTATATCCCAGCCGGCACATGACGTAAAAACGACGTCGCTACAACGTCATATCAACGTCATGACGTTGGCTCGACGTTGTTGTGACGTCAAAATAACGTCGTGTGCTGGCAGGGATTAGTTAACATATCCAAATTTCTGTCAATATCGGGTAATTATTCCTTTTAACTGTCTCTAATTGTCAGTTCGGGGAATTGTCCGTTCGGGGAATTGTCCGTGGGGGGAATTGTCCGGTTGGGAATTCTCCGATCGGGGAGTTGTCTGTCGGGGAGTTGTCCGTAGGGGAGTTATCCGTCGGGGAATTGTCCGTCGGGGAATTGTCCGGTAATCATCTCGTGCACTCGACCATTAGAAAGTACAAGTAGATGACTTGCGCAGTCATTTTCTTCCCATCGGCTATATGCCACCAATAACTTTCTTTTACGAGTTCTTTGATTGATTAATCGATTCGACGTTAATCGATTTGAAAATGATTGAGGTGTTCAAAAATGAGAATATCCTGAAGACACTCATTTTTCACTGATTTCGCAGTTTGAAGGATTCATCCTGGTTTTTCTGTTTGTTTTAGAAACCAACAATTTTAGATCGTTTGAATGCTGGTGAGGTTATCATCTGTGATGGTGGCTTAACATACGGTTTGGAAAGAAGAGGGTATGTTTCAGCTGGTCATTGGACACCAGAAGTCTGTGTTGAATATCCACAAGCTGGTAATAATTGTTATACCTGACTTTTCAAAAAGAACTGTAGTTAAGAAGCTGGAGCTAAATAAATAAATAAATGAATACTAAAGTTTATAATACACTTTACAACGCAGAGAAATCGCAGTATTTTCCGAGGCGCTATTATCCGACAATCAAATAACAATTATCCGACAGTTAGTGGAAACCGGGCTCCTTGAACTTTCATAGCGCCTACATGCATTTGGTTTCCAATATGTTTGAATGGATGTTCGATTTCACAAGTCACAAAAATCAAAAAATGTTTGAACGATAAAAAAAGAATGAAAAACAAGTTTATGATAAAATAATAAAACATTATTTGTAATCAGGTCTACACAAAATTAAAGGATCGAGTGAGCATTGAAACCACGACCTCTCGCTTGGTGGACGATAGCTATGCCAACAGCGCTACCTGAATCCTGCGAACCAGTGAAATACCATCGAATTGTTGCGTTTTATAAGCACATTGAAAAAAAAGTATCTAGAAACGACATAATTAAGACTCCAACCAGGTCCTTAGCGGTCACACATTTCGCTGTAACGAGTAAAAAGTAACGAGTAAAAAGTAACTAGTAAAATAAACAACCTCGAAAATAACAATCACCATCAATAAAGAATAGATATTAATAAACTTCTGCATCTGCTTCTGTATTGGCAAATCTCCATTTAATAATGTTTTTAGTATTATCATTATTATCATTATTTATTTATTTATTTATTTATTTATTTATTTATTTATTTATTTATTTATTTATTTATTTATTTATTTATTTATTTATTTCAGTTCGTCAAATCCATGAAGATTATGCACTTTGTGGAGCGGATGTCCTTGAAGCTTTCACTTTTAACGGCACCGATGACAATTTGAACAGACACCGTACTGCTGAAAACAGAATCGAAGTGCGAGTCATCCTTTATGCTAACATTTACTTCTATGTGTTGAATACTAACGCGAGCCACAAAACTAAGTTTAAAGATTATAAAAATTGTCACTTACCATCCTATGTCTTTAAGCCAATCAAAAACATTTTCATTGATGACCTTTAAGAGAAAATAACAATCATGTAGAAATCAATTATCTAAAGTCTTTTCAGTCAGAATTAGTGGCGAACTGTTTGTATTAGCTTCAATCCAGCCTTAAGAAATAACAAAACCTTTTCATCTGACAACATGTTTCTTAAGTAATAACAAAACCTTCTCATCTGACAACATGGTTCTATGTTATGTTGTAGTGTTCCAAGGTGAACCACGCTGCATGCGAGATAGTAAAGAAGGTAGCAGAACACCATGGCTGTCTAGTAGCTGGACCGATATCCCATGCAGATTCATACGATCTCGATTTACCAACTGCAGAAAAAAAGAAGAAAGTGCAAGAAGAATTTCAAAAGCAAGTTGATGTTTTCAGAGATGCCAAAATGGATTTATTGATAGCTGAAGTTTGTTGTTTTACTTTCTTCTTGTTCCATCTCACACTGTATGAATATCTGTAACATAGATCACAAAACAATTCTAAAATAACAATTTTTATATTCTGTTTTAGTATATTGGTTACGTTGAGGAAGCTGAATGGGCGATTGAAATAATGAAACTGTCAGGATTACCTGTAGCAATGTCTATGTGTATTGGACCACTTGGCGACTTAAGTGATGTTTCAGTCGAAGAATGTGGTATTCGAATGGCAAAAGCAGGTAAGCAACTGTGATTTGTTGTTCAACAAAACCGAGTTATTTACAATATCAACTCCTGTAAAATCGCTGAAAATCTTGTTTCAGGTGCAGATATCATTGGTGTAAACTGCAGATTCGAACCAAGCATTTGTGTTGATACTGTCAGTCGAATGAAATCTGCTTGTGAAAAACATGGCTTGAATGTTCATTACTTGTGCCAGCCAGTTGCTTACCGAACTGCTGATTTAGGAAGAGGAGGATTTGTAGAAGCACCTGAGTGTCCATTAGGTAATTTTCTAGTCTTTCATATCTGCAGATAAACACCTTAAGACTTTGAAACTTATTCCGTGTTTTTTTAGCTTTTGAAACGAGGCTGATGTCGAGATGGGATATGTACAAGTTTGCAAGGAAAGCATACGATGCCGGCATCCGATTTATTGGCGGTTGTTGTGGATTTGAACCGTACCACATTAGAGCAGTTGCTGAAGAGGTAAATTCAGTTGCTAAAGCTATAGATCTCTGAAACTAAATGAACTAAATCTATTTTTATGACCGTATGTTTTCTTATAGCTACGTGAAGAACGTGGAGGAAAGCTCCCTATAAACAGCAGGGGCTTGTATGCTGAAGCTTTAAAAGGCTATGTTATAGGAAGCGCTCTTCGTGAAAGGTAAGATTCTGCAGCATCATTTGTCTTGGTATTATCTTCTTTCATCTTCCAACAAACGGTTACTAGGAAACAACCAACGACAACAAAAGAACCCTACATTTTGAATATATTACACTTGGACTCTTTTGGGACTCTTTTGGCACTTAAAATAGCTTTGCCTCAGCAAATGACAAAATATAAAAGATTTCAAAAGAAACAGCTGTCTGGTATGCATTGTAAATGTACACAAAAAGCATCAACAGCTGATTTGATATACCAACCTAACCAGTTAACATTGTTTCAAGTGATAGTCAGATCTGATTATCTACGATGCGAGCATAAGATTGAATGATTTCATATCAATATACCTGATTTTTAATCGGAATAATGGGAATATGATTTTTCATTCAATCATTTTAGAGCATCAAAAGACTATTGGTTCAACTTGGTCCCTGTTGATGGAAGAAATAAAAAATAATGATAAAAACCTTTTTTTATCTAAAGTTTTTATCTAAATGTTTTGTGTAAAAATTATATTAATCTCTTTGATTATTTTGGTAGAGTCCACTGATGCAACATTATCAGGATGTTGTCAGTGGAGAACATGCAATTTTCATAACAATAAGAAATTACATTTGATTGAAGACATTTATATGTTGGTAGCATTCATAATCATTAGAAATTTTCTTGGTTTTGAAGTCTATTCTCAAGCCACTGTGTTTTTTTGTGTATTCACTTTGATCGCATGATAGAAAATATTGTTGTTCGTTTAATGAATATGTCACGTGATCAAAGTGAGTAATCTTCCTATTGCAAAGATGAAAAACCCTGGCAAAAAGTTATTGAACTAAGTTTCCAGTTCGGAAAACTTTCTCATGACTGTGTTAGATGTGAAAACTTGTCTTAATTAGAAGTTTGAACAATATATTATATAAATATATGAAGGCTAAAAACTACATTACTACATTATATATATATAGAGAGAGATATAAAGATATAGATATAAATATGGAAATAATGTTTTATTAGAATAATTCAGATATCTGAAAATTGATCATGTTTTATTTCTATGGTAACAATTTCTTTATACCCTTTATACCCTTATAGAAAGAAATTCAATTTCATATTTTCTTTCATATTTTCTTTCATATTTTCTTTCATATTTTCTTTCATATTTTCTTTCATATTTTCTTTCATATTTTCTTTCATATTTTCTTTCATATTTTCTTTCATATTTTCTTTCATATTTTCCATTCGGAAAATTTAGTCAGTTAATTACATCATTAGCACATTTTCACGTTCTAAACACAAGGTGGAAAGTTACGTTTTGAAATCGTACTGAAACAAAGACCCAAGAATAGTGGTATCTTGTATTGCTTTTATCCTGTTTCCATAGCATTTCTTTCTTTCTTAAGCATTTCTTTCCATTCAAACGTTTTGCCCGCGCAGATAATGTAACTCTCAATTGTGATTCTTTGCCTGTGCTTTGGCTTAACCCCTATGGTTACGTAACCCCTATGGTTACGAAAAGCTGATGTGTGGTGGATACGAAATTTAGCCTCTCTTTAACGGTTCCGTACAGTCTCCATCACGATGGTTAAAGAGAGCGTACAAAACAGGGCGGCTGGGCGTCGTGTCAAGGAGTGATACAAAAGAGAAATGTGCGTGAACTCGTGTGCGTGAACTCGAAGTTTCAATAGAAAAAACATAATGAAGTTCATCCACATTGATATCAAGTTGTCATACGACTGCCAAATGGACACCTTAAGGTGCAAATATCTCGATAACTGGCAATTGGCTTTATTCAGTTATCTATTATTCAATTAGTCCGCTTTCTTGTTTAAAAATACTATTTTGTGAGCTACAGAGCATCGGTTTCAATTTTCAGACGTAATATCACTGCTTATGTTTTATAAAACTTTCGTTTTCGAACAAAGTGGACACATCTGCGCAGCTCCTTATAATTGATAACCCTATTATTCTAAAAAATGTGATTGTTCACGGTTGCAACGCAGTGGAAATCCGTGTTTAAAATAGGCGTTCTCCAGCTACACCTGCTCAAAACAGAAATTTCGCCCATCTACACTAGAGAGAAATGGTTGTAGTTCATATAATTGATAGTTGCATATAATAGATTGTACCGTATTAATCGATTTGTGGTGCTTTGAATTTTATTGATAAAAAACCCAAAAAAACAAAGCAAACTGCCACACCCATTTTCGGATGAAATAAACAACAAATAACAATGATTATATTTGGTTTCTCTCTAGTGAAAATCGGCCCTTAAAGTTAACTTTGTGCATCTCCATGTGGAGAATTTTTTTTCATTGGTTTTCTTTAATTTCCATTGGTTTGTTATTATTTTTTTTATCATGGCAATTTTGGGTATTTTTGACAGAAAAACTTTAAGTGCACATCAATTATGCAATGGTTACAGACTGACTATTGCGACCGTTTTCGCGCCTCTCGGTTCTTGTTGGAATTCGAAAAGCAATGAAGCTGGTAAATTGAAGAGCTGAAAATCAATTGCTTTCATGTTCTGCACCAAAATCTCAAAAACACTGGAATATTCAGTTATTGGCACAAAAATTGACGAATTTCTTTTGTTTTACTAAAAATCTCAATAAGACGCGAATAAAGGTCGAATCGTCGCAAAAGGCGCGTTTAATTCTAGTTGGACGTCGGCGGATGTCGACGGTTCAATTGGCGGTCGACATTATCAGATAATAATAACTTTCGAAAGAACCTCGCCATGTGAAAAGATGACACTCAACTGAAAGACAAAAAGGTCCTAGTAGACAGAAGGAATCTCTGTTCCAAGCTAATGATCAATTTCAGAATTAAATATGAGTTTGACCCTTTTTTAAACTTTTCACAATATTTGAAAATTATCCTTTTTTCTCTGAAATAGACAATGGACCTAATGTCAATGAATCTTCAATGAATTTGTCATTCGTACAACAATTAATAGTTCATTAGAAAATTAACGAAATGTATGTAAAATGTCCTGAAGACCACTTAAAACACTAAAAACTACTTCACTAGATTTGTATACCAAATATGACGAAAAATTTATGATTTATGTCTTTTGAAACCATTTGAAACATTTTCTAAAATTAAAATTGATAATTATATGCAGTATATATCCGCGCCATTTAAAAAAACATTGCAACATGAAACGGCTTGTATATGACTTGTGGCTTTTGTATTTGAATGGTGTGAAGGTGTGTCACATTTCAGTACATATTGTTGTTGTTGCAGAAAAAATCATACTTTCGGTTGGAACATAACTCAGAAGATACACGCAGAGCAATTCAAAATTTGTCAAAAGGCCAACATAAGTGATAAATAATGTTCTCAACGAGTCTCACTACAGATGAATTTTTTTTAATATTTTAATCACGTGTTCATTACATTTCTTTTCTATTGCAAATTATTACAAATATGGCTTCTGTGTTTAATGTACTCTGATCGAAAATAAAAAGCTCTATCGATCAAAATAATAATCAAGTGTCAACTCACACAAATATACAAAAGAAAGAAATGAACAAATGAATACCTACAATATAATATAACTTATATTTTTCCCAAAAAAAAGCTTTTTTCACTGGCACAAAAATATCTTCTAATTTTAAAAAAAATAAAACAGTAGTTGGCTTTAATTTGTCCTAGGGTGAAAAGAATAAGGTGTGTCATTTTCTCTCTCTTTATATTTGATATAACTCGAAGATTTGTCCACAAGTAAGAAAGAAAATCTAGTTCAGATCGGAACAGTCATTCTTCTTCGCCAATATTTACACCCGTCTTGATTGTTAACATTAACAGAACAACAATGTGGTTAAAGAAATCTGATTAAAGGAGAAACAAAAATTAAACAATAGATTTCATGCGTAGCAAGACCCTTTAAAATCTTTCACGAAAAGTGGTTTGGACTTTGGAACTTGTTTCTAAGTCTGTCATTTGATTCTCGAAATTAATGCCAGCAATTATCAACAAAGTTTCCTATTGAGTGCAACTGATCACTGGAATTAATGAAACTCCTTGTCAGGGCCCGCGGCGACGGGCGGGCCACCTGGGCCGTGGCCCGACCACTTTTTTGCAAAGTAATAATTTTTTTTAGCTAGAACATTCTGATTTGAGAGTTCTCGTTCTGATTTTGGGCTCAGATTGCCCAAAAATTAAGAATAATTTAAGAATCATGCTCAGGCTCAAAATATAGATTTCAAAATTTCAAAAAGAGGTGTGTATGTTTTCCTATATTCTAGATGCCTTTCTAATCCATTTAAACTGTAAACTTAAATAACCAAAAATCAAACGGCAATTCGAATTTGAATGTTTTTTTGAATTCGAATGTTGATCTCTGAATCGAACATTGCAGTGGTTTCATCTCATCGCATGATAGAATGCGAGTGTTTAGCATGGGGTTTCAGCTGAAGATTTTTAGAATGTTGTGATAACAAACGAGCAACGTGTCATTTTGTTGAAGGAGAGAGTCGAAAATGAGTGATAGCAGAAAAAGAAAGCAATTAACCCTAGCTTGTTGGAAAGGGTTTAAAAAAGAAGTGGAGCATCGGGGAGAGAAATTAAAGATAGATTTACCAACTGTCGCTAAGGATAAAGGAGTGACTTGTGATATTTGTAAGAAGGAGTTTGTAAACACTCAGGGACTTGGTTGTCATAAACTAAAATGTGAGAAGGAACACCGTACATCACACACCATCACGCATACTCATCATGAAAGGACTAAAGCTGCTGATAATCAAGTGGATATCGTTACACAAGATGTTGAAAAAGTATTGTCGAGTGTTGTTGATGAGGTAGTACAGTTGATTGAAAAGAAACCGAGCAGAAGAAGAGGGGCTAATCGTAGAGAGTCGTTTACAGCGTTGTTTAAAGCCAAAGTCTTAAAGGAGCTATTGTACACTGATAAGTCACAATACACTGTAGCAGAGCAGTTCAAAGTTAACCAGTCTATGGTTTCCAAGTGGCTGAAAAACAAGAATGATATTTTCAGTCAAGCTGCGATAGCAAACAAGAAAGCCCTGCTGAAGCAACGCTCTTCTAAGAAGTATTTGCCTTTATATGATCGACTGTTAGTCTCATTTAAGGAAGCACGTGGAAAGGGTTATCACGTCAATTTTAACTGGTTGTGGAGCCGTGCACGTAACATTTACCGTGAACAGCATGGTCAAAATGCGATTGTGAAGAAACATGTGATAGAATCATTCCTTCGTCGTTTCAATATTCGTATGAGATGTCGTCAACGCAACCGCAAACAATCCAAGGAATCTTTTCGAGAAGACTTGCGTAAATGGCATGGGCTCACTCGAGAAAGACTCATCAGAACAGGAAGCAAGGACGACTATGACAAAAAGTGGGGTAGATTTTTACCCAACCAAAGATTCAATGTGGATCAATCACCACTTCCGTTTGTTGTTGACGTTAAAAGAACATATGAACAGATCGAGTATAAGCATTCAGAAAAGATATGGATTGCACAACCGGGTTCGGGTTTGGATAAAAAACAGTGCACACTACAAATACTGACACGGGCTGAAGGAGAACAACCTCGAATTGCTGTCATTTTTCGGGGAAAAGGAAAGAGGATTAGTCCGGATGAGAAGATGTCATGGCATCAAGATGTTGATATCTATTGGCAGGAGAATGGTTGGGCTGATACAGAGGTATCCGTGGAATGGATTAAAGGAACTCTTTCAAAATCAGTTCAGGGACTTAGCCGCTTTGTCTTATTCTTGGACAATTTGAACAGTCAAGAATCAGAACAATTCAAATCTTCCGTTTCTGAGCTTAACGGAGTAGCATGGTATGGATTAAAAAATGCTACTGACTTGTGGCAAGTTGTTGACGCAGGTATAGCTCAGCTACACAAAGTTCTTATTGTCCAAGCGCACCGGGAATGGCTTGATAAGGAGGGTAATGCAGACAAGTGGTATGGAAATGATTCACAGTTTACCGCATCTGAAAGACGAATTCTCATCACGCATTGGGTTGGAGATGCCTGGAAGAAATTATGCTCTCCGGAGTATGATAATTTTAGAAGAAGGTGCTGGGAAAAAAACAGGGTGCCTCTTAACAGCAGATGGAAGTGAGGATGAAAAAATTACACCCGAGGGACTAAAACTCTACAAAGTTCCACCCCCTGCAGTTTATTTGCCAGAAGCTGAAGAAGTGCCGAAATCCAATGAAGTGACAGAAGAAAGTATTGAAAGTGTTGATGAAGACGTGAACGAGGAGCTTGAACCAGATGGCAGGGACTGTCCCGATGATGATGGTGACGAGTGGGAGGACCACTAGGATGATCGTGTATTGGATGCGCCCTATTGTGGGATGCGTATGAAAATTCTTTATGAAAATGGTTGGCACGTCGGTAAAATTAATTACTATAATGATCATCTTCAAAAATACAATGTTACATTTGATGATGATTCAGAGGACTATGTTGGTGCAGATGACATCGACATGGTTGAAGTGTGCGTTTTTTAAAAGTTTAAAAGTTGTTATATGTGATAAAATATGTTATGATTACTGTAACTTGCGATTTGTTGTTTTTTCATGCCCTGTCCCCTGCCGTCATTTTTATTTTTCAAGAATTCACACCATTTCAGACAGTTTTAACGACTTAAACGCCATTTTTTAAGACATATAAAAAAATTCAAGTAAGAAAATTAAGAATCACTCTAGAATATTTGAGGCTCGTTTATTATGTATTTTTAAGAATCACAAGGCTTAGGCGTAGTTTATACGGCCGATTTTATGTCGCGTCTAACTCAAAAAAATTGAAAAATGATTTAAGATCGACAAAAGTGCGACTGTATAAACACATTATTTTATTAAGGTCGACCTTAATATTTAAGTCCATCAAATTTTGCCGAACTTTCCACAGAAGTTCGGCATTAGTGCGGCATGTGTTTATACAGTCGATCTTCGGCCTGTTTTGAAGGAAGTGTATGTTTTTTCATGTACTCAGAACACTAAATTCTTTTGTTATCGGTTCAAAAAAACGCTGTCTCATCAAAATAAATCAAAATGGCCGAAAACATAAGCGACCACGAGGAAGAAGTAAGTATATTTCCTGATATGTATTTCAAGGCTTTTGTCACAATAACTACATGTTTTTGATATTCTTACAATACACCTTTTCTGAAAGTCCGTTATTCTTTGCACATCAATGTTTTTTTCAAGCTCTCCAATGCAATAAAAAGGAAAACACTAAAACACACTTTTCGAGAGATCTTTCCTCCACTTATATCACATGTTTTTTATTCAATTTATGGCAAAATGTTGGTAATAACAAGATGAAAACTATATAGTTTCAACTGAAACTGACAGTGATGAAAAAAACCGCCACTGCCTTATTTTGTTTTTATTGAAACTCATAGGTTTCATCATCTTGTTATCACCACACTGTGCCTAATATACCTTAACTGTTTCCATTAACTGCATGAAATGTTTTGAAAAAAACATTTAGCGTGCTGGTCTAGTGATGGCTCTGTTGTACCTGTGTAAAATTCCCAAAAATGAAATGTTAATAAAATTAGAAGTAGTCGTCCAAATGAGCTTAGACTTGGACTACTGACATTTTATATAATAGATTTAAATCTGATTCTTTCAAGAAATTTCGACATAAAGTTTTAGTTTAGATTTTAATTGGAGAGTGGTCAATTTTGGGCCCTGCTAAGCCGAACAGAGAATTTGATGACCTTAGGACAGTCACAGAGAGCAATTATGAAATACTGTATTGCTATCATATATTTTACAATATTCACTTTCAGGATTATGATGATTATGAAGAGAATACAGATGAGGATGAGTCGTTTAAAGATGGCATTTTTAACAAACAAAGTAAAGAGAAAAAAAGACAAGGGAGAAGAAGGCAGTGGCCAGAACCTTTGGTTGATGATCTCGTGGATATTATAGTAGAAAGTGAAAAATTTAGAGACAAACTTTTGTTGACAAATGTAAAGAATGTAAAAAACAGTCAATACTATGCCCAAGTTATTGAGGAGATCAAAGCCCGTTGCAATGAAAGAGATGAAGAGTTTAGCTTTGACATAAAGCAAACACGACAAAAGTTTAAACGGTGTGTTAATATCTGCCGAAATGCTGTCATGAAAGTAAAGACTGCCTCAGGCATTAAAAGGTTCCAGGAGGATAAACACCTTGGTAATTGGTTTGCAAAATTGCTCCCCTACATTAGTTCAATGGATAACTGTCAGCCGCAGCAAGCTATTGAACCAGGTCAGTTTCATGACAAGTCTCCTGCAAGTGTAAGGGATGGTGAAGTTGATGATGATTCTGAAAAGTCAGAAGTGGAAGATCAAGGTTCTCGAGATTCTGCTGAAACTTCCTGTTCTTCAAAATCTTCAAAATCATCTTCAAAGAAAAGGAAATCGTATGTACCAACTCCAACTATGAGAAAAAAGTCGCTAAAGACAGAAGCCATTCTTGGGGAAATAAAGGACACTGTTGAATCATTGAAAAGCTTGTCTTCTGAAAATTCTTCAAAAGAAATATTAGATTTTCTAAGGGAGGAAAGCAGAAGGCAAGCGGAAAGGGACAATGCCTTTTTTCAGGTACTGACAAATTTTCTCCAACCTAATCCGAATCCACCTATGTATCAATTGTACAATTGTACAAATCAACCAGTTGCAGGATCTAATTTTCGATTTGGCATGACAATGCAACCAGAAAGTTCGAGTATAAGTCATCCTCAAGAAAGTCAAATATCATTTACATCGCAAGTCATGGACCCAAATTATCCTTGATTATATAACTGAACATGAAAAATTATACAGAGTATGTAAAGCAAAGTAAAAGTAAATTCTTGTGTTTAGAAAGTTAGTTCTCTATTTTGTTTAACAAGAAAAACATTGTTCCATTAACTTATTCTGAATCTTCTTTTTCTCTCCAAAAGCTCTTAGTCAAAGCATTTCGAACAGCAACAGAGGCAGACCTCTTGTTAACCTCAAAATGTTTTTGCTTTGTGTTTCTGAGAGCAAGAACATCTCGAACTTCATCTGGACTTAGACGTTTATTGGACGCATGGTCAAGGGTTAAGTCGAACTTTCTAGGAACGAGGTCTCCAAGTTCAATGCATAAGTTATGCAACACAACACAAGCTAACCCATATAGTTTCACTGTTTCTTTGTTACTCTCACATTTTCGGAAAAGAACTCTAAATCTGCTCTTCAGCCTACCAAAAGCACCCTCTGTAACAAGTCTAGCACGACTGTGACGGTAGTTGAAATACCTTTTATCATCAGGTAGCACCGCATCTCCATGGGGCTTCATAATCCAAGTTCTTAAGGGAAACGCACCATCTCCTAAGATAAGTGGAGGAATATCGACTCCTTCAACTTGTTGAACAATTTTTGGAATGATATTTCCCTTAACTATTTGATCCCAAAGTTCTGTTGACTGTATTAACGTAGAGTCATGGGTGTTTCCGGGGGCCCCAACAGAAGCCCATATAAATCTGTATTCGGCGTCTACAAGTGCCATTAATACAATAGAGTAAAAGCCTTTGAAGTTAAAGTATTGCTTCATTGCTTGGCCACCACCTTTAGGGCACTTTATAGGCAAATGTGAACCGTCTACTGCTGCGAAAGCATATGGAAATTGCCACTCTTCCCCAAATGTCGCCATGGTTTCTTTATACTGATTTATTGTGGAAGGAAAAAATTTCGTTACTGTTTCATCCCACAGAGTGTTGACAATGATACGACAGGTTTCTATTACAATTACACAAACTGTGGATTTAGATAATCCAGACATTTCTCCTATTGTGTAAATGTAATCACCGCGTGCTAATTTATAGATTGTAATGGCAAGTCTAAAGTCCGGTGGTATTGGTTCCTCTGACACTGTTTTTTTCAATAATTGATCGTGAATACGCCCTAAAATGTGGTTAAACGTAGCCCGACACATTCTGAATGTCTCATAAAATCTCTCGGAGCTATAAACATCTCGGACCATGTCCCACCATCCAGTATTCCGCATGAATCTTCGACATGATCGTGGTTTCCTTCTTTCTAACCGTTGGTGTCTTTCCATTTTTTTTACCAATAACAACATTGTTTCTATATGGAGAAAACTCTGTCGTATAATAATTCTCTTTCTTGCTTCGTAATGCATTAAAATGGCTATTGCCCTGTTCAAGAAATCTACTTTTTCCCTTCGATTTTGTAAGTAAAGCAAAAACATACTCATCAAGTACCTCCGGTTTAGTGCTGCCATTTTTGCAAAAAGAACACGAGCAAAGTCACTTGCTTTAATTAAGTTTGGCATTTACCTTGTGCATAAATCAGAAAATATTTAAGTGTCGCACTTTTGCCGCACTAAAATGTTTGAGTTAGACGCGACATAAAATCGGCCGTATAAACTACGCCTTAGCTCGAATTATGTAATTCTTATAAAAAAGAAACAGTGTATGAAGACATTACATTGCGCATTGATTGTGAAAAAGTGAAAACACGCAACTGAGTATTTAAAAACACATGAGATTATTTTCTGCGCAACACGTAATAAAAATGAATCAAAATAAGTTGACAAAGTATTTTAAAAATTCTAAAGATGATGCTAACAAAACTACTACAAATCAAACATCCATCGACGTACATAATGTAAACGAAGTATCAGAGACAAAAATTGAAATAACTACCGATAAACCTTTCCATCCTCCTGCTACTTATCCATTTCCTAAGAAAAAATATGGCACCAGAGAACGAAGCTTCCAAGCACATTGGACTAAAGATTTTCCTTGGTTACACTATACTGAAAAGTAAGCGTCTTTTTATTTTTTCATATTATAAATTAAACGGACTATCATTTCAATCATTAATTTTATATTTTTGATAATGCATCCAACTAAATATCTTTTTTATTGTTTTAGCGCACACGCTGTGGTGTGTTTCTATTGCCATACGCAAGAAAAGCATGGAAACTTGAAGGATCAAACAAACAAGGACACAGCCTTCACCTCAAAATGATTTTCAAATTGGAAGAATGCTCTTGATAGTTTCCGAGGTCATCAAAGCTCATCATGCCACAAAACCGCTTCCTCGTACCACTTGGTTCTACCACACTGTGCAGACGTTGGCGAGTTGATGGACAACATTCTCACCGACCAGAGACAGGTTGAACGAAAGTACCTCCTTGATGTCATTAGATGTTTACGCTACCTTGGCCGACAAGGCATTGCTCTTCAAGGAAACGATAACAATGACAACTTCACCCAACTTCTTTATCTCCTCGGAAGTAGAGATTCAAGCGTAATGGATCATATCAATGGAAAAATTGCACATAAGTACAATCACCATGATGTGCAAAATGAACTCTTGAATTTGATGGCTTCTCAAGTATTGCGGAAAAAGTTAGATACCGTTCGAGAGCACAGGTTTTATTCTATGATGGCAGATGAAGGCACTGATGTAAGTAATGCCGAACAACTTTCGTTTTGTGTACGATCTGCGGATGACGATTTAAATGTGAATGAAGATTTCTTGGGCTTTTATGAAGTTGACAATATTCGAAGCGCAACTATCGTCAAGGCCATCAAAGATATTTTGCTGAGGTGCTCATTGAACCTATCTGATTTTCGAGGCCAAACCTATGACGGGGCAAGCAACATGATGGGAAAACGTTCAGGTGTTTCTACCATTATCAAAGAGGAGCAGCCAAAAGCCATCGCGACCCATTGCCAAGGACATTCCTTAAGTCTTGCTGTCAAATCGATGACTAAAGAGTGTCAGATTCTCCGAGATACAATGGGAACTGCCGGTGAAATTTGTGTTTTAGTGAAGTATTCACCGAAACGGGAGAACATGCTGGGTAAGCTGACTGCAAATGTTGAAGGAACACTAGAAACTGATAAACATGCAGGAAAGCTGGATAAGCTGAGTACAACAAGGTGGACAATTCGGGCGAACTGTTTCAAGAAGATCATCGAAAACTACGAACCACTGATGGCGTTGTGGAACGAGAGTTTAAATGAGAAGCTAGACGCTGAAACGAAGTCGAGGATTAATGGGTGTAAAAAGCAGATGGAGTCATTTTCATTCTATTTTGGTCTGAATCTAGGACGCAAGCTTTATGCTCACACAGATAATCTTTCCATAACACTTCAGAAAGAAAAAATGTCAGCAATCAGCGGTAAAGAATTGGCTGAACTTACGAACAAGACGATGCAAGGCATGAGAAACGACAGAGACTTTGATTTATTCTACGAGACAGTCACCAAGTCAGCAAGTTCGATGGATTTCGTTTCTTCGCCAACAGCGCCAATAAAACGCAAAAGACCAAAGTACGACATCTTGGAATATGTGGAAGGAAATCCAAGCAGCACTGGAGAAGCCTACTATCCAGAAACTGCTCATGCCCACTATAAGGCCATCTATTTCGAAGCAATTGACGTAATTGTCAGCGCCATCAAAGAGAGGTTTGAGCAACCTGCCTTCAAAGTATTTACAGAAGTGGAACAACTGTTGTTGAAGTCAATAAGTAAAACGCCAGCCGAAGAAGAAATGAAGACCGTTAATGCAAGTTTCTGTGATGACTTTGACGATCAATCGTTGTTGTGTGAATTGGAGTTGCTACCAACTATCTTTCGTGAATCCAGTCCTGTCAACTTCAGCGATGTTGTAGATGTTGTACAGTCGTTATCAACCGAAAAACGAAAATTGATAAAAAATGTCGTCATCATCATACGATTGGTTTTGACAATGGGAGCTACATCCGCTACTCCGGAACGATCATTTTCTACGATGAGACGGTTGAAAACCTGGCTACGATCTAGCATGAATCAGAAAAGGTTCAACGATTTGTCATTGTTGAACGTACACAAGGAAATCTTAGATACGATTTCTTTAATAGATATTGCCAATGAGTTTGTAAGGGCTCATCCATCTAGGCAAAATGTTTTTGGTATTTTTACAGAAAGCGATTTGTAACGTTTTTATTACTTTTTATGAAAAATGTAAAATAGATTTTTATTGATATTCTGTGAGAAAAAATAATTATTCCTCTGCAAAGAGTTTATTTTGACATACATTTCTGCTCTAGCTTATATCTAAAGATGCTTGTTTTAGCCAATCTGAAGGGTCTTTATAGTAAAAATTTTCTCGGCCCGTCGGCGCCAACCAAGGTGCCGCCTCCTTAGTCACTATATTATGTGGCCCGACCACTTTACAAATCGCGCCGCGGGCCCTGCTTGTGGGAATTCCTCATCGACGAAATCCGGAATAAATATCAAGTCTGTAATATTTTCTCATCCACCTCAAAAATTCAACTTTTTACTCCCGATAGCTCGAACTTTCTGTAGTTGCAGGAAACGCATGTTTAAAACCTCGAAAGAGAATTTCATCGAAATATTCACTCATTCACCCATTCACCTAACAAGACATGATAAAAAAACATTATTCAGTGAACGATTATGATATTTCAAGGTTCTCATGGTAATGAATAATTTTATTTATTTCAGCGGCATTAATTTCATTAAAAGTAGTGTGCTAGACTGTGGTATCAACTTTTTGATATCAATATTGTTGTCGGAATCCCAGGTATAAGCCCTGGATTTATCTGATTTCAAAGACACCTGAATAAACACGTGAGCAGCTCGAGTTGCTAGTGTTATAAACGCGTAGAAGAAAAACAAGAACGCTCACAACCACAACGGATAAAGAAGGATTTAAAAAAACAATATTAGGTACGTTACAATAAAAAAGATATCCAAAACAGTGTTAGTAATAAGTTTGCATCCGATTCACCGGAAGAAGCTTCTGTTTCAGTTTCACAATCGCTGCTACGCAAAATTCATTGACTTTCTAAGCAAGCATAAAACTTTTGAAAAACAGAATAAAGAAAAAATATCCAGCGAAGGGAACTTATATGAGCCAACTTGTCTTACTTGGTGTATCATGTCATAAAATCTCATAAAAACAGTTTTCTTTATCTAATGAGAAGAAACATTGGAAATCACACCGCATGAATTATTTGTCTGTTGTCATAGTAAATCCATACTCGAAGTGACAGATTTGATATTTTGAAAACCTACACTCTCTGAAGTGACAACATAAAAATTTTTGTTGTTAAGTACTATTACGTACTGGAACGTCAATAACGAAAATAACACACAAACCATGTACTAAAAAATAGATTTTATTTTACATGCCTATTGCGATTTTCTCGTCAGATATAATACCACTTTCGATTTCAGGTCTCTTCTACGTTTATTCCAGACCTTGCATAAACCGACCAATAAATTTCTGTTATCTATGGAAGCTTATTAGGGCCATTGGATACCGTCACATAAAATAATTCGATGTCAAACAACGAATATTTCGATGAAGAATCAAAGGTATATATACTCGAACCCCCTCTTCACTCTCTTCGCTCTTCGAAGATTTTTCTCTCTTTTTCTTTTGACTTAGGGATAGATCAACCTATGAAACTGATATCTTTAATAGCTACATTCATTAACATATAGAACTTTTTTAATGCTAGTGTATTAAAGCAAAGTAATTTGACCATTGTTAACTGTGAATTTCTAGAAAACAACAACTGTGTCATTTTTATAAACAAAATAAACACTGCATGCACTAAATTTTGACTATTATCTATCATGTCTTATGTACGTAGATACTTTAACTTTGAAGGTGTGCTTTTGTTTTTGTATGTATTTTCACATTATTAGGTTGATGGAGGCACTATAAATTTTGTCAACAAAGATGAACTCGTTAATATGGGCATTGCGCACTAGGAGATACGTATAAAATTATTCAAAAATTTAGATCAGCTTCAGAGCGTTCTCAGCGTCTAAAGGAACTTTTAACTAAGGCAAAATGTCCCACAGCAAAAAGACAACATAAAGCAAGAGCAAAACCTCCTGTTGTTTCTATTGGAATCAATTAGTATAATTATACTGGACCTAAAAAAAAGTATGCACAAGTGAAGAGTTTGCAAGGTGGAGGAAGGAGAACTGCTGTAGTACCTCGTTTGTCCAAAATGAATGAGATTGAATTGAAAGCAAAAGATATCTTTTTCCTGGTGGAATTTCTAGGAATGTTAAAGTTATTCGCTATTTGTCATACCACTTAGTTGATTATGCTTTGAATCCAGTTGACAGTGAAATGACACTAGATCAATACATTGAAGAAAATACTTTGAAAGGCACCCGGATAAAGCTTAACTTTCTTACCAAAGAATTATCAATTGTTTAAAAGTTGCAGACTATTGCTGACACTTGCAGTGATGATGATGACCTCGATATACTAACCTTTACCCAAGATGCATCTTCTGAAGTATAAAAATGTTTATTTCATATTCTTTTCTGAATGAAAGACTTCTATTCCTTTTAATTCATAAGATTTAGTTAATTTCTCATGTATATATTATATTAAACTGCATAGTTTTGCCAAAAAGCTGTTATATGATGAAATTTAGCAACCAGTTGATTATATATTTTCAACAGTCTTCTTTTATTTGTTCAGATGATCCTTCTTATTTGAAGATTTTCTGTTGAAAATGGAAATTTTTTTAGGTGAATTATAGTTATATGACTTCAACTCCCACTTCAGAAAAGGGAAATGAGGTTTGTTAATATAATTATTGAGAAGTCAATAATATCAACCATCTGATACTTCTGTACTTTTTCGGTTGTTCTCAACTCTTTAGCCCAAAACATTCTTTTTCGTGAAATAATGTATAAAAGTGTAACCAGTATGAGATTTAAACTTTATTATGTATTTTTGGGGGATCAAGTATTTTAAAATATATAGTGCTTTCATCAATTATTTTACCACTTATATTTGAACAAAACAATTAAGCATGGCAGCATGGTAAAATCATGAATAATAACTCAACACAAATACAACACCACATCACATTCCTTTACCACCACATTTAACTATTTTTAACAGTTTAAAACAAAATATTTTTATTATTTGGGATGTATTATGTTTATAATAATGCATTTCTTTTAATAAACCAGAAAACAATTTTCAGCTTAAATTTACCTTTAATAAAAACATTTCAAATACATATCTTTACATGATTAATTCTCAGAATTCTTTTTAGAAAAAATTATTCATTATTCACAGGGAACTCTTATTGGAAATTCTGAAGAACAAAAGGCATTAAGAGCTGAAATGGATAAAGAATATTTAAAGTCATTGCAATCAGATCAAATGAAAGAAGAAGAAAAACTCATCAAAGATTAAAGGCAAAAGCGTTTGCTAAAACTCATGAATGACCGTAGCAATAGAGTAGCACCTGAGCCTGCTGTAGATGAGGACCATGTGGTATTAACTGTTTGACATTGTTCATTAGGTTCTAAAGTTTGTCTAATTAGAGCTGATCGTACAATGACAAATGTTTATGATTGGATTGGCAGTCTTACTGCTGAACCTGAGTACTTCTGCATTAAAGATTTTTCATCGAATTTAATGTATCCAAATGATAAAGTTATTTCTGGTGTCTACAAAATGATAGAAATGGATTCAGCAATGTCTTTATCAAAGGAAGGAGAAATTGGCTTTTACGAATTTGCACCATTCGGTGACGAAAACCATGACCAACAAAATTCAGCAAATATTTTGGACCGATTAGAAAAGAGCTGGGCTGAATTCAAAGATAACTTGACTAGAAAATTTTTAGATGATGAGATTCACCAGGTTCATCGACACAATATTGTAGAAGATCTATTGAAGATCTATATTAAACGAGTGCTAAATAAATTCCTATCATTTACGTTTTATGAAGAGGAAGCTACTGGTGTACCTAGAGATGTGTATTCCACCTTTTTTTAAGAAGTTTCAAGAGTTTCATTGTGCTGGGATTTATAGTGTTGTTCCTGGATCTTTTCCAATGAATGTCGACGCTGAAAAGTTAGGATCTGTCATGCCACATGCATATGTACAGCATAAGTTATTTCCAGTACAATTTTCAAAAGCATATTTTGAATATAATATCACAGGTGGTGTTCGTCCTGAGGTGCTAAGGGAATGTTTTTTTTATTATGTTGCTAAAAAGGAGAGATTGATTTTGGAATCAAGTGTTCAAAATTGGAATGAAAGTCAGAAGCAGGCAGTATGGGACATTTTAATGGACTGTGGGATTTCATCTGTGCCAAGTGCTAAGAATATCAATGACTTAATTATGTGTGCTGCTAAATATGCCTTTATGGAAAACCCGCATTATCTACTTAAGAAAACTCAATTTGGTCTTGGAAATTTTTGATGCATTGTATGGTTCTTATCAAGTTAACAACGAAAACATTGTTGATTGTTTTGAATTGGTCAGCTGTAGAACCACCGATGGAAGGGAAAGTTGTAAATTATTTTAAAAGATATTTGAGAAGTGCATATGTTGACGATTTGTCATTGCTTCTAGAGTTTTGTTCTGGTGCAACAGTTATTGATCATGAGGATCGTATTAAGTTGGAGTTTGTAAATCAAGATCCTCGCCATATGTCTATAACTGCAAAGGCATGTTTTAAGATTTTGTACCTTCCTAGACAAGTAGAAACTTTCAAATTATTTACTACAATTTGTAATATGATTTTGCATAATCCCTTATACTGGTCCATGTACGACTAATATTTGTGAGATGGAAAAATTTTTCCTTTCGGTTTTACCGCCTTTTATTGATGAGAAAAACTTTTGTTAACTTTTATTATATGATAAACCTGTGATATATTTAGGCTCAAATATCTAAACTAATTGACTCATAGCAAACACAATTACACAGTTTCATTTCAATTTTAAAGTTTCTGTTTTCCGAGTTTCCTTCAGTATTTTACCATTTGTTGTGTTAAGAGGATTGTGCTCGTCTTTGCTGATACTAAGCCAGGAGCAATTATTAAGGGGCACAGTATTATGCCTTTTGTTTTGTTAACAGAATTATGTTCGTCTTTGCTGGTACTAAGCCAGGAGCAATTATTAAGGAATGCAGTGATTTCCCTTTTCTTTTGTTAAGATTTTCTTCTTTATATCTGGTTGATTCTAGATTTTACTTGGCTGCGTTTGTTACTTATTGATACGAAGAATTTACAACAATTTACAAAATAAAAAAGATTGTGGTACTATGCTTATTCCGTGTACTATTACTCCCTTAAGCCGGACTGGTATATTAATTTAATTTCTGCGAGTGGGCGCAAAAATAAAGCTGGAATTATTAAGCCTTCTTTTTAGGCTTATGTCCGCACGGTTAAGTATGCATCCGTACGACATCACTCGACGTTACTTTTTCCGTCCGATCGCACAATATTTTTTGAATGGAAATCTCACTTTACGCAATTTATCGTGTATCGTATTTGGACGTTGAACCAGCAATGGTACTTTTTCAATCATTCTACACTCACTGACGAATTCATAATTACTTAGAGCAACTTTCCAACGTTTCAGTTTAAATGTCAAGATTTCATAAAACTACTTTATTGGGAGAAATTTTGAAATCTTTTTATTTCGTGGGGGGTTATTACAAAAAATATTTCTCCCCGCAAAATATCCCAAATTTCTCCCAATAAAGTATCGAACTTCGCCTCGTTTTCGGTAATGTAACATTATTTCACACATTTCATACGGTCATACATTTGTGTCATTTTCTCGTTTTTCTCGCCGATCGAACATTTAAAATTTAAGGAAAAGTGTAACCGAACATTTCCTTTTAATGAAATAAAATGAAATAAATAACTTATGTATTGATTCCTCTAAACCAGAGTTTACTCTTGAATTTCGGAAATGTGGAAATACATTGTTTTGAAGAAACACCCCTCTGAGGGGGAAGCGTTTATTTGAGGGAGGCGTCTATTAAAAGGGGGTGTTTATTCGAAGCATTATGGTATTGACACGTTTATGAATACAAGCCTAGCAGCATGCAAAAAGGCTCAAAATTTCAAGTATAATTCATTAAGTCTTTCAATGTTGGAAATCCTTAAGAGTGCCAGTTATCCCTATTGGTTCACGAGATATTTACCCCAAACTCTAGTTCCATTTGGTAAGAAATGCAATGATTCCACACTGATGTCTCGCACAAGAAATCAACTTTTCGCGATCTGCTTTCTCACAACTCGTATCTACCAATTTGGGTGACAAACAAACAAACAAAGAGTCGGGTACTAATATAATATAGGATAAGTATTTCTAGGACTGGCTGCCCGGGTAAAAGAATTCTACCACCTCTATGAGATGAAGTCCTCGTGACTCTCCCAATATGTACGTCCACGCTCCCAATATTTTGGAAAAAAATTAATTAAGGAGTTTGGCCATTTAGACAGGTACTGCATGTATAGCCTGTTAACAGGTTTCACTTCATAAAGAATAAAGACATGATCATGTATTCTTGATATATTCAAATGTTATCGATGGAGTTACATAAAAACAGATATAAATCTTTGGCTTCGTTGCCATCAACGGGAAAGTACAGGTTATTTGTTTCCATGATTTCTGTACACAGCATCACGACATCTTGTTTACCTCCAAAAAAAATCTTTCGTTCGACCTGCTAGATCTCCCGCTATTTGGATATTTGTTTTCACTAACGGAAACTTTATAATCTTTCGTTCATGAAAGTCAAGATAGCAATTATACGTTGCATACAGGAGCATTGTATTGTAGTATTGGATGGAATAGCTTACCATATGCAGCTGGTACACTATAAATAAAGAATATTGGGTTTTCCACTGGGGCATAATTGTCTATCATTTCGTCTAATAAGGTGGTCATTATGAAAAATACGAGTTTCATCAAGATGTTTTTGAATCACTGGCGTGAAACAGAAACGAAGACACTCCGATAAATCTCATCTTCTTCTCGTAGCTCTCCTTTCTCATGCATATCCTGCACAACAATATAAAGATTCTATAAGGTGTGGATCAATTTATCGTGTTGCAGGGTAAAAGAGTGTTGCGGTAAGGGCGTAGGGAACGGGTGCGACAAACAATCACATATAAGTAAAAAAACACTCACAAACATCACATAATTCGTGTGTTACAACCTCATACAATTGATAGGTCAGGAATACTCACAGCGAAGAACTCAATCCAATATTGGGTAGCAGAATGTCTCAGTTTGCTCCACCAAGCCTCTATTCTCTATAAATAGATATTTCATTAGGAGATAAAAAAGAAATAATTCCTTTTGGAAAACGGTTTTAATTGGAAGTTTTCATATCCATAAATGTATTTCACAAAAAATACACAACACACTTGGTTAGATGCAGATCTCCCGTACACAAAACTCTTTCTCTTTGCCAGTTCGTCATCGTCATTGTCCCAAAAGAACCTCTGAATACCAGCAACATTTCCATTCTCCGTTCCATGATCCGCTCTTATAGGTCTGGCAGTACCTAATTGTCACAAGGAATTACCTTATCGGGGAAAACTTCGTCGGGGAAAAGTGACTAAATTTTGGCCAAGTGACGAATATTTTTTCCCGACGAAAATTTTCCCCGACGAAAATTTTCCCCGACGAAGTTTTCCCCGATAAGGTATTTGAAAAGTAACATAATATTTCTTGCACCACAAATAATTTACTTTACCTTTACATTCTGAAACGTAATTGAGAAAGTAAGACGCTATTATTTTAGGATCGTTGTTGGTGGATGTGACTTGGAGCCAAAGAACTTTACGTGAATACCTATGATAGACATAACATAGGATCGCGACTGCAAAAATGTTACTACATGCTAAAAATGTTAAAGATCAAATTACAGGTAACCCATCAATACACCCGTGGATACATAATCCATATGGCTTCAACTTGTCATAGCCATCGATGTGCCAATTAGAATTTGGACCGTAAATAAAAACTCAATATTTTTCTTATTACTTCACTTAAACGTATAAAGGGATTTTAACATTTATCAAGTAATTCTTTGTTACCTTTGAACACAAAAATCGAAAATACCTTGAGGTTTTTATTTTGTATATACTCGTCAGCTTTTGATGCATAGCACGATAGCCTAAATTGCATCCTTCTCCAGCCAGTTCGCTCTGTGACAAATATAACACATAGACAAAAATGTGATTAATTATGCAAAACTAATCAAATAAAAACAAAAATTTACTTACAGTTAAAAGCCGTCGAATATCCGCATTACTGCTTTTATTGATTCTCCTTGACAGTTCAAGATATTTCAAAGTCCTTTTTAAATGGCGAATGCTTAATGGTTATGCCAAAATTTGAAATTTAATGACTTGTATTAGGTAAAATATGTGGAGTAAGACAGTTTGTTTACCTTAGCTCCATGTTGTGAGATGCCAATAAGCAGCCTGCCAATAAGCAGCCTGCCAATAAGCAGGATAAAATTTCCTTATAAGAATAACCTTTGTGGAAATAATAAATGATCAGTACCTCTCCTATAAAATCAAGCCTTCAGTTTCATCATTTTCTTCATATACATGATTTTTAAAAGAGAGGAAACCATTATCACACCTACGTTCTTTTTCGTACAAGTTCGCCATCTTTCTCTGTTTTATTATGAAGAACGTTTATTGTCCACATGTGCTTATAATGCATTCTTTTCCATGTACAACAAAGAATTTCCTCATATTTCGATGTCAAACATCGAAATTTTTGTTATTTGACATCGAATGGTTTTATGTGACGGTATCAATGGCTTTAATAAGCTTCCGTACTAATAAGCTTCCGTAGTTATCACACCGATTTTAAGGCAAACTATTCGTGAACACCCCCCCCCCCCCCCCAAACACATCTATTACCACTTCTTTGGTTCCCAATCTCTTTTTTTCGTGGGGCAGCCATATGAAAAAATTCACCAAAGGGTGTATACCCCATAACGAGTTGGCTAAGAAAATTCAATAATACTATATATAGTTTTACTAACAAATATTTTAGAAGGAATTGTGTTTGGAAACCCACTAAAATTGGGTAAAATAATTTCTGTAGAGATGTTTGCAGGAATAATTTTTTTCTATTTGTGTTAATTTTTTTCTCCTTTTAATTAAAATTTTGTACCTAACAGGTGATACACGACCGTTAAGCACTTTTAGTCTATAACACCACCACCACAAATGTAATTGGAAATGTCAATCCAGAAAAAAACGTTAATGTTCATAATCATTGAAAATACTGTCCAAAAGATATCATATGGTAATTCTGACAATTCCAAAAGATATCATATGGCAATTCTGACAATTTCGTTTGTCCTTGTGACACTTGCGTTTCAGCTATAAGACGACTTCAAGTCATGCATGTATTGTTTTTTAAAAATGTCCTTTCCTTCCTTAAGTCATGGATCATATAATGAGTCAATATAAGTCAATTTTTGCACATATATTTGAGGCAATTAAATACACTTTAAAAATAGTTTCTGTCGGTTTCTTTTTCTGCAGGGCTCATAAACGACAGTTACATAAGATTTCTTGAAATCAACAAACACTTTCTGTGTGTATTTTAATGCACTTTGTTTGGCTTTAAACACAAGGAATAAATTGAATATATGAACCTGGAAAAATATACGACATGCCTTCCAAATGAAATTTCAATAATCAAAAACTCTCACTGCAATTGGAATGTTCTTCATAATTGAATTTCACACATTTTTTGTGATGACAATGATAGTATCTGATATCCGAAAACAATAATAATTAGATAGAGAGACAGATAGATAGAATGTGAAAATCAAACAATTTCCTTCGCCGGTTGCAAACCTCAGCACCTTTTTACAAGATATGCTGTGAATAATACTTATATCGTCAAACTTCCCAAGCTTCTCCATAGTTGTGGTAATTATCATAAAAAAAATCGATAAGATTAATATAATTTTTCCGAATTTTTGTTTAACACAAAAATTTTGTCCTAGTCAGTACGTGTAGTGGATACGAATATTATATTTAGTAGATGGTAGATGGTTATGTAAGTATAGGTATAACTATAGGTGTAACTTTACCAAGCTAAAAGCCATAATCTAAACCATTCTCGAAAGTCTTGAAAGTTTGTCCACTTGGCATATTCCTTCAAATATTTCAGCTCTCTATTGATGCATTTCAACAAATTTACCCTTGTTCGAGAGATCTGGGAGTGGAATATAATGCTTTCGTAAACTCATTAACATGCTTTCGTAAATAATTTTTGGTTTGTCAAACTTCCATCTTTCCTGATTACGAAGGTTTTAAAAATTTGTCCAGACACAGCGGCCAGAGGGACATTCCGGAGACGACCAGGGGACGTCAAAGTGAAGTCTAATACGTCCGCTTGGATAGGATGTCCAACAGGAACTTGGAGAGGACGTTCAAAGGACGTCCTGACAAAGTTAGAATTAGTTGTGACACCGTTGCAACGCTAATGCAAAACTTTGCAATGATGGCCCGTTTTCCTGCCATATTCGATAGTTATACCCTCGTTATGACACAGTAAGTAATTTTAAATTTTATTACGAAAACGATTAAAAATTGATTAACAAGTTCTGTTGTTCGTCTGAGTTCTTGAGGGAAGTAGTACATGAATTAATGATAACTCGAGTTTTCAAACACAGTTACAATGTGTCAGTTTGGATGTAAACTAAAATTTAGAATTTAAAATCCGCGTAGCGCCAAGATAGAAAACATAATAAGAATAATAAGAATAATCAGAATAAGAATAAGAAGAATATTCCTAATTTCTTTTCGGATAGTTGTGCATCGTAATAGGGTAGTTTTGCATTGTCAACGGATAGTTTGGCATCTGTAGGATAGATCTACATCGGTAATCGTATAGTTCTGCATCGTGATCGAATTTTCTTCGGTCTCCGTGAATGTTGATGTTTTTTAGTTAGAATGGCACTCTACCCTGCTGGGTCCACCGTGTTGAGGTGTTTGTTTATACTTTTTGACATCATAAATTAAAAAAGGGGTTAGCCAAACATAGCTAGTAGTTTTGTAGCAATACGGAGAGGGAATCTTCATTAGTAGGGTTTCCGACATTATCTTAGTTTTAGTGTTATGTCTAACAGTGTAATGTAAAGAACAAAAACAAAAACCAACTTCTGTTGGCTTCATTCGCCCCTAACCCTCACACTCCTGCCTAAAACCAAGGGCATACAGTGTTATAATCTCCGTATATCTACTACCAGAACTATACAATTTATAGCCCGAAAACTTCCCTTTCCTTTTTGAAACTGAGAAAATTTGCTCTTATGAATTCCTTTATAGTTAGTGTAGTTTCATCTAAGTTCGACACAACAACTTTACAATCCAATAAATGAAAAAGGAAACCTAATTCACTTCCAAAAGAATGAAAGATATGAAATACAATATCAAAACAACATTAGTAATTAAATATAAAAAAATTTCTTTCATTTTTGAAGATTAGATAAATAAATCTTTTCTTAACATGCAAAATGTTCAAAACAATATTGAGATAAAACACAGAACAGTAAAATAACAAATATATACAGTGCGTCCCAGAATGTTAGCTTCAGTAACTTTATTCTCAATTTTCTAAAAAATGAATAATGGTATAATAATGAAATATATACCATTAGAAAGCTGAGTTTCTTGGCTTTCTATTGATGTGGTACCCATTAACTGTTTTTTTATATTTAGCTTATAATCCAAGAAAAAAACAAGTGTTTTAATCTAAAAATTCTTAACGATCAATTAACACCTCGTTTAATGAGCAAAATATTCATTGTTGTTTATAATTATGGTATTGATTTTTTACAAACCATTTGAGAATTCTCAAAAATTGTTACCAAAAATAAAAAAAATGTTAACATAACATTAAAAGGTAGTTTTACACGATAAAAAGCTCATAGCGTTTTGATAAGAAAAATAATAATAAAAAATGAACAGAAATTTATCAGTAGATCAGCGAACATTTCTTGTACAACATTATTTGGAAACCAAAGACTGCGAAGAAGTGTTAAGAAGGTTTCAACAAGTCTATCCTAATAGACCCGTTCCAAGTAAATCAACCATAAACAGAAACGTTAGAAAATACTTAGCTACTGGCACAAGTCGAAATCTCCATAAAGAGAGGTGTGGAAGAAGAAGAACAGGAAGATCTAATCAAAATATCAATGATGTCAGACAAGTTTTACAACAGAATGGAGATAATATCACCTGCCGAAGAAATACTCTTGGTTTATCGAGGTCAACATTTAACAGGATTGCCAGATTAGATCTTAATTATCATCCATACAAAATTCATATGCGTCATCAACTGCTACCAGCAGACTTTCCAAGAAGAGTGCGGTTTTGTAACTGGTTTTTGAGAAACTGTATTAATCCAAGGTTTCTACACAATATAGTGATTGGGGATGAGGCTACATTTGGTATGGATGGAGAGGTTTCTACACAAAACGTTCGTATGTATGCTCCTAAAGGTAACCCTCCTCCTTTCAATTTTGATGTAAATCAGAGTCGTCAAAAAGTAACTGTTTGGGGCGGTATCTGTGGAAATGGTACTCTGGTCGGTCCCTTCTTTTTTCAAAACAATGTAAACGGAAATAGTTATCTTGATTTATTAAACAATTCAGTGTTTCCGGTATTGGCCCAAAATTATCCTGCATTGCCAGGCAAAAATATTTTTGACAATCTGTGGTGGTTCCAAGATGGGGCACCCGCTCATTATGCTTTAACAGTAAGACGCAGATTAGCAGCAGTGTTCAATCAAAGAGTTGTTGCTCGGGGATTCGCTCCTGAATGGCCAGCACGATCTCCAGATTTGACACCTTGTGACTTTTTTTTTGTGGGGCTACGCAAAACAAAAGGTGCTTACATCCCCACCACAAAGTTTAAATGAACTTAGAGGAAGAATTGTGATAACATTCGATATTTTGAGGCAAAATCAACAATTTATTCGTAACTCACTTCAAGAAATGCAAAGAAGAGCTCAACTTTGCATTCAAAGAAATGGTGAACATGTAGAAGGACCTTAAAGTACAACTTTCTTATTGTTCTTTTTTTAAACGTTTTTATTGTAATGATAATTTTTACTTGTGTTATAACTTTTGCTGTTTAATATTTTTATTGTTAACTGAGTTTTAATTGATCGTTAAGAATTTTTAGATTAAAACACTTGTTTTTTCTTGGATTATAAGCTAAATATAAAAAACCAGTTAATGGGTACCACATCAATAGAAAGCCAAGAAACTCAGCTTTGTAATGGTATATATTTCATTATTATACCATTATTCATTTTTTAGAAAATTGAGAATAAAGTTACTGAAGCTAACATTCTGGGACGCACTGTATATTCCGTGATACCATTTGCAGTAATAGTCCCAAAGGAAATACTAAAGACGATATTTCTTTTTTCTTTACCACTAATTACCCTTGAAGCTACTCGTAACAATTTATAACTATTATAATAGTTATAAATTATAAATGTAATTTTACATCACAATGGAAACAAACTCTGGTAATTAGCTGGTTATTAAACATGTTGAGAATATGATGGTTGTGTGTTGATAATAAAAGCATGTCGAGGATATATGAACTAACCTTACGTATGATCATGATGTGTACTGTTTTGATATTATATGTATTATCTTTCAATGATTATATCAAATATCTAATGTTCCATATTATTTTCTATTATGAAGTGCAATATGCTCTGTACACTTGCCTGTCCGCCTAAGCTTTATTATACATTGTAGTAAAACAACAACGGGGCTATTTATCTAGTTTGTAATGAATACAAAATGGAAAGTAAATAGAAAGTTTTTAAGAAAATAAAAGCAGCATTTATAATAACAACCAAGATGTGTGCACATACCATGTTGAAAAACATTCATATAATGATAGAGAAAAAACCCAGAAATATTTATAAACAACACATCATTTTAAAAATTAAGCTGATGCGTGGTGTGTTGGTGTACCATTCTAACATTTCTGTTCTTCTTTTAATGAAAAATAAGGAAGTAATCATGCCAACAATGGAATTTAAGTGCAAGAAAACTGCACATACATGCAGATTCCTTTTTTTGTTTTCAGTTATAATATACCTTGTCTCATTTAATGTTCAAATTTCATTCAGCTGAACTGGTTCTTCATTTTTATGGGTAATTTGAGAATAATGTATTTAGCAATAGATTTTATGTGAGTCTTGAAAATGTTAATCAAGAAATATTTTGAACTTTGTATTGAAGGGCAATATAAACATATACAACAAGGCAGATCGTCATTTCTAAAAAACTTGTTTACATTTTAAATATCTAACTCATTAGCCATTTTATTTATGACAGCAGGTTATATAGGCAGATTGGAAGCTGGAAGTGGAAGAGTGGAAGCTAAATTTATAGACAGGGGTTAAGTGTTTTAGGGAAGGAAGAAAAACTGTTCAAGAAAATTAATCAATACTTTAAAATTGAAAAGAAATTTCATGACACTGTACTCTTTCAGCTTTTATTCTCTAACCCTTTCTCTCCCTGTTAGAGGCCATTTTTTTCAACTATTCTGTGAAAAATGCATAAATTACTTATATATTGTTCAAACTTCATTCTGGGTATATAATGCCTTTTCATATAACCAGCCTTTTCATTAATTCCTTTTCTATGAGTTTATAGTTCTGGAAACTGTTCTGTAAATTCAGAGATGAAATATTAACTGTATGTATGGTTATTACTTTGCCTTTTTAGGGAAACCTATAGAAATAGCAATTTGTAGAAAATAGAAAGGTCATCAAAACATTCTTTTTTATAAATATAAACTTAATAAGCATGTACACAGGCTGAATAAACATGAAAAATTAAGCATAATGTAAGGATGAGGAAAGCCTGAGCTTGAACCTTAAACATATCTGAGGGTACTTACACATGTGGATAAAATCTTAGCAATATACAGGAATTTCAAAAAAGAAAATTTCTCTCTCCATCATTCAAGATTGTCTAGAAATATTGTGCTGCAATAATCAAGCTTGAAGTGATGTTTATGTATTTCCTCTTGACTAGAGTCACAAAAGGACCTGTACTCTTCATTTATTGTTTGATAAAGCTCATATCTGTCAGCTTTGTATTGTCAAGTTGCAAACATATCCTAAGCATATGTTGGGGATGGAAAGAGGTTTTTGCTGAACCAGAAAGACACTTTGCTTATCAAAGAGAGTATATAACCTTCCTTTCTTTTAAAAAATTTTTTTTTGTGTTTAACCCTATTTTGGGTTTATTTGAATCAATGATTTACATTCCATATCACTTATCACTTTGATATAAAAATTAGGGTTATTCTGCATACTGCATTGTTTTTTGTGCATGGAATATTATTGAAATCACATTTTAATTTTCCATTTTTGAAGTTATGGGAATTTCTAAAATTATTGAATACTTTGGCTGATACTATGCTTTACTTAAATTTTTATGTCAAAAATTATACAACAAATGTCAGTATTTGTGTTTTTTGAACAGTAGACACATGTCATGCATGAATAATGTTGATCACATTTTTGACAATAGAACCAATACGGAAGTGTAATGTATTGTATATTTTTCATTATAATGTAGTATGATGTAGTATTATATTGCTATATTGGTTATTTGTATATTTTTGATTACTAGTTGTACTAGTTTTTACTGTGTGTCAGACAAAGTGTTTTCTTTTTGAATTACTGACTTTGACATGTATGGTTATTTTATTTGCCATCATGGGTAATAGTACCTGGTCTGAAAACCTTTTTTATTCTCCATCATTTCTTGGATCTTTAGGCCAACATCTACTTGATCACATGACAACCAATGTGATTCAAGTAAGTAACAAACATTTTAAGTTAAAATATGCACAAAAGAAACTGATATTAGGCTTCCAGGCCAGGGAACTTTCTAATAAGTATGTTTCCATCAAGTAAGAAAGATACAGCTTGAGATATTATGATAAATTGGATCAAAGTATGAAGAATACTACAATAAGATTTTTAACTTGTAGTTTAAAATATTTCTACACGTGCCTTCATCATGATGAAGTAAAAGTTTGAAATTCTCCATTAACTGTTTGCTTGAAAATGTTTGATAATGCAATATTATCTGGTCTGCTTAATTAGCTGTTAAGAAAGAAGTAGTACATACACAAATACATGTAAATTGTACATTTCAGCAACACAATTTTTGATTAAGCAATGTAATTATTCTTGTAGTTCATTCTTCAATGAAATTTTTATCGTGTTGATGTGATTGGTTAAGTATGTAAGGCTCCATTTTGTGATAACAACATAATGAAATCATGCTTTGAAAGAATTCATTAGGAATTTAACCATATTTTAGAAAAGCAAGGAAAATGATCAAGAAAAAGTATTGCCTACGAGATCGGGTAGGTTTTCTAATTAGTCCTTTGGTTCTTAAATAACTAAATCTGTTGAATCTGTGATATAGACGATGGATGGTGTTATGGTAGTACGGTATTACAAGAAAAGCGTTCCTTAATAATTCAAAATTGTCTTTAAATACCAATTGTTTGTCTTTTTCTTCCTTCAACAGCCTCTTATATATGGCTGCACCTTGATTAGGCATAGATTTGTTTACAAACCTGAAATACATTGAGCACCATTTGGGTGTAAACATTTCTGCTGTAACATTGGCATTTTCTAATCATCCCAAAAGTTAAGAGCATACTGAACATATGATCTCGTATTTTGACTTATTTTAACCTACTTTCTGTGTTGAGAGTTACTCAAAATTGTCTCACGTGGTTTGTAGTTAACCTTTAAACAATGTAACAAGTCTTACATTCAAGTTAAATTAATGACGAACATTCGGGTGTGGTCTATCTGAAAATCAAGAAATAGAATCACTTTATAACCGTTGTATGCCATACATGCCTTGTATGTAAGACAGTGGACTTGTGGTTTATTGTTCTAGTGGTTGAAATCCCAGTAACGTAGCAAGATTAAGTCATATGATTAAAATAAGCTAGAGAATGTCGCCTCTTTAGCGTCCTGCATACATTTATTCTAGCGATTTGTAATCAGCTAAGTTAGTAGTGTAAACTTTGTTAAATTTATCTGGGTTAGTGAGCATAAGCGTTGGGTATGCCTCGTTCTTTCAGACGATATTAATAATCTTTTAACCAATAGCTTTAGCTGTTTCGACATCGGTAGATGTATACGCTCATTAGAGGCAGGTTTAAAGTGGGTTTCCATAGAGCAGCATTCTGGTCTTCAGCGAAAATATCGCTCGCGAGATTTTGTAGTCCATGTGCAATAGACACCAATCAAACATTTGTGTGTGAACTAGCGTGAGAAAGAATTTGCAAAAATTCAACTTTGCTCCGGAGCATTTGAGTAGCAACCAATCAGATTTCTTAAAAGTTATATGATTCACTAATTTTCGCTCTTCCACATTGTTTGTTCTGATTATTCCCTCAGATACAATTTATGATTATCAATAAAGTCATCACGTTTTGCAAAATGCTGTTCTATGGGATATTAACAGTTCGCACGAATGATGAATAAAGGAATTCGCTATTGCGCATGTGCAGAGTTTAAAAATTAAAGTATGTTATGGTTCCTGCGGACGATGAACGGGAAAGATGTTGAAAAATTTCGTTCGCCCAGTCGCAACGAATTCTTTATTTCTGACCAACAGAAAATGACGATTTTGGGTGAATTAGCAAATATTTACCAAGATTAGTACATCAGCTAGACTCATTCGCACATACTGTAATCTCTTGTTCTGTAATCTCTTCCGATGAGTCGCTCGGTTCACGCGACTTATTCCCAAGAATAAATTATAAGTTTATGATTAGCGCGAATGAGTCGTGCGAATATGCGAAATTTGTTAATATAGCTAAAAGTTTGTCACTTCGGCAAAAATCGCTACTTTCTGTTGGTCAAGAACAACAATTCCCTACGACTGGGCGAAGAAGTTGAAAGTTTTAGCAGCGACCATGACAAAATATCTCCATGAATAACATTTAAGCATGCTTGATATACACCATTCACTGATTAGCGATAACTGTCAACAGGCCTTTATGAAAGCATGATTTCAAATTGATTTTTTTTTTTGTCTGAAAGTTTATCGTCTGAAGTTTCTTCGCCAAAACGTTCTTCTCCGAAATATTTTGTTCTAAAGTTAGGCTTCCTTTTAAGATTGAAGACGATTTTCGCTATTCAATTCTGAGTTCTGTATAATGTACGGGGTAGTTTCATGGATCTTTCATGCAAGTGTGAACACTGCCACAAGAATCCATGCTGCTATATCGGTATTTTCGTTTTTGCACATACTCAGTTAAGATATCGGGCAGATGTTTCCATCTGACTGAAAAAAAACCCAGCGTGTATATAGCCGGTTTTCCACTAGACCGTATGTTCAATCAAGGAGCGGCTATTGTTTTCTCCACGTGATAAAAAATAATTATTAAGGCGGAAAAATTGAACCCTACTTTTCTGCTAATTGATTTGGTGAAATTTATTAAAAATTAAAAGCCAATGGATTGCAAGCGGAATATTCCCCGTTTTAGAAAAACGGTTTATAAGTGGATTTGATTATCATGGTGACTCGATTACGAATTGTCCTTATGCGATAGTCAATAAAAAGCAAGCTAAAACACAAATACCCACGGTATATGCTAATAGTGCGAACGAAACACGTCATGCACACTTAAGCATGTACAGGGAATAAAAGAACCTCTTAAATATAATTTTTATGTAGGACGTTTTTTTCTAATTTTGTTTACACGTAACTAAGTTTGTTGTACGTCAATATTCAAATCGGTTACGGAGAAGTTAGGTTTTTCTTCCTACCTAAAACGTTTACTTCTTTCACATACAGGATAAAACTACTCGGCCGAATATACACGAAACACCAACCAAAAAGGTTCAAACAGTGACTGAGATTTTAGAAGGCGTTCCCAATGCAAACTGTGAATTCAGAAAAAGTACACAAGTTGAAGTTGTTCCACCAAGCCCTAATACGAAATCGAAGTCTCTTTTATCGAAGCATCAAAACTTGCATACGACACAGAAATCCATTGAAATCCCCGAAAAGCTTGTGAAACCTTTCTGTGTGATTATGGACAAAAGTAATGTATATCGACCAATAGTCTTTAGCAACATTTCATTCCCATTAATTGATTACGACCAGACTAATGTTTCACCATTTCATGACAAGTTGTCCGGTCAAAGCGGACAAAAGTGCAAATCCCATGAAAGGCAACAATAAGCTAATGCTTGTTGGGAAAGAACAAGTTGATACCTACGAATGGAGTGAAAATGCTATGAAGGCACTTTCATTGATTGAATTATTGAATCAAAATAATAACTACAAACTGAGCCAAAGAGAATATTGTCTCATAAGGGACCACTTATATACCATTATTCATTTTACAATTGCGCAACGTTCCGGTGTTACGGCAAATTTGACCATGAAAGAGTTCAAAGCTGCAAAAGAAATCGAAGATGCCAAAATGCTTATCGATGTTTGGAATCATAAAACGGTAGAAACCTACGGACCGGCCAAATTGATCTTGTCTGCTGAAAATTACAAGCACTTGGAAGTATACGTTGATTATGCACGAAATCAAACCAAACCGAAATCAGATTTTGTGTTTTTAAGTTGGGCGGGAAGAAAAGTCTCTTCTGGCGATATCAGTAAACGCTTGCATCTCTGTTGGGAGCGTGCGGGAAATTTCAGAGACAAAGTCACCCCAAAGAACCTTACAGCCAATATTGTCCGAAAATCTGCTAGTACGAGAATAAAACAGCATGTTCATTGAAGAAGCTGAAAATGCAATGGCACATAGCAAGAGGACTGCAGATGAACATTAATATCTCAGGAAAATGGAAAAAACTGCCATCATAGGCATCAAAGGAAATTCATTATTCTAGTGTCAAGGAGAAAATGGATGAAGTCACCTTTATAGCATCTCCACGCCAATTCTACGTCTATTGAAAGAGAGCGGTCTACTTGAGAAATTTTCCGTTTCACAGCTACCAACCCGTATTAACTACGAACGAAGAAGAAAGAAAAAATACGAATGACATTAGCTCTTTTTGCAATATTATTCAGTTTATCGATCTTGTTTTGTTTTATTGATTTGGCATATTCTGTTCAATGTCAAGAATATGTTGGACGTCAGTAAACGTACAGGAGGAAGTGAACAAAAATATTTAATTGATGTTATTTCTGTTTGTTTGACACTGCATTGTTATGTTTATATTAGAGGACAAGGGTCAGAAATCCATGACATTAAGCCCTCGTTGGAATTTGAAGCCATCCGTCACATTAAGTTGCCGTTTTTTGACGTCCGGCTTTGCGAAGGCGGTTGTTTTTCTGTTTTTCTTTAGAGCTTGATTGGAGTTGTTTAGTTGTCCCCTTGGGTTCTTGTAGTATTTTTTATGACTTTTTTATGATGTTGCTCCATCAGCTCTGAAATCACGTTTGTGAAATTTACGAATTCACTCAGTGAATGGTTATGTTAAGTTATACTATTATGGAGAAAAATTTGTGCTATGTCTCATTACCATTTTCCACTCCTAATCAAAGTTATCATAACTTTGCACAGGCACACTACACAACAAATAATGACTAAAGGCTAAAAGTTTTTTTTAATACTTCTTCAATATTCTGCTCTACTTTTATGCTAACTGAAATGTTTTGATTCAAATCCTCTCCGTGTGGCGTGACAAATCTGGAAAATTAATGTGTGGTTTCCAGTTTTCGCTAATTAAACATTATACATGCAATTAGTAAACTTCCCAGTCCCACTCTAACGTCATCCAGCATGAGATAGAAAACAAATCCGATAGTTCATCCGAAATTAATGTAAAAATTACGTAACCATACTTCTATGTAGTGCTTATTACTTATGAAAATTAAAAGAATAGAAGTTATTGGGTCCAAGAAGCTGATTAAAAATCTCTCATTCTCAGGGCATTTAGCTTTTCGACATTAGAAATACATAATTCTCATGTCGTGTGAGTGAAATGCCTTAGTAACGAGGTTGTAGTTGACATGTGACAAAGCATAGGTAAAATCTGTGTATAGTATAACAGGTTCTAAATACTCTGCTAATAAAGAAATCCCAAACACTTACAGAAAACATAAAATCTGAGACATAAGTTTTGGACATAATTTTTTGTCGGACAAAATCTTCGTTGGACTTTATTTTTTGTTCGATACCAATTTCGTCACCTAGTCAGAAATTTGTTACTTTTGTCCGAAGAAATTTTGTCCGATAAGATATTATATTTCTTTGAGATAATTCCACTTTTCCAAGTTTTTACAATACAATGCATTCATTTGGTGCCAAATAAAGTTGCGTTTGATTACCTTGACATCTTATGAAATATTATAACCATAGCATATTTTTCCTTCCAAATTATGTTCCAAATTAGAAAAACGAGTTAAAAACTCAAACATTTTGTTGAAGTATCTCCCAAATAAGCTCTTCAGAATTCTCTGCTGCTTTACTAATGGAAACTCAGACTGGGCATGCGTTGTGTTTCGTTTGAAAACAAATCAGTTTTTCTCATTCACCTTTGCACTACCAATTTGTAGGATTTTTGAGAGCCCCAAATGTGCTTAATATCGTGGCCTATAGGTGACATTGAAAAACCTACCAAAAAACTCAGATAATAATTGATTTGATTTTTCCAGTTAGCATCCATACTAACTGATCTTTTTTCTAATTTTCCCAGTTAGCTTCGACGCTAACTGAGCTTTTTTCTAATTTTCCCAGTTAGCATCGACACTAACTGAGCTTTTTTCTAAAATGCCCAGTTAGCTTCGATACTAACAGAGCTTTTTTCTAAAATGCCAAGTTAGCATCGACACTAACTGAGCTTTTTTCTAAAATGCCCAGTTAGCTTCGATACTAACTGAGCTTTTTTCTAATTTTCCCAGTTAGCTTCGATACTAACTGAGCTTTTTTCTAAAATGCCCAGTTAGCTTCGACACTAACTGAGCTTTTTTCTAATATTCCCAGTTAGCATCGACACTAACTGAGCTTTTTTCTAAAATGCCCAGTTAGCTTCGACGCTAACTGAGCTTTTTTCTAATTTTCCCAGTTAGCATCGACACTAACTGAGCTTTTTTCTAAAATGCCCAGTTAGCTTCGATACTAACTGAGCTTTTTTCTAAAATGCCAAGTTAGCATCGACACTAACTGAGCTTTTTTCTAAAATGCCCAGTTAGCTTCGATACTAACTGAGCTTTTTTCTAATTTTCCCAGTTAGCTTCGACACTAACTGAGCTTTTTTCTAAAATGCCCAGTTAGCTTCGATACTAACTGAGCTTTTTTCTAAAATGCCCAGTTAGCATCGACACTAACTGAGCTTTTTTCTAAAATGCCCAGTTAGCTTCGATACTAACTGAGCTTTTTTCTAATTTTCCCAGTTAGCTTCGATACTAACTGAGCATTTTTCTAATTTTCCCAGTTAGCTTCGATACTAACTGAGCTTTTTTCTAATTTTCCCAGTTAGCTTCGATACTAACTGAGCATTTTTCTAATTTTCCCAGTTAGCTTCGATACTAACTGAGCTTTTTTCTAATTTTCCCAGTTAGCATCGATACTAACTGAGCTTTTTTCTAATTTTCCCAGTTAGCTTCGATACTAACTGAGCATTTTTCTAATTTTCCCAGTTAGCTTCGATACTAACTTAGCTTTTTTCTAATTTGCCGAGTTAGCTCCGATACAAAGTTGGTTTTTTTTTCTATTTTGCAAAGTTAAGTTTGGCGCAAGTTTTTTGCCCGAACTATCTTTGCCAAAACGTGCTTTCCCGAAGAAATTTTTCTGAAAACGTGCATTTTACGAACTAACTTAGCCAATAACGAACTAACTTAGCCAATAACGAAAAAGTGCGATCACAAGAAATCAAAACAAACAAAGATGGCTGACGCCACGTGTGGTGATGGCGATGGTGTTTCTTCAGTTGAAAAGGTTTGTTTTGTTTCTTTAATGCCAGCCTTAATAAACATATTTAACCCGCTAAGCTTTCTTCCATCTGTGAAACCCCTTTTTAAAGGGGAAACGTTGAAAAAGAATGCTTATGTCATAAGTTCATATATACTAAAGTGTTGTTGTGGTGGTGTGGTGGGTGTGAGAAAATTAATTAATTTACAGCTTTGGTTCTGAAAGTCTAGACCTCAAAAATGTATATTAGAAATTCAAAGTAGCTCAAACAACCATACAAATGTTGTCGTCTTAAGATTATAATAAGATTTCTATAGTTTGATTTTATGTATCCTAAGATAAATCTACATCAAGTTTTATGTTTGTTATGATGGTTATTATGTACCCTATCAAAAGCTTTGTAATGCTTCAAGAGAGCTGTTTTAATGCTCTATGAAAGTATGAAATCTTTTTGTGAGAGATTTTAACGACAAAAAATGCTAGAGTTGTTGGACAAGAATTTTGATTATGTATATGGATTATATTATAATGATAATTTGAAAAGTTGATGATATGAAAAAAAGACCTATTACTTATTTTCTTTGTTTATTTTTCAGATCATTAATTTTTTACGAACCAGAGATGTATGTGAAGAGACATGCCAAAACTTTCAGACAAACCAGGTATGTATATATATACGTAATGTATAATATGTTATATTTAATTCATATTTTGCTTGCTATCAATTGCACATAACTGAATACTTATAGCATTTTCTAAAATATATTTATTTAGATGGATGAAGCAGCAGTTTCTTTATCAACTCAAACACAACTTAATGAACTGGGTCTCACAAAACTGGGTGATATTATTGCTATTAAAGCATTTTGTATCAGAAATAGAAATATGAAAAATGATTTATTGAAGTCTATTAAAGCAGCTGGTCAAGACCGGACAAATACTAACAAACGCCCAAGATCTACAAAAACAGTAACACTTGCATGGAAACATTTTAATGAAAAGAAATCAAAATATTGTGCCGTAAGAGAGTGCAATGGAGGTGGTAACCGACAACATAAATTTCGTCCAGAAGCAACAAAAGAAGAAATTTTACGTGTAATGAAAGAATTCTTCTTTCCAAACTCTATAAGTGGTTTTGCTGGTCGTCTGTCAATGAACAACATTGAACTTGGTAACAATCAAGATGAAATAATCGACAAGATTGATAATGAAAAATTTACATTGTCTGGTTACTGTTTCAAAACTGGATATCATTCCAAGACTAAACTTTGGTTATTAACCAAAAAAAAAACTAATCTAGAAGTAATTCTTGATTTCAATTTTGATAATGATAGTGATGATGAGTTTACAGTACCAGCCAAGAGGCTGATTGATATTGGTGATGATGATTTGGAGACGCCAAGGCTTGAAGAATTAATGGAGATCCGTAGTTCACGTGTGTCTCCATCCCCTGATTTGTCAGATGCACATGTTGTTGTATCAGTTACGCTTCTTAGCAAAGAAGTGAGGACAAGAATCTTTCATGAAAATGCATTGTTTCGTGAAGTATATGATTGGGTGGGTAGCATGTCTCTGAGACCAGAATTTTATTGTCTTCAAGATGAAAGTGATGATACTGTTCAACCTTTTCATGTTGTAAAATCGGGATCCTACATTGTCAAGGAGATTAAGGAGCCACTCCCAATGACACCAGAAGGAACAGTTGCATTTAAAGGTTTTGGTGTAGCTGAAGCTCCTTTTCAAGTATATACTGATATGAACGATTTGAGAGAAAATGAAAAAAGAAAATTGACAGAACGTGATACTGAGTACATCATTAGTCGTGAAAATGTTTATCATGATATGTTACAGCTTTATAAGAAACGAAATATTACTAATTCTACACTTAAATTGAGATTTAAGGATGAGGATGCAGATGGTGATGGGGTTGCTAGAGATGCATTCAGTGAATTTTATTCACAACTTTACAAGAGAATGGAAGGTGCACATGCAAAAGTGCCATCAGCTAATTTTGAGGATGATGATTTAGAGACGATAGGGAAAATAATAACTCATGGGTTTATTATGTACAACGTTTTTCCAGTTGGTTTGTGCAGGGCAACAGTCAAGCAATTTCTCTATGATGATATCACTGATGATGATCTTTTCTCTTCCTTTATGGAGTTTCTAACATCAACAGAAAAAGATTTGGTTGAAAATCCTGAAATCAAAAATCCACAAGCAATCACAGACATTTTAGTTGAATATATGATTTTTGAACAACCTAACTCAAATAATATAAAGGCACTCATGACAAAAGCTGCCAGAATAGCACTGATCAAACAGCCATGTTTTTCAATGCAAGCTATTGTGAAAGGAATGGGAGTAACATTTTGGAACAAAACTACTTCAAAGATGTTGGATGCATTGTATGAATGTACGATCCCATCTTCTGAAAATGTAATAGAAAGTTTACTCATAGAAGAAAATTCTCAGCATGAACAGCGGATAACAACATGGTTACACAGATATATTAGGAGCAGTACAAAGGTTGAACTTGGTCGTTTTGTTCGATTTATCACCGGTTCTGAGAGGCTGTTGCCAAACATGCGAATTAAGGTTGAATACATAAACCAACCCCGAGAACATATTTGTCCCAGCACGCAAACTTGTTTTAAAATCCTGTTTCTTCCAAGACAGTACAGTTCCTTTTATTAACTGAAAGACAATCTAAATATGTACATTGGTAATGATATTAATTGGTCAGTACATGATGGACATTAATTATTTATTGCTGCTTTTGCATATGTAGTTGTTTGATTTTTGTTACTTTGGCTTTTTTTAAAGCAAATTTTGTTGAAAGTACTTATGACTGGCTTTTGTTTGATTTTCGTTGTTTTGTTTTTTTTAAGGAAATTTTGTTAAGAGTTCTTATGACTGGTTTTTGTTTGATTTACAAGAGTTAAGTTGAATTTATCTCATGAAGGAATGCAAAGTTTCTGAGCATTTTGGTCACCCATTGTGCTTTTATTTCAAGAATTGTTTCTATACATAAGCATCACAATAGTATACACAAGTATAAGTTTGTTTTTGTTGTCTTGACAACCATTTTGATTCTGCCTTGATTTTGATTTTGTTATTCCATTGAAAGCAATTTTTTTTTGAAAGAAACTTTTTAAGAAGGAATTGCAAAAAGTTTTGTCGAATTTTCTAGGAGTTTGTTTATATTTTATTATCAGACCTTTTTTATAAACTTTTACCATAACATCCATTGTCTCGTTTTTAATTTTGGCTCAAAATTATTTGCACTATTTTTGTTTGTTCGTTGAAGCCAATCTTTGATTAAGCTGTGATAATATAATTTCAGTTGAATATAATTGGGTAAGACATCTTTTTCTGAGGTCTTTTACAAACAACATCATCATTTTGGTGGAGAACGAGACATTGAATGTTGTGAGGAAATTTATGAAAAAATTAGGTTGATACATATATAATTCTCTATCATTTTCAGTTATGTTTATGATGTGATACTTGTAAAGTATTTTGTGACACTTATAAAGGTGTCCATACATCGTAGACGTGCCAAACTTTAAGCCTCGTGTGAAGAGCTTGTAAAGAACGGTAGTTTTGATAGTTTTGCGTTTTCAACTTCACATTTTTCTTCACAAATTTCGCTCCGAGTTCGGTTTTCATACCAAGATCTAGCAAAAGTTGACAAAGAGTTTATATTTTTATTTCATTGGGCCCTGGGGGAGCTAAAGAGTCCTGATCAAATGTAACTTATTCGTGATTAGCACGTCAACAAGATTACGGACATATTGACCAAAGTGGTCTAAAGCTTCATGTTATGTGAATCGATTTTTGCATGAAATTGCATGAAACTTTCGCGGCATGAATATTTCGGGGTCATTTTAATTTCGCGGGGTTTTTTGCCAAAAATTGCATTTCGCGGCATTTTAATTTCTCGGTCCAAGAGAAAAAGTGTATTTTTAGACCTTTTAATTTCGCGGTACTGAAAAATTTGAAAGAAAAACAATTGGATGTTCGCAAAATTATGTACTTCGTTATTCGTTGTGGTTGACTAAAAACTTGCAACTTTCATTCGTTTTATTTTATAATAAAGTAAATGGTAAAAACCCCGATTTTTCATACATTTAATTTCGCCATTGACGGAAAAAAAATTTTCGCGCCATTTTAATTTCGCGGTTTTTCGAACTCGACCGCGAAACCGCTCAAGTTTCATCCAATAAAGTATGTACTGGCTTAAATCTATCAACATATATTATGTAACAATTAAAGGATGCAGTTCCGGTTTCCATTTTTTTTAATTATTGCTTTTAGTAAAGGAATTAAAGTACAATATAGGTTTTTAGCGGATACAGCACATGTTGCAACACTTAAGCCATGTTGAAACACGAGAGCTCTGCAAATTGTAGAAATTTCTGGTTGCATTGTCAAATCTGGACCGTCACTAAGTACATCCAAGCATGTATTGAAGTCTTCATCATCAAGGTCACATTTGTAATCTTGTTTTTGTGATGTAAAATAAATAACATCAGGTTTACCACTAGGACATTCTGCATTTCTTGTTGCTCTTATATGATGATTGTTCCATAGTTTTTTTGTTTCATCCAGCTCATTTTTCAATACATCCATGAAACAAAACTGCAAGCACTGCTTTTGGATTTCATCGCTACAATCAAAGTGTCCTTCATCAGTTAAATCTTTAAAGAAATTCATCCACCAGGACGCCCTGCTCATTCTAAATTTAGACCACCATGCCTCTATGCGTTGGTTACTAGTCGAAGTTCCGTATATAAAGCTACCTTTTCCCGAACTTGTGTCTTGATGATTTCTTCGTAAATATCTTTGCATACCACAAACATGCACATTTTCAGAGCCACGGTCAGCTCTTATACAACGCGGCAGTATCTTTAACAAACTAATGGTCTCCAGGAAATAAGAACAAATGATTCTAGGATCATTGTTTGATATTCCAATTTTCAGCCAAAGAATTTTTCTACTAAATCCATCTATTGCCCCATGAATGCAAAATCCATAGGGCTTGAGTTTGTCGTACCAATCAATGTGCCATAAAAAGTTAGGGCCACGATTTAAATAAACTCGTCGAATAAGGCGATGACTACGTCTAGATGCTACTCCTTCGGGATCCAATTCCTTTAAGCAAAGTCTAACTGTTTCTCGATCTACAACAAAACCACGAGAACGCAAATTTTGAGTCATTGATCGATAACCAGAATTTCGGGTAGATCCATTTACTTCATCGCTTATTACCTCTAAAATTCTATTAATGTCTGTTTTGTTATGTCGTCTGTAGAATCCTTGTCCTCTTAAAACTCGATTGACTTGCCTTTTACTGATTCGAAAATTATGATGAATCTCAAGAAAGGAAATGATCTCCTTATACGACAGTCCCCTGTCAAAATACTCAAATATCAATTCATTTCTCGATAAACTGGCCAACTGCGAAGGGGTATCAGTCATCTGAAACATTTAAAAAGAAGAATTTCAAAACATAAACAGACGTCCCATCAAAATTAAACAGTTATAGTATAACAAAAATACTCTTACCTTTATTTACTACTCAATGCAGTTAGAGAGCTCGCCCCACTGAATAAAATTTATCTGCTATCCACACTGATTTAAAAACACAAACCCGAAATTTTACCGCGTTTACACATTGAACTAACAACTTAGTTCGATAAAAGAGCGTTAACCAATCAACCAATCAATTCCATACAGTCTTAACTGGGCATTTTAGAAAAATGCTCAGTTAGTGTCGACGCTAACTGGGAAAATTAGAAAAATGCTCAGTTAGTATCGAAGCTAACTGGGAAAATTAGAAAAATGCTCAGTTAGTATCGAAGCTAACTGGGAAAATTAGAAAAATGATCAGTTAGTATCGATGCTAACTGGGAAATTTAGAAAAAAGCTCAGTTAGTATCGAAGCTAACTGGGAAATTTAGAAAAAAGCTCAGTTAGTATCGAAGTTAACTGGGAAAATTAGAAAAATGCTCAGTTAGTATCGAAGCTAACTGGGAAAATTAGAAAAAAGCTCAGTTAGCGTCGATGCTAACTGGGAAATTTAGAAAAAAGCTCAGTTAGCGTCGAAGCTAACTGGGAAAATTAGAAAAAAGCTCAGTTAGCGTCGAAGCTAACTGGGAAAATTAGAAAAAAGCTCAGTTAGTGTCGAAGCTAACTGGGAAAATTAGAAAAATGCTCAGTTAGTATCGAAGCTAACTGGGAAAATTAGAAAAATGCTCAGTTAGTATCGAAGCTAACTGGGAAATTTAAAAAAAAGCTCAGTTAGCGTCGATGCTAACTGGGAAAATTAGAAAAATGCTCAGTTAGTATCGAAGTTAATTTGGAAAATTAGAAAAATGCTCAGTTAGTATCGAAGCTAACTGGGAAAATTAGAAAAAAGCTCAGTTAGCGTCGATGCTAACTGGGAAATTTAGAAAAATGCTCAGTTAGTATCGATGCTAACTGGGAAATTTAGAAAAAAGCTCAGTTAGTATCGAAGCTAACTGGGAAATTTAAAAAAAAGCTCAGTTAGCGTCGATGCTAACTGGGAAAATTAGAAAAATGCTCAGTTAGTATCGAAGTTAATTTGGAAAATTAGAAAAATGCTCAGTTAGTATCGAAGCTAACTGGGAAAATTAGAAAAAAGCTCAGTTAGTATCTGTGTTTTATAATAGGTTATTTAATGTCACCTAGAGCCACGGTAGCTTAATCATATGAAAAAGCAAGAAAATTAAGCCATCCTGACAGAGTCTCAGGAACACAATACCAATGTACTGAGTCATAGTAGACATATAAGAATGTTTTCCCCGCGAATTTTCAAATCTAAAAAGAGCTCTAAAAATACTATCTGAAAACCTCTCGTATTGTATCCACATTTAACAACATTTCTGAAGTTTTACGAATAAAACAGCAGTTACAAGTATTGCAACAGATAATTAACAATGTCTCTATATATTTCATATTGGAAACATTTTTGTACAGAAAGTTACAAGGCACAGAATTTAGAGAATTTTTCTAACTGCAACATGGCTGATGTACCCACCCCACAACCAGTTCTTGGTCGAATATGTGGAAACATTTTGTCTTACAGAGTAAAATAAACTACCGTTAAGTACGTTAATGACCTCAATACAGTTTTTTAAGCGGACCAAGAGGGAATTCATCCAAAATTCTCTATTCACAAACAAATGACCTAGCAATTGGCACACCTGCAAACTAAGCCTGCAGCGGGAGACCTAGTCAAGGTGAAAGAAAAGGACACCCATCAAGTCTACCTATACAGGGTAAGATAGCTTGTCACAATCACTGATTAATAAATTACATGTTATCTCACCACAAGTAATCCATTAAAGACTTTCCCATCAACTATAAGACATATCGAGCGGTAGAACATGTTAAAACTTTGTGAAAACCTTTGTACCTGTAACCATAAATTATGCGGGGTATGCCTCACATTGGACCTAGGGGATAGTCCTATTCTATATGCCACATTAACGTTTCATCGAATTACCTTTAAAGGGAAGAAATTCTGGCGGAGAGACAATTTGGCAGATGTCACAAAAATCCGCTAAATTAAATTTCCGCCAAATTTTTTTGACATCATTCGCATATTTTAATCTTTTCAAGGACGTATTTCCAGGTCTCCCAAACTGTCATAAAATCATAAAATGCCATAAAAATTGACAATGTTATAAATTCTTTCATAAAATGTCAAAAAAAGCTTCGGCATAACTAACTTTTTTGGTCATCCGACAAACTAAATTCCTGCAAAAATTAAACTTTTTCTCTATTCGCCAAATTAAATACATAAAATTATGAATTTTTGTCATTCACTAAAATATCTTCCCTTATCGTAAAACTCAATTCAATCAGGTGAAGTTCTCTTAACACACTCAAAATGCAGAAAATCTGACTCTCCATGCAATTTCTTTTTCAGTTGCGCTCTGACGACTCTAAGACCAAATATTTGTGATTATTCCATACCATTCAGGTGAATCAGATCAGTAATTTTCTGTTTATACAACTGGTGTTCTTCCATAAAGGAGTTGTAAACATTATTTTATCTTCACATCGTAATTTCAAATGAATTCATTTTAAATAGTGTATGAAAAACATGAATGTTAACGATAATGCACTGACTTGAAAAAGAAATGTTTGCACTTGCCACATCCACGGGAAAACTTCGAAGGTATTAAATAATTACACACCATATACTCAAATTTCATATGAATGAGCATATAAGCCAAATATGGATATAGAACTTTGTACTAAGTGCGTATTAAAAGACACATGGTATCCGCTATCTATTAAACCGTTGGCAGAAAACCCTTAGAGACAACGCATATGCAAACTGAGTTTCGCTGGTGAAACAGACGTGTCCTCAACTTCGCCAAAATGGTAGACATAAATTTCCCCCTAGAAAATATAAATTGTTCAAGTATCTCTCAAATAAGCTCTTCAGGACTCTCCTCCACTTCGAATCCCGTTAAAGTTTGCATCTACAAAAGGGTACGCAATTGCTATGTGAAAGCTTCCCTAATAAGATCTAACTAACTGCTAGTAGGCAAGCCAAATAATATACAAAGCCTGCTGAGAAACAGCAAAAACAATGCGGCTAAAATTGAGCTACATTTACGAACTTGAGCCACCAGGCCTTATACCCAAGAAAATTGAAATCACAAAATATAGAGCTAACATTTAATTGGGGAAGCATTTACGAAAGAGACTTGATATGCAAATATTCATTGACAAAAAAATAACATACTTCCCCTTAAAGTTTAATAAAGAATCAAATCGTCATTCATAAGGGTTTGACAGAGGTGGTCAAAATGGGATTGTATGTTGTGATACCTTTTCGTCATGGCCAAACTAAAAAAGCAACTACTAGGAAACTACTTCCGTTGCGTTTATCAAAAAGGAAAAAAGGCCCTGGTAACAAGGAAAATCCAAGAGGTACGTCTTTCTATTCTAAGGTCTCTGTTTCAGCTAAAAGATTACGTGTCTATCTCGATCGGGTTCTACACTTCTACACATAGCAACACGTATCCTTGCTTTAATCATACAATAGCTTTGCTGCTTATCAAAATTTCCTTGGCTTACTCCGAATTCGGTGCACTCCGAGGTGTGGCGAACTAAGCAGAGACTCACTACGCATAGCCTCACCGCACGACTCACTTCTCAACAGAACACGCGATGAATTTCGAGATGATACACTACAAGGGTTCATATTTAAACATACCAAAACCACTGAAATAATCTCACCACATGATTTTCTATATTGTCCATTATATTCAAAAGTCATGAAACTGAATAGCGGTGATTGTGCAAAATTCACTTTTAAATTAATAAAAAGCGGAGAAATTTCATGAAGTTCACTATGTTCGAAAATGTATTCCATAAAACAATACCACCTAATGTTGGAAATGAATTCCAAAGAAACATCACACTTTGGATCTACAAGTTCCAAACCACCAATTTTTACTGTGACAATCTTATCCTTTAATACGCTTAAGAAGTTCTGGTTTGAAACTGTTTGTCAATTGTTATTACTTGCCGAAGTTTTGAAATTTGCCAATTCCGAAAAATAACTATTGAGTCAACAATTATCACATAATAACTGTTGACTCAATTAATATCAAATGATTTCATATTGTTTCGCTACCGTAAAACACCGATGCACATCTATCCTACCATGAAATAATAATAATAATAATGATGATGATGATGATGATGATGATGATGATGATGATGATGATGATGATGATGATGATGATGATGATGATGATGATGATGATGATGATGATGATGATGATGATGATGATGATGATGATGATGATGATGATGATGATGATGATGATGATGATGATGATGATGATGATGATGATGATTATCGCTGGATGGTTGTAAAATTCTACAAATGATTCTTACTGTGAATAAGGGCAAATTTAGTCGGCGGTATAGGTAAAGGAAACTTAAGAGGTATTCAGTTTGAGGGAAAGTAGCCCAAATCAACTTAAATTATAAAAAAATCTGATAGAAACATATCATGGTGGATGAACATGTGGAAAATTTCAACCATTTTATTTCGTCGTTATTAGAGCTTTAGCAAACTTTGGAAAGGAATAATTTAAGTTTCAGTCATATAAGCTTGATAAGAATTCATTAAGAACATAAATCGTCGTAATAATCGGATGCGAATTATTACAACATGAACTTTAGAAGAAAGTCGGGTAGGTCGTTTGGATGTTCCTTGAACACATCGCGAGGCTACAATGCGATAATAATGTAAAAAATGAGTAACACATGTAATACGTTTTGCCAAAAGAAATGAAATAAATACAATCAGAAACTAAGATAGACTTCATCGTTATGAAATTCTGAGTAAATAAATTGTAAAAAAACCCAAAAATGTCTTTCCAGGAAAAAAATACAACTTGTTTTCCAAGAAAAATGCTGAAAATTACTATCAATTTCTCCGTATCGTATTATTATTATGAACCATGCTCGTAAAATAAACTAAAATTTTAAGCTTGGGACAATCATTCATTAACATTAATTTTCTAGTACTCGATCGTGTCAGTGTGAACAGAAGTCAAAGACAAGGAGGCCAATGCACCTAATCTAATCCTATCTATATAACCCTTCCCATTACTTTTATTAGCTGATATGTTTTGAGGAAAAGAGAGATAAATTCTAGAGAGATAAATTCTAGAGAGATAATCTAGATCGTTTTGTTTCTTTGCTTTTTTTCCCTTCCAGCTGGCGAAACGTTTTTGGGGTATTTTTGTTTTTCCAAAGCTTAGTTATTGTGAGGAAAAATGCAGACATAACACTTCTGTTTTTTAGTTTTAAGTTAATCTCTTGTATCTTCACACATTCTTTATTATACACAGTTTCTAAGTAACATTGATTTATGGTTGACATTTTGGCTTGTGTGGTTGATGTTTTATATGTTGTTGTGGTTATATTTGATGTATATTTTTGATGGCATCAAATAGAATTGTAAGGATTTATTACATTCTATGTTATTTGTCTCTAGTTTTTTATAAGAAACTATTTGCTGGTGTATAAAAATAAAATAAATTTTCAGTAAAAACAGATTATTAACATTTTCCACCCATCTATATAACAACAAAAAGGATACCTTGAGTCTTTGCAAAAAAGGATTGATGAATTTTTACAGAAATTAGTCACCACCTAGACATAAAGAGGAGAGGCAAGGAATTATTACAGGCTTTTACAGAATGGCTCAGAAGTGAAATTTTCTGAATTTTAAACAACAATGTTTATGTTTTGGAAAATATGTAATGAAAATTATCTCTTAAAAAGATTAAACAGATCTTTGTTGAATATTCTTTTAGACTCGCTCCAAATTTGGAAATCCTGATGATCAAATGTTGATAGCTGCCAACTACTGCCTTTCTGGAGTAGATCCTGATGGATTTGTTAAGAGGTTCATACACTCTGATATAGGTTTGTGAGGCAGTATTCTAACCTATGCATTGAAATTAGAAATCAGAGGTTAATTTGGTTTAGAAATGTCAAGTGGAAATGTGGGCATAATCTGTCTCTATCAACACTAATACTAGGTGAAATCCATCAATAATTTATTTTAGGAAACGGTGTTTTTGTTACTAAAATCTTCCGAAAAGGAGACTTTCTCCTGGAATATGCTGGAGAACATATTTCAGAAATAGAAGGAGAGAAAACGACAGGAGCTCTATACCAGACAAAATGTTGGATCATCTATATTTTTTTATCCAGTAACAAAGAGCAGCTGCCAATGGTAATCTTGCATATTAAACTTTACATAGATAGAAACGTAGGTTACTGAAGACAAAATGACTAAATGACACCAGGTCAGCTGCATAAATGTTAAAAACATTTGATTATTTGCTGATAACAAAATTTATTGCATTATAATTGACCATTTTTATGAAATTCAACTTTTATAATAGGTCGATCACGGATACATAGAAAAATACACAATAACATGATGCTGTAAAATTGCACAACACAAAATATTTAAGATACAAGGACTATGATGAAACACGTGAACAAACATTAACAAAATTTAAAAACACTAGAGGAGAAATCGACAACCAACGCTCACATTAGCAACATCTTAGGAAAATGATACATAATATATACAACAAGGAAGACATGTAAGACATCGACATACAAAGAACAACAACAACACAAGTACACTACATTTTTTTTACGTAATCAAGTTTTTTGCAAACGCTTTATCGCGTAGAAAGTTTTTCGTCTCACTTTTGAACGTACGTGAGTTCATCGATTCTCTTATTGATCTTGGTAGACTATTAAATATTGCTTTAGCTTCTCGTTGGAAAGTGTTTATGTTATCGTTGCATCTCAGCATCGTACCAGTGTTTATCTGTACAGCCATAGTGTAACAGTTAAAATATATACATCTTTCCCAAACCTAATGGCTTTTTGATAATCCACGTTGATATCCTTTGCAACTAGCGTATCAGTCCACTTGGAGAAATTGACGGACTGCACAGTGGCCTTAGGTCAAGTTAGAGCAATGATATAAACATCTCCGGTAAATTCAGCTACTGAATTGAACAAGTCTAAGGACTTAAAACTCCAGGTTACTTTTATTTAGTTACTGTGTTGGTAGTAGTGAAGGTGAATACTTGTAGTAATAATTATTTTCCGTAATTTTTGTAAGGCCACTAATCCCAATACTTTGAAATATATATTGTATAATCAACTATTGCATCTTTAAGTCAATACTTGATTTCTCTCTATAGTGTTGATGCTACAGAATCGATTCAGTATGGAAAGTTTGTGAATGATTCTGCACGTTTTGCCAACTCAGTCATAAAAAAAATTGACACAGAGGTTGGAAAACGATTGTGCTTGTTTGCATTAAAAGACCTTCAGGTTGGAGAAGAAGTACGCTACGACTATGGTAATTCTGAAGACACTTGGTGGAGGAAGAAGGTGAGATGTTTGAGTTTGTAGTAATTGATTTGATTTCATTGTGAAAATCACAATGTATTTCAATTTTCTTCTTGGAATAGAATCGTACTTGAAAATCTGATGAAAAATCATGTAGTATGACAAGCTTTATGCTACTTTCAATTCTATATACTTTCATATTTTTTTCTTCATTGTTTTAGGGTTTTTTTAAGAAGCCACTTATGTTACAGGTAAAATATGTCAAGTTTGGCCAAATTTATTGATGAAAAAAGGTGTATTTTGGACCAGATACTTTCATACTTGCAAACTTTCGAGAGAAATGCTAGCAAACGATCTAGTCAAAGTTTGTTATTTAGGATGCTGAACTCCCGAAGGGAAGTTATGATGTAAGTGTTGTATGGAAAATCTTTATATGTTTAATGTTTATAAAATGTTTGTTTTCTCCTTCATTCAACAACAACTATTTCATTACAATGGCAGACAGTAAATGGCCAGTTTCGTTAACAATTTCTTTCAACTTAAACAAAAGAAAACTCGAGAATCTAAGCCATCACAAATTCTCACTTTGATCAAAGGAAAAATATTGGATGCAAAGGTAAATTTCTTGTTTAAATCAACTAGGAGATGTTGCAAAAATGTTTTAGACATAACAAATTTTCAAATTTTTAAAAGTCTTTTTAAAATTATGTTAGAGAAAGGATGGAAATTTGTTACCAGCTTTTACTCCAGATGAAGAAGGACAACGAAAGGATCACAATGAGGAGGCGTCCTACAAAGTGAAAATTGCGGAAGAAGTAGAAAGTCAAGGTGAAAGGGAACAAGAAATTGAGAAAGAACTGGAACAAGACAATCAAGTTGAAAAAGATGAATGTCATATTAAAGAATGTAACGAAGAAGAAATTGTTGATGAAGAAGAAAGCCAAGGTGGAAGGCAACAAGAAAATGAAAAAGAACTGGAACAAGACAAACAAGACAATCGAGAAGAAGCAGAAAGAGATGCTCTGAGGAGTGAGGTGGTTGCACTCTAGTTTCTTTGTCCTAGTGTACTGATATCCTTATTTTGACTCTTGAGTACTTTTTAGCCTTTAGTTTTCATTTTAACTTTCCTGCATGTTTGTTTCTTTAATTTATTGCAGTCATTATGTTATTATGCTAATGGTTTAAGTACTTTGTATTTGTATTTTGACAGACAACTGTTTGGTTATCCAATATTTGCCATGACGAGATTGTAGACTACTTTTTGCTACATGATTGCATATAAATAATAGTAGTTTGACATCATCTTGATCAATTATTGTTAGGATGTTGATGTGATTGATACAGATGATGACCATGACCCTGTTAACGATCTGAAAATATATAAGTATTTGGCATTTTTCTTTTAATCTTGTGTTCAGTTCAAGCTTTCCTACTTTTAAGTAGAAACTTTTATCTGTAATATTTTCTTGTGGGTAATGAATATATATATTAACACATTAGTGTTAATTCATATTGAGGATGATATTTATATTACATCTGATGATCACAACTGATGTATTTGAGAAATCAAGTTGACAGTTGATAATCAAAATTCTAATTTAGGAACATACATGATGCACCATGCAGCTTAATTAAAGAGGTCACTGTAAGCTGTCTTGGGTCGTTGGTTGATATCTTTTCAGGGAAGGTAAAACATTACTACTCTATCTACCTTAAGGTGTTTATTAGGGTTTATTAATATTCAAAGTAGGAGACATTTAGGAGAAATTTAATTATGTATCAGGAGTTTTTTTTATTAGACTCCTTGTGACAGGCACAGTCGTTATAAACAGGGAGGCCTAGATAAAGGTAAGTTCCGTTAGTGTGTGACTTTAAGTTTGGTTTATTTGTAAATTATTGCAAAGGCTTTGGAATTCAAAGTCCAAACAATGACAAATAGGCATGACAATCTTAATTAGCTGTTGCTCTTTTTTATTGTCTTTTAACTGAAAAGAGAGATACTGGAAACATTTTGCATATGTAACAAAATATTGTTCAGTAGACAATCCTTTTCATGGTCACCCCATACTATTTTAATTATCTTTTTGCATTCTGGTGTTATAAGCAACCTTGCGAATGGAATTAGGTTTTGGTTTCTTCACAGAAGACCAAGAAAATGTCCTATTGAGTGTCATCATGAAACACTTTTGTCGAGAGAATTCTAAAGTAAGTAATGTAAAAAGAAAGTGAAAATTTGATATGTAGTACCATTAGGTATATCAAAAGCAGCAACAGGCAGCTTAAATGTAAGTCTGTAAAGATTGCAAGTTTTATCTGTTTTTGTATTTATAGTATTTCGATTACTGTATGAAAGTACTGTTTCCAGAAGCACTGGCAATTGTGTGTAGTAAATACAGTGGAATAACCATTGAAGAAGTTAGTAACAGTCTTTCTTTCTGTTTGTATTATGTTGAATTTGTGCCATTATCCAGTATAAACCTCTGCAGGTAAAACATACACCATAAAAGATATGTCTTCCTTTATTCAATTGCTTCATAGAATTAATGGTATTTCTCCTTATTTTTCAATTTGCCATGATATAGTCTTTTTACAAAAGTAGTTATGTGTTTTTTCAAAACAATCTTGTACACTTGCACATTTAGTTTTTTTTTAAACTAGTGTAAATGAATTTTATAAGTTTTCCGCTTCTTTAGGCCCATCATTTATTAGTCCATAGTCCTGTTGTTGATGCAGATAATGATAGCAATAGCGAAGCTTCTCAGCTTGACCTTTTCGATAATGTTACAGAAAACATAAATATCAAAGAAAAAAGTAACACAAAAGTTAAAAACAAAGAAGTTAACCAAAATTAGAAAAAGTAAGTGAAAACATAATACCTAATACCTCTATCAAAAAATTTCCAATTTGCAAATGTTATTTCTAATCCAAATGGCATTGTTAATGCATATACTTTGAGATTTGAGTTATTTTCTGAATTGAAATAGTCTATAAGTACTTACCTGTTTTCGATTCAAAAAAAAAGGAAAATTTCTTTAATTTTCCATTATCTAGGAAAAGGGAAAGCCTATAATGCAAAGGATGTCTGGGCATTGGTAGCAGCAAGGAATAAATACAATGAACATCGGGAGTCCTGTACAAGTGGTAATTTAATTGTGTTGTTGTTTATCTTGTTGATGCATCTTTATGTGTATATTTTGAAATAATAGAATTTGCAGAGTATTACAACCAAATATAAAAACTGTTGTAAATTTCAACCATTTCCTGTGTTTTGCAATAAACATAAATATTAATATTATTTTATGGTATTGTTTAATATGTTTGTCATCCGTAGAAGGCTGTGTCAGTTACTCACGATTACAGCGAACCATGGTTTGGTTGTAATCATTTGTCATGTTTGTTAGTTAATTCATCTTTTTCCCATTCTCAGCAACAGATGGTAGTGACACAGAAGAGTCAGCTATTGAAGGCACAAGTGCTGAAAGTGAAAGTGAATGTATGTAAATTTTTTTGACCTAATGAAGACTTTGAAAAATTTATGTATCTATACACCATAGCACATAATTCAACGCTATATTTTTGCCTTCATACTTTGTACACTAGGTAATATATGTTCTTGTCACAACTTTCTACTGGCAAAGTGTCATATATTATTTAATATAATCTTAACACATGTTTCATAATCTTTTCGAAGGACTGTTCAGCTATATTTTGTTTGTTTTTCAGACTTACATTTGAGAACGTGTCAGATGAATAAGCCAAGAGACAAAGTGAAATGCTCGGGTAAGGAGATCACCTTCATTCATATGCTAGCAATGCATATCCTCGTATGATTCACCCTTTGTTTTAATGTTTAATCCCATCTTGATTTCTTTAGGAAGTACTAACATTGAACAATTAAAAGCAGAAATGTTGGTTTTAGAACAAAGAATTAGGAGAGCTGAGAAAGCAGCTGAAAATGAGTATTTGCTATCCAGGGAAGAAGACTGGGACGAATCTGAACCTACTAAAGACGTTGCTAAACATAAACACAAGAGGAAAAAGGTTAATCATGATTATGTTTGAAATCCTTGGGCCATGATCTGTTTTGTTCATTACTCAGATCGTGTCTTTAGTGCCCAGAATGACTTTAGGTAATAAACATGTTAATTTTAAGCTTAAAGTCATTGTTTTTCTAGATATTATAAGGCAATACATTTTAAATATTTTTGTTTCAGAATGGAAAAAGAATTAAGGAAAGACGGAAAGTCGCCTCTGAAGCCCTTTCAAAAGGACACAAAAAGTTTCTGAAAAACCGGAAAGAACAAAGGCGACAGAAAAAAATTGAGAATTGCATCAAACAGTATGTGGGAGAGGGTGTTGTTAACCGAAGATATGTTGGGGAATCATCAGACCGGAAAACTTATGATATCAAATGTCCAAAATGCTCTTTTGTATCAAGCAGATTGCGTGAACATCTGGTTAACAAACACAAAATGAGCAAAGAGGAAGCTTATTTTGAAGATTCCAAATTGAGAGTTCTTTTCAATTGGGCACGCAAAGATAAGCATGGTACTGCAAAACCAGTGCCGTGTGAAAAATGTAATTGCTGGAAGACTCGGTTAGATTTACATTTACAAGGTAAACATAATTATCAGCCAAAGGAAGCGAATTCACTAGTAGCAAAGATGCGTATTAAATACTGGTGTGAAAGTACATGCACCCTGAAATCACCTGAAAAAGAAATAGATTCTAATCAGCAAGCAGTGAGTTATCTTCCACCTAATGCAAGGGCTATTACACAGCAGGAAAAAAAAGACTGGCATATAGGAAAAGATGATTTCAACATAACTTACCAAACTGGTGAAGATATCCTTGATGCATTTCGGGACGAAATGAATACAAAGAAGGGGAACAGTCAATATGCGGAAAATTACCGAACTCATGTCGACTATATTTGGGCAATGATCGACCCTAAAAAAACTCTTCTACCATCGTGTGCTTTCGGAAATTGTATCTTAGTGGAAGATAAATACCACAAGCCTACATACAGTCAGATAGGCAAAGGCGGTAACGAGGCTTCCACGCTTCGAGTACGTTTTTCCGCTTTACGTTTTTATGTTAGTTTCCTTAGACGGAGAAAAGTTTATGGTGGAATGACAAGGGCACAGATGTCATCTTTGTTAGAGTATATTGATGACTGGAATACAGACTTCACGGAAAAGATTGCCCAACGAAAGACAGACATTAGGAAACAAAAGAAAAAGCGACTAATGACACCATCCCATATGATAAAATTCGGTAGATCTTCTCATGTGAAATCTATTATCAAGGATCTAGAAGGGAAGAGCGAAGCCCTACCAACTACACGCTTCTGCCAGAATGTACGTGATTATTTAATCAGCAATATTTGCATAATGAATGGTCTTAGGGCGTCTAATATTATTGAGCTTCGTACGGAAGATATCCAAGAGGCTGAACAATCGTTGAACTACCCAGGTTACGTAACTTTCACAAATAGTAAATACAAAACATCTACTATTTATGGGGAAAAGGTCGTTGTTTTGCCACAACGGCTGTTCTCACATTTGGAAAAGTATGTAGCACAGTTGCGACCAAAGCTAAGCCCAAGTTCTGATCAATACTTATTTTGTCCGAATGATGGAGAAAAAATGACGCATGGCGCAATTGGCAGTGCATTAACATCTTCCTTTGAAAAAGCGGAGGTCTTCAACAAGCAGGAATACCCTAGAGTATCACCTACGAGGATTAGGTGTGCATGTGCAACATTTGGTTGCAAGGAAGATGGGATTGATAGCGGTTTCTTCGCGAAGCATTTCATGAAGAATAAGGAAGACACAACGAATATTCATTATAATTTGTATGCAAATCATCGAGAAGCTCTAAAGTTGGCAATGATGATGGGAGATACTTTTGAAGTAGGAGGTGTAAAAAAAAAAGGTGGAGAAAAAGGAAGTTGATCAGCTTACTGAGGAAATTATGAAGTCGGAAAAGAAATTGCCTTCAAAGGAAAGCATCTTGAAATTTCTCGAAAATGTTGATATGGACAAAAATGAAATGGTGCAGATTTTGGAAATACTGTCAGAACTTGAGACAACCAACAAAGTTGAGAAGTTTTACAAACAGGTAAGTATTGTGATGGTTACCATATTCTTTTCGTAGTTCGGAGGATTAATAAGTGCATTAATGTTTGTTATAGTAGTGCTATGATTTTGTTTATCAATGCTCCGTTCTCCTTTGAAAATGTGATTTTCTAAAAGGATATTTAGAAATAAACGGTTAACAAATAATTTTATTTAACACCATTGGTTTTTCCTAATGTGTAAATAAACTATTAATTTTGGGTGGATCTTGACATTTGTTGCATTAATCTGCCTATAGGATAAAGTGGACTTTATGATTGGTGTTGATAAGGCGAGCTTGAATGACATTCACCAGAAAAGGAAGAGAAGTCGATCAGTGTGTATATTCCACGATCTTTAGCTAACTTTTTATACGTATCAGCCCATTTTTAGCCATCGACTGACTGAACACTGACCTTAAGGCAAGTTAGAGAGCAATGCTATACGTATCTCTGGTGGTAAGTCAACTTCTTAATTGCAGGTCGGCGGGCAGAATAGCCAACCACTACGGATGATTTTTAGCCATCGACTGACTGAACACTGACCTTAAGGCAAGTTAGAGAGCAATGCTATACGTATCTCTGGTGGTACGTCAACTTCTTAATTGCAGGTCGGCGGGCAGAATAGCCAACCACTACGGATGGAAGCCCAAGGACTTAAAACTCCCCGTTACTTACTTATTATTGACTGGTACTAATAAATCAACACGATTTTTCAGTTTTAAAACCAAATACTATAAGCTAAGGGGACACGAGAGAATTTTTCATGCAATCGCAACAAAAAAATTGTTGCAACGGCATGAATTTTTTTGTGTGTGAAAAATTTGTTTCTGTTTTTTCTGTCTTTTCAAATATGGTTTCTGAAATTAAAGTTGTAGTTGCTATATCTCTTCTTCTCGATGATGTCGATGAGGAAATGGAAAGCCTGCCAAAGTGTTCTCAATGGGTTCGACCATAGATGTAAAGAAGAAAAACTGATGGTGTATTTTATACAATTAATATTTCAAGAATTAAAACAAGATGCTGAAGGCTTTCGAGGCTACATTAGGCTCGACACCAAATTTTTTGAAAAATTAGTGGATCTTCTAACACCATCTTTATTGAAGAAACATACAAATATGAGAGAGTACATAAAACCGTGGAAACTGTGTTGTGTCGCTCTTAGATATTTTGCGAGCGGAGAATCCTTTCGCTTGTTGCAATACAAGTTCCGGATAAGCAAATAGGCTATTGCATACATAATAGAAGAGGTAGCAGTGGCTATTATCAAAATCTTAGGCAAATCATATTTGAATACACCACCTACTATCGATGAATAGGTTAAATTATCGCAAAAGTTCGAAGAGCGACGTAACTTTGCGAATGAGATCGGTGGTGTAGATGACAAACACATTATCTTACAACAAAATATTACAAAGGGACTGATGGTTGAATATGAATATGAATTCTTGTTTGCCGATGTCGGAATGAACGGCAGAAATTCAGACAGAGGAAATTGCTGTTAAAATCGCTTAAAGAATGGCTTAGAGACAAACACCATAAATTTGCCGAATCTAAAGTTCCTCCCAGGTCGCAAGTATCTAATAAGGCTGTAATCAGCCGTTTTCATAATTCAGTTATCTCTGTAATAATCATACTACCACAATGCATTGAGAAAAAACATTAAAATTGTCCCAATTGATTAATAAATGAATTTCGCTAACAAAACTAATATTCTCACTGCCGATTAAGTATATCGTCAAACAAACCGTTGTATTATGTATTACAGAGCTATCTGAATTATGGGAACTGTCAATTAAAGTTCGAAATTTATTTTGAACAGAGTTCCGATGAAGATGTTGATCAAGTTGCAGAAGAAGTTCCTAATGAAATTAAAGAGCGTAAAGTTTATCCTAAACGATATCGAAAGGTTTGTATATTTAAGAAAATTAACTTTTGTTTCCTTAATTTGTTAAATTGATTTTTAAGAACAGGTTATAAAATAAGATGATGTGGAATAGTCCGTTTATATTCAGGTAAATGCTCCAGTTGGTGGTGAATGTGAACGTTCTTTCGGTGACGAAGTAAAAGAGGACGAAACTGATGATGAATTAAAGCCTAATAGTGATGCTGACACTAGTACAGATGATGTCTCTAGGATGAATTGCGAAATGGTAATACTTTACTTATGCTTTTGAAACCTCTGATTTGCAGGTCCTTTTACTTTTAAATTCAATCAGTGCATTTTGAATAACAAAACTGCTAAAGCGTTTTATTTGGTTAGTAAGCGCCTGTCATTTCGAAAGATTTGCAGCTTCTCTCCTTTAGTCTATTCCTAGCTTATGTTCCTAGTGTCAATCAGGCTTTAGAAAATTAAACAGTCTAAAGTGTACTTTACTGTATTGTTTGTTTACGCAGGACTTAGCTGGGTTTGATCAAGCAAAAAAGTACGATATCGTAAGAACACGAAAGCAGAAACGTTCCCTGTACTTAGCTTTAACCATTGCTTGTCAAAACCTAATTACAAGACCCGATTTCGACAACATTTACAAAGTGCGAACGTTTACCGAAAAAGAACTGATGGAAAGAATCATTGCTGTACCAGAAATTGACTTAGTTATTGAAAGTAAACCAGCATCGGAGTTGAAGTTTTTAGTGATGGCAATGAGAAACAAATTTCACGAAAAGTGTCTCGATGATGATAGCAAAGCACCTCAGTTGAGAATGTGGACAGATGAAAGCCAAAACTTTTTAAAATTGTTGAAACGCTTAAAGTAGAAAAATACTTTATTTTCTTTTGGTGGTCTCTGACACTAAAAAAAACATCTTGTTCGGTAGAAAAGAATATTTATAGGTCGTCTAGTTACTCTTCTGTACAAATAGTATAAGATGATAAACAATTCGTGTTACTAAAATGGAAAAAGATAGTGGATTATGGAAGTGCATGTACCTATGCGTGATGCACCTAACCAAAACACGCACCCGCTGTACACATGCGTGATGCACCCTCCCTCGCACTTGGATACATAATAGATGACCCGTTATTTGTAATACTTATTGTGACACTTTTGTATGTATATCTTTTGGTAGAATTGTTTAAAAACTTAACTCCTATGAAGATACGACTTCAATAAATAGCAATGGTTGTTCCCCACCAATGTATTCTCTGCCAATGCCAACGTATCTACTAGATACGCTTTTCCTTCCGAATAATCACGCTCTTTAATATAACCTGCCAGGAAATATGAAGTGAAAAATAACCTTTATTTTTGGTATACTGGTTTTGGTTGTTGGCTCTGATTCTGCAAAAAGTCAGTTTTTCATCTCTTGTTGGGTAATGTTAAAAAAACCCTGATCTCATTCGTACTAACTTTTGTGTCGATTGGGTCTCTAGCAATAAAGGTAGTACGTTTTATAAGTTGCTGGGAGTGAAATATTTGGGTGAGTGAACGATGAAGAGATCGAGAGGAAAACACCAAGCAAAAGGGCTTGCTTATTGACACGGAACACGAATCTTTAAACGAATCTTTAAACGAATCTTTAAACGGTGTATACTGTTCAAAGTAGAATGAAGTATATTTCAACCAAACTTATAATTGGGGTAAAATAAATATCGCGTTGAATATTGCAACCAATCTTTTCTTACAACCAATTTTCAGATTATTTCAACCAAATGTAGAATATTACAACCAAATTTAAAAAAATGTATCATATTACAACCATTTCCTGAGATTTACAACCGCCGCGATAATAATAATAATAATAATAATAATAATAATAATAATAATAATAATAATAATAATAATAATAATAATAATAATAATAATAATAATAATAATAATAATAATAATAATAATAATAATAATAATAATAATAATAATAATAATAATAATAATAATAATAATAATAATAATAATAAGTATATTCCCGATTCCTATTCGGATAGCCTGACAACTTCATAGGATAGCTTGGCATCTATTTAGGATAGCTTGGCATCTTCTGTGAGTCGTAGGATAGCTTGGCATCTTCATCGGATAGCCTGGCATCTTCATCGGATAGCCTGGCATCTTCATAGGATAGCCTGACATCTTCGTAGGATCGCTTGGCATCTTCATCGGATAGCCTGGCAACATTTTCGGCACACGTTTATTCATCATCAATATTCTTTAAATATGGCGGATGTAAGCGGCGGTCGTTCGTGCATAATTTTATGACTGGTGTGTTTTTTGTTTGTGTTCTTAATCATAGGCGTATAAAGGGTCAGTCAAAAAAAAAAGTGAAGGGGTCCAACGTTATGATTTTTCTTTCCAGTCTTAAGTGTCTATTAGGTTACTTGCACGATTAGGTTTCTTTTTCTAAATGACTGAACTCTCCTCCACAAAGTTTGATTGAGCTCTACCTAAGCCTCTGTTAATCATTCTTTAATCTCGTTGATAGCTCGAATTTTACAGTGATAAAGTTTGTGAAGTAATTGTTATTTTATACAGTTATTAAATATATGAAGTATATAATTGTTTTTTAATTACAGTGCCATCATCCATATATGCATGTTAAGTCTCAGCAGAGGGGGGACGACACAACTACTGCACAAATTAAACTATATCGCTTTACTAAGATGTGATAGTTTAAATAGGTGATTTTCTCCTCTTAATTAAGCGATTGTCTAGTTTTTTTCATTTTAAGACGGAATGTCACACAGTCACGTTGACTCGGCTATTCCTGTTCTCCTGTTTCATAATAAAACTTAGAGGGGAGACGTCAAAACTGAAAGTGCCTTGCTTAACGTTGATTAGACGTTACGGGGGTGTGGGTTTGTTTGTCCGACATTTATCTCATGGCACTTTTAATCTACTAAAAAAAGTAGGTTCACATATCCTCGTCCCCCAACAACTTTAGTATCCAATAAATGAAAAAGGAAACCTAATTCAAGTTCAGAAGGATGTAACATATGAAATACAATATCAAAACAACAATTTTTATTACATTAAAACATTTCTTTCCTTTGAAGATTAGATAAACGGAGGAGAAAAGGAACGGAAGGACGGACGTGTTCACCATATTATTGTTTTTTCGGCATGCAAAATTTTCAAAACAATTTTGAGATAAAACTTGGAACTGTAGAATAATAAATTAGATGCCGTAAAAACCATGTGTTGTAATAGTCCCAAAGGAAACAATAGAGACGATATTTCTTTTCTTTACCAATAATTACCCTTAAAGCTACTCCTAACATTTTCATAACTATTACATGACGATGTAAACAAAAAAACATATACCTTACAAGAGTAGAACCCGGTTAGAAAATCTGAGTTACGAGATTTTTAATAAATTAGCTGCCCAGGTAAAACATTTTTACTGATCCAATTCCCGGTAAGGTGGTTCCTGGAAATATTCTTGGTTCGAGTCCTTTTATTCTCTTCAATTTGAGTGGCCGGCCAAGTCAGTATCGAAATTGTTGACTTTTTTTATTCTAACTCAACAGTGGTCAAACTTTATTGGTTGATTGCACAAAGGTTGTGCTCTCTACATGCATTTTGGTTGATGGTGCTGAAATACGACTTTAGCAACTTCTGACTTCATTTTCTCCAATTTTTTAGGAAATGTTTTAGTAAATCAAAACGTTGACGTGTATAAAGATAAAATTTGAAATCCAACAACACAAATGTTACTGTGCTAAAGTGTAATTTTTTTGTGAATCGGCGAATGAAAATTTTGTAATATTTTTTGAGATTTACAGCAGTCTGTTAGAGGACGCGAACCAAGAATATTTCTGGGAATTGCCTAAGTTGCAGTCTACTGTACAGCCCGAAAGAAACTTTATGTGTTCGCGTAATCTAACATTACCATACATTTTTTACTATCTTTCCTTTCTTCTACTAAACATTTGATGCAATACAATGGTTCCCCCTATACTAATAGGCATATGGAAAAAAAACGTTCCCACGTGTCTCTTAAACATATTTGACATTTTTTTCACTTAGGACTGGTGACCAGGGCTTAAAACTCCTATCATATTAATATTTAGTCACCAACCCACCGTTAGCTTAACATCTAGTTGTGACAGCTTAAATTGAGTTGGGAGGGCCAAGATATTTAATCAACTAGCGTGCATCATTATTTGGTCATTATTTAGGAGTAGAGCAAAAGCTGCTAAGAAAATTCAAAAGTTTTAAAAAGAAAATTTTTAATGTCTTTAAAAATAAAATGATTAACTTTGTTGTTAATTATCTTTCATATCACTTACTTTCTGTGTTTTAAGGCAGAGTAGACAATACAACACTTTCTCAGTGACACTTTTAATTTTGCTATTCAATTTGCAAATATCTTATCCAATCAGATCTCGAAAATTTTTGCAAAATCATCATTTTTTATTGTCTCATCTGCCATACTTTTATATTTTCCATATTATGTTCTGTATATTGTCATCATAATAGTATGCATTCTATGTTTAATGTTAGAGAAAAAGATCTCCATTGTGTTCCTTTGTTTTGTGACAGCGTTTCTATAAATGCATAATTCTCAGCTTTTACTCAGAGATACATAAATTGAGAAGTTTTATGTAACTTTTTGAACCTTCATCATGGAAGCATAAAATACATGACTGGTATGGTAACAGAAACCACCAGAAAACGGAATTTCGTGCTGAAATAACATAATAGTTTTATAAATGGTATTTGAAGAAATATAAATCAGTGTTTGTAAAAGTTTTGTATCTTTCTGTTCGGTATTCCAAATAAGGTTAGGCAAAAAAACTGGACTAGGAGGAGGTGTGCATTATTATTTAATCCCTTTAAAAAGTTAATGTTGATTAACTTATTTGCACGTTTTTCTTTTCTACACTTATAACCTTACTCCATAAATTTTGCCTAGGTTCTAGATCCAGCTCTGATATCCGTGGGTCCAAGTGTGTGATTATATATTTGAAATCGTCCCACTTTGGGGCACTGGGTTCCATGTGCTACCTAAAAGGTCCAAGGTTAAGGTTCGTGTGTGCTTAGTCCGGTCTGCTAGTATGCCCTTTCTGTTCTATTATTTTATTATGGCTTATAAAGCTGTGCGTGCAAAGTATTGCTTCGTTTTAAATCAGAAATTCATTCTTAATAGGGTGTAATGCCTAACGAATTTGGGGCCATTAAATAAATTCGTGTTTATATGACGCATTCAGGCACAATTTCCATACAGACCTCGTTTCTATGTTGGTAGTTACTTTAGATTTTCCAAATGAACAAATGATATCGCTTGCCTTGAAATGATGTAACATATCAAACGAGGTTGGTACAGATAAATGAGCCCAAATGCGATCAGAAAGGGATGTTCGTCTATTCATGATATACTAAATATACCTTTTCAGAAGCACCAGAGCCACCCTAGACTTAAAATCAGAGCGAAGAAAAAATGTTTCCCTGTTCCTTTCTCTGCCACAAAGAAAAAGGTAGTCTCTCTCTCTAAAATTAGGGTGTAGGTAGTAGGAGGTTTTGGAAGTTCATATATTTCAGTTTTCTCGACGAGATATCAAATAAGGCACCACTTAAGCTCTAGAGTAAGTTCGAAATGGCAATAAATAAGCACCAATGAGCCTGGTTGATTTTTTGCTGGTACATATAAAGAGAAGTATGTATAGGATGAATGGTCTATCCTTTAATCTTCACGATGCGGAAAATATAGATAATGCCTACATTTTCTATCGCTTCCTATGCCGATTACATTAACTTCAAAAAGTTCGGACTGAAAAAGTTCGGGCAAACCAATTCTGGACAAAGTAAATTCGGACAAATTTTGACCCTAGTTTTGGACACACTTATTTAAAAAAAATTGGACAAGAGACAGGCTCGCAAAAAAGCGATATGTACCTTTCACGAATTTCTGTTTACACGCTGTGTTTTGGGGCGCAGTTAGTACATCCAACCTCGTTTCAGATATTGAAACTCACTAATCATTCTAACTGCGAGTTTGGAGTAATAGAGATAATTACTAAGTAATAAAGTTAAAACATTATTGAAACAATAAATTTCATAAAAACGAGGTTGGATGTACTGACTAGATTTAAACGCTGTTACTTTTAGTTAAAATTCATTTATATTTCGTATATCTTTATCTCCCTGACTGACAAGCCCTCTTTCATATTTGATTTTTTACCGTAGTGAAAATTTCGGACTAAAAAAATTTTCCGAGATTAGAACAGCCGAATTTTTTTGAAGTCGAATCGCCACAAAAGATGTCAACACCGTGCATGGTCTTCTGAAGACCCGGTTTTAATTTCGTCGCTGTTTACAAAATTCTCATAGTTTTATTATTATTGTATTTCGTAGTTAATGAAAAACTGATTTTATTTCGCAAGCAAAATGAAAAAAAGTAATTGCTTCAAAAAGTCCAGCTTCAGATCATGGGTAAGTGTAACATCAAACGCGTTTTTATGAAATCTACGAAAAGGCGATGGATGTAACGACGTAATCTATGAAAAGGTCTATTCATTTACTGGATAATGAGGTTGATTTTTAAATAAACACCCTGGCCGTTTAATCCGTCAATTACAGTATATTTTACTCTTATTGTTGGAGGCGCTTTGATTTCTAGGGTACTACAAGCAAACGTACAGATCCAAAAGGCAATAATCCAATTACGGCGTCAGAAATTTTAAAGAATGTATTCCATGATCAAGGCAATTTTAAAGAAAGTACACAAAAAGAAACGGAAGTGGTCCCCCCAAGTCCTCAGAAAAGACATTGTAAATCCATTTTAAATCCATCCCAAACTCGGCACTTAAGAATACTGGAAAAAGAAGGAGAAGCAATGGTTGAAGTTTTAAATGAGCCATTTCTTAAAATAGAAAACAAAAAAGGGGATTATCGTCCGATAGTCTGCAAAGATTGGAAGATACCTAAAGTCAGCTACAACACAGATGAAGTGTTTGTTTATGATAGAAAAATGAAGTCCCATAACATAAGCTTTAACGAAAACACAATTGGTGACAAAAAGGCATACTGCGAAATTTGTAATGAAACATATGACAATCTATATCAACACAAAACTTCAGAAAAGCATTCCCGATTTGTGTCCAACCCTGACAATTATGCTAAGCTGGACAAAATAATACACGAAATAAATAGTCAATGCAATTTGTTTGTTCCAGAATCCACTGAAAACTTAACCGTCAGAGGTATAAGATGTTTTACGAAGGAGGTAATTACAAACGTAATTGGGAGACAGTATCTTGAAGAAATTACAACTGGCGAAAGGGGTTGTTGGAGACATAGATTTTTTAAAGAAGGCGGCAATGCCAAAAGAAGTTTAGACGACACAGATCTTGTAGAACTACTTCCAAATGAAATTTCGAAACAGATTCTGACGCAGATTTATAGCGTCTTTGGTAAAAATTCTTTTAAACATCGAGAATACATTCTAAAGGTTTTGGTGCCTGATTCCATCGAAACGATTTTTGCAAATGTTATGAACTGGACTAAAGAAAAGTCTGAGCTCCATTTTAGGCAATTTATAACGACTATAGAGGGATCTGATGAAAGTTCAGCTGAAAATGAAGAAAGTTTTGAGAAAATGGTTAAGCGAGGCTTAGTAAAACGACAAAATGTGTTGAAAGATTTGCACACAAAAATTAGAAATGATGATGAAGAGAAAACTGTTCACTTTAGTCGGGAAGATACTGTTGGCTGTAATCACATTGTTGTCATTGAAGATGATGTTCCAACTGTAGAGATAAAACAAAACCTCTCTGTAAGAGATTATGATGTTGCCAAAGACGTAGAATTTGAGGAAAAAGATGAACGAAAATTGCAGCTTAACACCGAAAATTACGCTATAAACGAAGAGGTTTTCCAAAATAAAGCGGAGCAGAAAAATCAAATGAAAACAGAAGATCGAAGAAAAAAAGACTCTGTAAAGTGCCCGGTGTGTTTCAGTTACCAAACGTACATCACGCGACATCTACGGCAAGCGCATCGGTGGAGTTGGAGAAGCGCAGCTTCTGCGACAAGTCAGTTTAGTTCATTGGAACGTAAAAAAATAACAACAAAGAAAAAGGGAAAGGATTATCATTACAAAAGGATGTGTCCAGTACCTGGTTGCATGATGGTAAGATCAAATTTACCTGACCATTTGATCAAATGTCATAAAATGCAAAAAGGGTCAGGGTACTATGCTTTATTAAAGGAAGCTCCAAAATACACATCAGATTGCATGCCCAAAACACTATCTAAATCGCCTCGAAAATTCGTTTCTGATTTCTTAAAAGGATTACCTCGTGAAAACCAAGAGATTCAAACCGTACAAGAAACTGTTAATTCATCCTCTGTCTCAGATACAACAGCTGCTAAGTCGATTATCTTAGATAAAACTGTTAGAATAGATAGCATTCAACTAGGCAACGCAACGGCAGGAAGCGAAAGGTCTACCTATCAGTTTAGCAAGCTGCGTTTGAAACAGAAGACCACAAGCGAAGAAGTATCGCCAAACCTATCCCAGTCTTTAACTGTAACTCCTGCGAAGCATCCTCCTATTAAAGACAACTTTACTCATGGTGCAGTCAATAGTTGCAGTAATGATGATGATGAACTTGGAGAGAGCGAAGAAAGTGATTCGGATATAGATTGCTGTGAATCAGATGAAGATGTTGAAGATGATGAATTAGACCCCGTTCTCGATGCTGAAAAACAATTGGGTGCAGATGTGGAATCGCTGATACAGAAATTTCTGTCATACATGACTGGGCCTGATAGGAATCGAAAAGCAAGATCGATGCTAGTTGTGGCTAGTGACCTTCGTCGAATATTCCGTATCATGCATATAGAAAACGACATAAGCTTTCTTTTTAAAGATGGTGGTAATCATTTTCGGGAAGAGTATCTTAACGAGTTTTGCAAAAATAAAGTAATAAAAGCAACGAGTATTAAGAAGTATTTGTATTCTTTGAAAGATTTTTGCGAATACCTGATTGCCGAAGACTTGCATGTGCCAAATACAACGCAACGTGAAATTTCCACTTTAGTTGCTAAAGTCAAACAGTGGAGAAAAAACTTCAGGAGGGAAGAAAGACTCGCGCGGTATAAGCGAATGGAAGCTGATCACGAAATGATTGTTGATAAAGAGCAAGTGCGAAACTACAACGAAAGCAAAGCAGCCAGTCAGGCATGTTTACTTCTTGAGATGCTAGCCAAGGACGAGAATTATCAACTAACTCAAACAGAATATTGCAGCATTAGAGACCACTTGTATTGTGTTATTCACTTTACAACAGCGCAAAGATCGGGAGTGACCGCTAACATGACAATCCGAGAGTTCAAAAAAGCTAAAATCCAAAAAAAAGGCACAAGGATTATTGATGTCTGGGATCATAAGACAGTAGAGACGTATGGTCCAGCGAAAGTTGTTCTGTCCCCAGAAACATATCGATACCTGACAACCTATGTCGATGTCACACGTGAAAAAACCAACCCAAAATGCGATGCAGTCTTTTTGAGTTGGTCTGGTAAGAAAGTGTCATCCGGGGACATCAGCAAACGTCTTCATTTGTCTTGGGTGAAAGCTGGTAATTATGACAACAAAGATATTCCAAAAAACTTGTCTGCAAATATAGTTAGAAAGTCAGCTAGTACTGGTCTACGGGAAGGAAAAAGTCTATTCGTTGAAGAAGCTGCAAACTTGATGGCTCATAGCGTACGTACTGCTGATGAACATTATTACCTGCGTAATATGGAGAAAGCTTCACTTATTGGTGCATCTACGGTAACTGATCTTTTTCAAGGAGAAACGAGCAAAAAACGGAAAGTATGGTCAGGTGATGAAATTGAAAAAATCAAAGATAACTTTCAACTGGACAACGAAGTAACATTAACAGAAGTTAAGTCAAAATTGAATTCGTTGTCTGGGCTTGATGCTTCGCCTCGGCAGATCTATGATAAAATTCGTCGTATCAGTCCCCTTAAAAGAGATGGTGGTATAAAAAGAAGATGTTTGTTTGCTGACAATGATTTATATTCATTGAGAACGTATGGTACAGAGTTAATAAACAGTGGATCTTTGGGATGGAAAAGGGTAAAAGCTTGTCTGGAACCATCTGGCTTAACAAACAAATACACCGTCGTGCAATTACGAACTCGAATAAACTACGAGCGCAGCAAAAAGAAAGAGAAAATAATGGTAGGCATCTGTTTGATTGTTATTGCAGAAAAATTTACCATATTTTCAAAATGTTTAAAGGATTTTCTGCAATAGAGCAACTTTACGTTCACCTGATGTTAAATTTATAAATTTATATTTCAGACGAAAAAAAAGACCGATGACGAGGAGGAAACTTCCTAAGTTTATTTTGTTTCACATTCTTTTGGTCGTAAAACTATTTCTTTTGTTATATTCTCATCTTAGAGCGTCCGTACATTTAAGACGCCTCAACATAGGTGATGTATTTATGTTAACGTTGACGTTTCTTCATTAATAAATGCGTCGGTCATTTCATTCATTCATTTTGTTTTTGCTTGAATTACTTATAGCTTAATTTTGCCTACATTAATTGCACTTCGAAACTTCGAATATATACGAGACATCAAATCTCACTAATTTTGCTGTGACAATATGTATGCATAGTGACTCCAAATCGTTACATTTGCTAACATAGTTGGATGCTTAGTGACGTTTAGGTTGGATATGGGTTTTACTTTCATTAAGTCATTACTTGTCGACTTTCTTTTACTATTGGATCCTTGTTTTTGTTGAAGCATTTTTTAGTTAATATTTCTAAAATCAAGAAATTGTGGTGGATTCAAGAAAACTTATCAGATTTTGGTTTATTTTCTTGTACTTTCTTGTTTTGTCCATTAACATATATAACATCCAGATAAGGATAGCCTGGTATCTTCATCGGATAGCCTGACATTATCATCGGATAGCTTGGCATCTTTTTCGGTAACACGTTTAGGTAGCATTTTACTTATAGCGGATTCTGGCAGTCACGTTGGTTATACTATAGCCTATTATCACCCTTCAAAGTTCTAAAAATCGGCAATAATTGCCCCCAAAGAGTTAAAAAAAAAGTTCCCGGCTGCTATAAAAAGGAGAGATGCACAAGTTCTGTTCTCATTTGTTTAATCGTAACTGCTTAAAATCACTGCTTATTACACTCATCCAAATTGCTATTGCTATTGCTCATTCTATATCTGAATGGAGCAATTACAATTGCATGAAACTTTGCCCTCTTCCGGAGATAAAACTAACTAGAATTACTGGAAGCAGAGAAAGTAATGGAAGAGTGTTGAAAGCACTGAAAACGTTTTTTTTCAACTACTGTTATATTTCTATCTTCTTATGTTGAATCTACCACAATTTTTGAATGATATTTCCCGAATTTCTGTTACCATGTTTTGACCTAGTCAGTACATCCACCCTCGTTTTTATGTTATTTGTTTTTTCACTGATTTTATGAACTTATTACTATTATGAGAACTCCTAGTAGAATGATTTAAAGCAGTTTTGACATTGCATATGAGGCTAAGTGAACTTACAAGGTCAAAAACACGGGAAAAATCTTTAAGTTTTACTTTTTAACATTTTTTACATTATATATTATGTTAATATTTTTGGAGTTCAGGCTCTTCATTAGCATTTGTATTTATTAGCACTGCAGACCAACTAATTTACCATATTGTATTGCAACAAACTTTCCGCACATTTACACATTAAGCTGTTCAAAATATTAACTGAAAGTTTGGGCTGATTTGTACAATGCGAAAATTTGACATCTCTTCCATCCTTTTGATAACCGTAAGAGTTTGTGCGAGGAGAGCAAACCTGTTCACAATGTGGCATATTGCCTATGAAACCAGAAAAATTTCCATAAATTGTATAAGACTTCTACAAGATGAGTTTTAATTTTGCATAGACTTTCCTTTCGATTTGACCAAAGAAATCCATTTTTTATTTTTATGTATAATAGGAACCATCCAGAAGAAACTCATAAGGACGGTTTCTATTTACAATTATGAGAAAATGCTCTATGTTGATGTCTAAGGGCCTGATTATATGAGGTGGATTGATCCGGTGCAAGGTAATCTGGTTTTAAACAAAACTTGGCTATTGCATTTCAAAACCTGGCCGACTCATGCCTGCGACTATAACAATTTGAATCGATCCGCTCAGCTTAAGAGCTTAGTATGCGGTGTTACCTGGTTTAGCCTCAAAATAGGCATATCATTTTTTGTGACAGGTTGTAGACTGATATATAAAAGGATTGTCTAATTGAACGGCTGAAGCAGACCTGTGCCATGTAGGTTGCTGAAGGATACTTTAATTTGAACGTGTGAACTTATGTAAAAAAAGGTTCTAAAGTGATCGCTTAGCATGTTGGTATAGATTAGCAACATTAGCAACATTTACAAATCACATATAAACTTCACTGTGTTGTTGAATGACACCCAGAGCATGAAACAAGCAGTGATAGTTGATTCGTTAAAAAAAGTTTTTTTTGCCAAAATTTGAGCCTCTGAGATTTGAATACTGAAACATTTTTTAAAAATGGCGAATCAAACTATTTTTTTGATTTACCCTTTCTCCAGACGTCACCCGTTCGGACGCCTCACCGAATGCTAACTACTAGCGTTACCCAATCAATTGATATTCGTCAGAACAAGTGATAGTCACTTTGCTTTGGTGGTATGCCTTATTGTTGGAGGAACGTTGATGGTCAACCTTTACCTGGCACAGGAAATAACTGTCATATTTCACTAAATGTTTTTCAATGCAATTGGTATTTGTGGTCGTTAAAGAAGGGTGGTGGCCTTGTGATAGAGTGCTCGCTTCCAGTGCAGGAGGTCAGAATTCAAATCCTGGCCGAACCATGTCAGCGGCTACAACAGTGTGAATATATCTACTCAGCTTAGCACTCAGCATGAGAGTGGGATTGATATCTAAGAGGGTTGTCTGCTTGTGCGGTTGAAGCATACTCGCGGCTTCCGTAGCCCAAATGGGGGGAACGCATGCTAACTAGAAGTAGAGCATATAAATCCTCCATTTGTTCTGGCATGACTCGACCAGGATTTTGAACCCTAAGCACCTGCTCTGGATTCTACCACAAGGCACACCAGTCGGTAACCGCTGTACGATTTCAGAACAGTAAAAGAACTGCTTTTCGCAAACCTAATGATGGCCACTTAGTAGCAACCAATCTGAATATTAGAATCCGTATGGTGACATATGTCTATTTCGTACAGTTCACAGAAGAATACTTAAATCAAATCATATCATACATACGATGTTCAACACGGAACACTTGACAAAAGTAATTAAATAGAGTGGAGGAACGCAGTGAAACACTTGACAAGTCAGCTGAATATGGGGTGGAGAATGGTCAAGGAAGGTGTCATAAATGAGGATGACGGCGGCGTTGCCCAAGCAATTGTGTGGAACATTGACAAAGATATCGTGAATTTATAATAGTTTTCCTCTCCATACTCATTTTGCGTTGTTTTTAGCTATAATAACCATGGGCCATGGGGATGTTTTTCATCAAGGGCCAAAATGGAAACGGAAACCCGCGCGCTAATTCAAGGAAAATGGTATGGATAAGAAGAATTACAATAAAAGATATTGTTACTATAAAATGCATTCGATTCTACTCAATTATTTTCCGAAAAAGACGTTTAATAACTGCCAAAACTACCGTGGCACTGGAGTGACATGGTATGAATGATCTTTTTATATATAAAATATTGTTAACACGACAGTTATAACACGCGCCGCCACTTATATTCTCACCTATATCTACTCTGCGCTTGCGTTTCTGACTCAATAGCGGTTTGAATGTATCGATGAAGTTGACTTACTATCGGCGCGTGTTATAGATGTCGCGTTAATTGCTTCTTATATAATATTAAGAAATCATAACATGTCACAAAACCTATTTGTTAAAATCAAAACTTAAACCGATTTTCTGATTTTCGGTCCCTGCAACTTAGTTTAATAATTTGCTAACATTTGCTTATACGTTGCTAATAATTGCTAACATTTGCTTACAGGTTGCTAATAAATTGCTAACATTTTCTTAAAAAATTACCGTGTTGTTTTTAGTGTTTATCGAAGTTTTAAGTAAGCTTAACTTGTTAAACCCACAAAATTTTCCAAATACTATTGAAATAACTTGATTCAAATAAAAAATTCATGGAATTCATCAACCGGTTAATTGTTCAAAATGATGCCAGGCTATCCGAAATTCAACTAGGAATATTCTAATAATAATAATAATAATAATAATAATAATAATAATAATAATAATAATAATAATAATAATAATAATAATAATAATAATAATAATAATAATAATAATAATAATAATAATAATAATAATAATAATAATAATAATAATAATAATAATAATAATAATAATAATAATAATAATAATAATAATAATAATAATAATAATAATAATAATAATATTCCTAATTCCTTTTCGTTCATCGGTTACCGGATAGTTTAGCATCGTAGGATAAATGCACATCGGCCATATGATAGATGGGCATCGTCCATAGGATAGATGTGCATCATCCAATGATAGACTTGCATCGTTAGGATAGTTCTGCATCGTAATTGAGGATTTCTTCGGTTGCCGTCAATATGCGACATTGCAAATAAATAATGGTACCTCTGTTGCGTTAGGGGATTTAAAAGAACGTTTTAAAACTTGTGTGGGTCGTTTGGGACTAAGACTTATATTTCATCTGTCTCTGTATACAAAAGACTTTAAGAAAAGTCAAAGTTTGTATGATGTTGTGAAATAGTGTAGGGATCGAAAGCTTGTTGAAAATCTACCTCCTTGTATTATTTTTACTTTTTTTCATAACCAACAAAAACAAATGTTATTTTATTTACATTATATATGTCAATGCGTGTTTGCCTTAATTCCTGCCTATGTCTTATCTCATTTGATGAATTAATTGAATTATCATTCAGTCCAGTGGTGTATTATCCACAAGAAACCTTTGTGTAGCTAGATTTTCTGTCTGATAGTGTTCTTTTATAAATGACTTATCATCCATTATTTTGTGGAAAGTTTTCAAACAACAAAGTGTTATGTAAAGAGCATTTAAATTAACCAACCAAAATGTGTACACATGTTGTAGGTAGACAATACTTGATCATTAATATGTTCAATAATTATTGAACAAAGAACACAAATGATTTTAGATATGATATCAGAATTAGGCACATTGATGGTATGGGGTCCAATATTAATAACGAATTCAAAATAGGAGAATCTCCAATGGGTCTTATATCTAATATGTCATCTATATAGCAGCTAGCCAATGATTCTGTGTATGCCTAAAAGTCAAAGTGAAAAAATATATTTCCGCCAAAATGCCTTCAGCAGTTGCATATCTTATCTATCCATGTGAGTAGAAAATGACTTGCATTTTGTGATGTTGAAAACTTACTGTATTGTAAACTGTTTGTTAATGGAAAATCTTCTATTTGGTCTATGAACTATGAACCGCAAACTATATACATGAACTATATTATGAACAATCATCATAGTGTACATTTACATCACATTTCATTCATACATTCAGTGCCAGGACTTGAACCACCGACTGTTTTTACCCTACCATTATAAACACAGTGTTTTACCAAGTGGGCTATACACAACTTAATATATAAGCCCAAAAAAGATGAAGAGAATGTAGTCAGAAATGATTGAAAATATTTTTAAATCAATTTAATGATTTGGCCTTTCATTTTATTTCACTATAGGCAGCGTTCATTCGTCTACTGAAAAATATGTACACGGTAATATTATTCCTGCCACACTCCTAAAAATGTAAAATTTATTAGATTTTGTGGTTACTTAGTTTCGTGAATGAAGAAAATCTTTGTTACTTCATGGGTATTAAATACATTTGAGGTACAATTGAGTGATCAAGTTATTATCTACCAACTTGCGCGCACATCTTGGTTGGTAATTTATATGCTCTTTATACACTTCAAAAATATTTCTGTTGATTTACTTCTCTGAGGGGTCCTTTTGAAAATAAAGTAAGATTTTTTATTAATATTTGTGCTTTACAGTGTTAACAACGTTAGCACATACAGTGATGTAGACACCTGACAATGATACATTTGTGGAATTGTGAGTCAAGCTAAACATTCATCTATCAAAACTAGATACAAGAATGGTCAAATAGAAGAAGAAAGAATCTGTGAAAGTTGTTAGAACATGACAAGAAGAAGCTTAAAGATGCATTGGAAAGGTTTGACGAACACCTTCTATGGTATATTTCAAGGAGGATCTGGACCATGCTCAAGCAATATGTCTCCTGATGTTCCCAATTTGATAACATTAAGTAACGCTGTTTGGTAGTTAGTTCCAATTACTAAACAGAGGAGAGTTTGGGAGAAAATATTGATATACGCATAGTTCTGAATCTATATTTTTATCGTCAGATTACTGACTAATTACTCTGAATCTTATGTTTTAACTTCTGCAAATAATGTAAGCACTATACATACTAAATTTGATTTTTTAACTTCAATGGATAATGAAATAATGGGAATTATTGTACTTTACGTAAATAATCATTTACGTAAGAGAGGAAATTTATTAGCCCTAATGTAGTTAATCTATGAAATAAAAATTTGTGAAAGGCAGAGATTTCTTCGTTCTCCAAAGTGTTAAATCTTGTTCCTCTCGCAGGGTGTTGACAGAGCATGAATGTATTTGGTACTTCCAAACTTATTTTATTTTTTATTCTGTAGCATATATTTAACTTATATTGTTTGCGGATGCTTTTTTCCTTTGAATTCCAAACCTCTACTTAACGGACACCTACTTTATATCAGATTTTTTTGGTCTGCTAATAGAGAGGTTTCATTTTGCTCAGTTTCTTAAAAGTTTATTCGTAATTCCATTTAAGCATTTAATCAGGGTTAAATATGTTTAACAGTGACACCATGGATTATTATTGTTAACAGCCCTAACTTCTTATATTCTTTTCCCAGGAATTCATTACATACTAGGCAGACCTGTTATTTTGGGTGGTGGATTTTATATATAAATATTTTTTAAAACTATATACATATTTGAGGAATTTTATCAACAGCCTTTTAGCTAAATTAGTTAAGTCCAACGTTAAAGACACATGATTTTTTAAACATAGTCTTCCACTTTCCATGATTTGACAATGCAGAGAAGACATTATCCCATCTCAAATTTACCATCTATGCTTTGCTAGGTTAAGGAAATACTTGAAAAGATTCATGTGATTTTAAACTGTAATGAGGAACTACGAACTCAGTGGTTGGTTTTCATAAAGAAAAGAGACTTACAGACATTTTGGAAAGGGCTTTATCTTTCACAAAAACAAAGTGTGTGCATGTTTATTCTGGTTACAGCAGGTTGAAATTTGCAATGCTAATCTAACACAGTCTTAACAGTCTTAACTTTGACCTAACACTCCCCACCGCCTTGCCTCAATTAACTTCTCATTTTGCTGAACAATACAGGCGTGTATGCGCACTTGACATTTACAGCGGAGATTTTGAAAAGCCAAAAAAAAATGTTAGCTTTTCAAACAGATTTTCTTGCAAGGGTATATCGTGTTTTTATAAATACTTCATATTTTGTAACCATTTTTTAAGAACATAAGTTTTTCAACCGTTATGTATCATTGATTTTGAATGTCTGACTAAATTTATGTCTAAACTAAAATTGTACCCTTAAGTTTTAAATAGTTCAGTATACCATTGAATGTTTATTTATCTTATGAGTTCTTTTTTTATATTTCTTGTCTTATGGATTTAGAAGATCATTCTAATCCCTTGTTTTTGCTTCCTTATTTTCTCCAAAAAAAATTACCCCAGTTGTACAATTTTGACTTGTCTGAGCTGTGCTTTAACAATTTTCCGTCAGTTTTAAATGAGTTGAAGAAATATGTTTGAGATATTTTTATTTGATATAGCCTTTTGAGTTTTTTCACTAAAAGCAAGTACTGAAGTTTAATACACAGTTTATATTAAAGGACTGGTATCATGAAATTTTCAAAATTTCATTTTTGTCGTTTTCTTGTAGTTTTAAGTTATAAAAATTAATCATGATTAGATTTTGTAGTAAAAAGTGTTTTTGTCCCCTGTATATTCCGAGCTAAAAAACAAATAATTTATTCCTCATAATTAAGTGACGTCATTGGAGAAGTTTGCTTCTAAATAGAGTTTTCGTTACAGCAAGTCAACTGTTCTTGTTAAGAAACATATTATCGAAATATATATTAAATTAGTTATTTTATTATTATGGTTATTTGTGCTGCTGGTTGTGACAGTGATTCAACCAAAAATCAGAAAGTAAGTCTTTTTCGTCTTCCAAAAGATGGAAAGCTGAACAAAATATGGGTTGATAAATTAAAAAGAACAAACCTTCCTGCTGAGAAAAATATTCGTGTCTGTCATAAACACTTTGAAGATCCTTGTTTTGAGAGAGATTTGAAGGTAAGTTATAATATATTCATTATAATTGTTATTTTAGGTATGAATTTAAAACAACACTTGCCCTTCGTTTTTTTTTATTCTCCCAGTTTTGTAAATATTTTCTTAGCGTAGTAACTTTGTGTACAATTTTTTTCCTTTCAAGAAATATGTATGATCTTTTACCAGCACGTGCAACGCCTAATAAGTTTCCCCGATTATGCTCCAAATAAAACGTACAACTTACAATTTTTTATTTAGAATGAGTTGCTAAATCTGCCAACGCGAAGGTATCTAAAACCTGATGCTATACCAACAATATTTTCACACTCGAACATCGTTAAAAAAAGGTTATCTAGTTTTCATAGAGAAGAGTCTTCTGCCAAGAGACAGGTAGTTTGACTTCACCTTGATAAATAAATCTGAACTTGCAAAATCATCGTTATATTGAGACTATATTTTACATTTCAGATTGTTGAAAATGCGTGTGAAATCCATTCCAAACAAATTCTCGAAAATCAAGAAAAAAACACGATCGCTGTTCAATATGAGCCTGTTGACCTACAAAGTACATCTACTCAAACTGAAACAGTAGCTCAATGTGACAAAGAAACACCAGCAGACTTTGAAATCCTGGATCACAAAACATCGTTTTCAGACACATCCTCGTCGTCAAATGAAGAACTGGATACTAGCTTTCATATTTCTGATATAGAAACAGATTTTTCCTCCAGAGAGTTTAAGTGCTATGAAATTTCTTACTAATCTCGAAGTGAGGAAATTAGCTGGTGTTCTTCCTAAGAATACCTACGTATTTGCTTGTACTCAATCTAGTGATTCTCATGCGAGTGGATGGCATAGTATTAATGACATACTTAAAAAACTTTCTTTGAAGGGAGCAATAAATGCTACCAAAAATAGACATAGGGTAGCATCACTATTAGGAAAGCTCCAACTTTCAGAGAAAGAGAAAGATCTAGTATTTAAGCACTTTGGGCATTCAAAATTCATTAATGAGAATGTCTATCAAGCAGCATCAGGATCGCTGCAGCTGCAGACCACTGGAAAGAGGTTATTACAGATTCGCTCCGGAAAAGATGTTTCAACCAATGCTTCGACAAGCATTGAAACTTCCAGCGATTTAAATTCCATCAAATTATATGATATCCAGGAGGAAAACAAACTAAGTAAGGTAAGGAAATAGTTTTATTTCACCAATTCTCTTCAAAACACAATTTCAGAGTTGGAAAGATTGTTGTTAAAAAGCTAATCATTGTATTACCACTTAGTTTATCTGATTTAGGTGGTCCAAAAACGTAAGCAAGATTATTCTGCTAGTTCTACAGTTAGTAAAAGTAAGACACTGATAGTCCTGCAAAGAGTTCAGACAATTAGTATTTATTGTTAATGGAGTATTTATTTTGTATTTTTCAATAATGAATCTAATCTTTACGTTTCCGAAGTTGAAGAAAGTTCTAGTAAAAAATTGTATCCACGAAGGGGAACAGCAGCAAAAGGTCTTCTTTTAATTATTTAGACTATATGGTTTTACTTTTCAACGGAAAGTTACATATAACTTTTTTGTGTTCTGTTTTAAGATAAGCAAGATTATTCTGTTAGATCTACAGTTAGTAAAAGTAAGACACTAATAGTCCTGCAAAGAGTTCAGACGATTAGTATTTATTGTTAAAGGAGTATTTATTTTGTATTTTTCAATAATGAATCTAATCTTTACGTTTCGAAGTTGAAGAAAGTTCTAGTAAAAAATTGTATCCACGAAGGGGAACAGCAGCAAAAGGTCTTCTTTTAATTATTTAGACTATATGGTCTTACTTTTCAACGGAAAGTTACATATAACTTTTTTGTGTTCTGTTTTAAGATAATAAATTATGTAATACTGATGAAAGTGACGAAGACCCGTTAAAGGCCTATGAAGATCAATTGAGTGATAACAATGACCGAATTATTATTATTATTATTATTATTATTATTATTATTATTATTATTATTATTATTATTATTATTATTATTATTATTATTATTATTATCAAATGTTTATACAGGATGGTTCATTCAGTCGTATAATACATAAATATATTTACACTGTTTTCAAAGAAGTCCTGTTAAATAAAAGGATAAATGTAATTATATGCAAAATAAGTTAAGTGTTTTATTTATAAATATACAGAAGTTATAAACTTATAAACTTAGGAAGTCACACGAGCTCGTAAGATCATAAACTTATATGATTTCCCTATTTAAAGTTTATTTAGTAAAATCTTAAATTTTGAAAAATCTTTCTCAATTCGAAGCGCTCTTGGTAAATTGTTAAATGTCAATGCTCCTTGAAAATAAAAAGAGGACCGAGCAGCTTCTAATTTCACCTTCGGAACTCGTATCATATGACCATTGTTTCGTGTGTTTATTTTTGATTCCAAAATTTCGAAGTAGTTCTCAAAGTTTTTAATTGTACTTCCGTTAATGCATCGATGAACATAGGTAACTACTCGTTTCATTTTAATTTGCTTTGAAGATGGTATTGTTGAAAGTGTACCAACAATTTTCTGGGCTCGTCGTTCTAGTGCATTTGTTTTATCCTCAAGAGTAGCTGGTATCGTTCCATACGTCGCTAACGAAGCTACGAAGCTGAAACAAGTGAAAGCGGAAGTGAAATTTCAAGCAACGAAGGAATGACTGGAAAAAAGAAGAAGACCAAGAGGAAACAGTTGAAAAGTCCTAGTAAGAATTATTTATTAAGGAGAGAATGATTTTTTTAAATAAACTATTTAATACATTTTTACTTATTTGTCGTTGTCCACCTGTAAGGTTTTGACAGTACCCAATATCAGCAAAATTTTCCAGTATAATATTTCTTTATTTTTAAATCCCTGAAGGTGACAGTTGGGAAGGTTTATTATGCTACCTTAATGTGACATTTATTCTTTCTCATTGTTCACAGTAATAAGTTTATGAAATGTTTCCATTTCATTTTTATCAGAAGCCGTGGAATGAAACTTTTTTTAAAAAGACTTAAAAAAAGCTTCTTTTTTTTCTTTTTATAAAATTATTTAACTTAATGGATAACCTATTTTGGTCTTTTGACTGGTACAAATTTTTTGAAACTTAGGGAAATACAAACAAACTCCATATGTTAAGTATTTTTCCACTACAATCACTATGTACTCACTGTTTATGAGGGAACTCGTGAACTTACACAATAGGGAGGGCCTCTACAAGTGATTGAAGTTATTGGAAGATTGGAAGATGAGTGCTGTCGATTTTAAAGTAAAGGGATTTTTGTCATGGAGATGATTTTAGGATACGTCAGGAAGACAACTTGATTGGCTGGCGCATTAATATAAAATTTACACAAACAATACGAAAGTTTCAAAGATGTCTCTTGTATAAATGTCATATGACAAAGGAACAAAGATAAACATTAAAGAAACTGCAAAAACTGAACTGACGCTTGACATGTTCTCTCTATAAGGTCACTGTCAAATGTGTAAAACCCCTCCATGAAAATGGTTATAGAGATGTTTCTATAAAGAATTTCACCGAAAATCTGGGATATTTCTAGGTATCTGAAAAAGATGCAATAATTAAACTTACAGTTTAAAAGGTTCAATGTGGTGTAGTTTTTTGGGTTGAAACATGGAATTAAAATGCAGATGATTTTATTCGAAATATTATTAGGTTGATGTAATTTGATCTTCTTGTAATCCTACTGAAAATAAATTTTGTTTGACTCACTTTTGTCATTATCTTTTGCAAATGTTTTTCATCGAATGTCCTATTTCGCTATTGCGATATTCAAGCCACGAGGCTTCTAGTATAAACTTTATCTATTTATCGCAGCAGATAAATAGCTCTTAACGCCATAACATAAAACACCGATCATATCGTAATAAGTATTGACTGACTTACATAATTTTTTCGAGGCTTTGTTAGTTTTGTGGACGCTTTTACCTAATCATAATGTAATGTGATAATTAAACTACATGGTAATGTATTTAGAAAATACTGAATCAAAGAGAACTTATCATGCCTGGTCAGATGACAGTAAATCTGCATTTGAGGAAGAATTTGCTTATTACCTTAAGCAAGATCGTCGCTACCCTGGTGAGGATTTGGTCAAACTTTGATATAGCTTCCTTGTTTCCTTTTTGTTTTGTTTCTATTCTTTTGTTTGTTTTTTCTGTTCATTCTTTAGGGCGGAAACAAATGGAGAGCTTTGCGGCACGTTTCAGCTTGAAATATATTCAAGTCAGAAAGTTTTAAAGAAGCAGCTTGAAATCGATTGTTGATTGATTTTGACCAAAAACTTACATTGACTTTGTTTCTTCTAGTTAATATTGTTTAACCCCTCAGATACAATTTGTGACATTGCCATGTGGGTATGGATCATCTTCCATTTTGTTTGTTCAACAAAGAAGACCCACCCAACAGTTAATACAAAACTTCCAATTTGCGAAAAATTAATAGTATTTAAACTGCTTTTGGTGAAACTTTATTTTGTTCCCTAAAAGCATCAGCTTGTTGTATTTTATTTGGTACGATTAAAATTATGCTCTAGTGAAATTGTTAACTGATTTCTTTATAAATTCTCCCATTTTCTGTGGTTTGTAATCGTTCTTGTAGTTTCAAACAACAGAAATTAATCACATGAACCAGTTATCAATTTTGTTCAGCCTGAGGTTCACTGCAACTGAAATTTTTCCCTTTCTTAGAAAAAATGTGTTATGATGGAGTTGGTAAATTTGATAACCAATTTTTAGTTAATATTCTTACTTTTATATCATCAGGAAAGAACTGCTTATCTTGCATTATGTTATGTTTCTTTATTTTTCACCTGGCCAATTTGTCGTCCCAATTCATTTATTGATGTGACATACATACAACTACCACAATGCGATGCAAACAGAATCTCTTAGTCTCAATTGCATAATTAAAGGCTTTATAAACTAACCTAGCTAAAAACGAACGAACGCGAAAACGAGTAAGTAGGAGTATTGGGTAGTGGTAAATATATGTTTTGTCATGTAATATGAGAGATATCAGTGAACATTTATGATGTCAAAATTCTAGTTTATTAATCGCTAACTATTCCTCGGGATCTTCTGATGAATACTGGTGAAACTTGAACACCACTGTGAAATAACTGTACGGTAGTAGAAAACGGTTACCATTATGTGGGAATATATAAAATATTATTAACATATATGGACCACATGCTAACCTGTTTGTCTATACCAACTGACGCTAAGGTGACATATTTACCGTTGCCCTAGGGTTGATCTAAAGATATTTTTTCTTTAAGGTGACAGAAAAATAAAAAAATTACATTAAGGCGACAAAAAATTTCAATCTTCAAGATTTTAATTAAGGATGAGTATCAAAAGGAAGCGCTAATGGCATTAACCTTCAAAACCTGAAGAATTTTGTATTTAGAGTTGTTTTGGCATGAAAAATACTATGTCACCTAAAGGATATTTTTTAGCTACTGTCACCATTGAGTTGAAATAGGACTCCTCGTTGGTTACACGCTTCATAACTGCATTTGCATACCTTCTTGGTGCGTCATTGACATATCTATACAGGAGCACAGAAAAAATTGAAAGCTATTTTCTGGAACAAATGAAATAATAACTAAGTCATTATATATATATATATATATATATATATATATATATATATAACTATTATCCTACTTAAAGTCGACAAAACGCTATAAAAATATCAACCTTAGGTCGACAGCTTCGTTAAGTGGACAAAATTGTGTCGACTTAAGGATTTCAGGCACTTTTTCATAGAGCCTCTTTGATGATAACGATTCCTTATCGTCAATTCTTAAAGTTAGATTCGCCTTTTCGTTATTTTTAATTATATCATCTAAATAAGTCATTGTCTTTGTAGCAGATAACAATTTGAAAATTTTTAACTATATATTTCGCTATGTCGACAGGTAACGGAAATATCACCTTTAAGTCGACATCGAATTTTTCCTTTTATTTTCCTTCGTTGATGCATAAATATTTGTTCTTTTGCCGCATAATTTGATGAAACAGAAAATGAACAAACCGGATTGGCTGTTTTATGAAATTTATTCTTAATTATAACTTGAAGATAAATTAATACAAAAAATTATTCAAATAAACAAAACGAAACTAAGTCCGAATAAATTCATTGTGATGAAAAATCTTGGATTAGATTCAAACAAACACAACAAGAATTTTATAAAAACTAATATTTCGATTTACAACGAAATCATCATCAGAGTGTTGTTACAAAAAGCTATCAAACGAATTTAAAATAAGCACAATTCCTTAGAGGCCATGAGTCCGGAGTTTAAAGTTGGACGAGTCTGTTTAATGTATAAAGCTTCTTTTATCAGTAATATGCTCCAATTATCACTTTTATCAATGACACGTATGTTCTGCTTTACTAAGTTGATATGTGACGAGCGGATATCATTCGCTTCATTAGATGATTTCACGTTATGGAATAACTCATCATGGAAGTTCAAAATTCCGTTGATATGATTTACACCTGTGCAATTATCAATATGTTTGCGGACAGCACTATTTCCATCAAACCAAGCATGTTCTAAAATGCGTTCATTCAGGGTTCTTTCAGTTTTACCGATATACTTTTGTTGGCAACCAGGGCAAGAGAATTCATACACGACTGAAGAACGGCACAGCAACGGAATACGGTCTTTTGTATTCGTGAAAAAATCAACTTTCGTTGTGTCATTCAGCAATTTAAAACTGATAGAGACATCCTTTTTGCAATTGCGTCTGATCTTTGCTATGCACGATTTGGCCAATGCTATACTTATGTCACCAAGGTAAGGAAACCTGAACCAAATAACGATAGATGAATTGTTATTTTCCAAAGACTCAGTTGACGAAGGCTGTTTGTTCAATAAACGGTGTATTATTGAATTGCTGATACGTTTAGGAAATCCATTCCATGATGCAAAACGTTTTATTGATGTGATTTCCGTTGGAAGTTTATCAGGTGAACAAATACGTAACGCCCGATTGACTAAACTACGTATCCAGGCTGTTCGAAAATGCCAAGGTACGAAGCTATTGAAGTTCGTATATAAACCAGTGTTTGTATCTTTCCTAAAAATGGTGATACCATCCGGGCATAATTCTAAATCAAGGAAATGCGGAACAACATCTTGAAAATAGTCAACAGTGAAGCGTAAACTTGGAGTTCTTCAGTCGTGTATGAATTCTCTTGCCCTGGTTGCCAACAAAAGTATATCGGTAAAACTGAAAGAACCCTGAATGAACGCATTTTAGAACATGCTTGGTTTGATGGAAATAGTGCTGTCCGCAAACATATTGATAATTGCACAGGTGTAAATCATATCAACGGAATTTTGAACTTCCATGATGAGTTATTCCATAACGTGAAATCATCTAATGAAGCGAATGATATCCGCTCGTCACATATCAACTTAGTAAAGCAGAACATACGTGTCATTGATAAAAGTGATAATTGGAGCATATTACTGATAAAAGAAGCTTTATACATTAAACAGACTCGTCCAACTTTAAACTCCGGACTCATGGCCTCTAAGGAATTGTGCTTATTTTAAATTCGTTTGATAGCTTTTTGTAACAACACTCTGATGATGATTTCGTTGTAAATCGAAATATTAGTTTTTATAAAATTCTTGTTGTGTTTGTTTGAATCTAATCCAAGATTTTTCATCACAATGAATTTATTCGGACTTAGTTTCGTTTTGTTTCTTCTTAAATTGTCATACGGACCCAGATTCTGGTTAAATCTCCGAAATGATGACGTTAATATTTATAATAAAGCTGTTATAGTCGAGCGTTTAATCAAGAAGTTACGAAAAAATGAACTAGATGTGAAATTCCTCGTTACTTGTAGAGATTCTGATATCTATCCAAAATTCACAAGATGGAAAAACGTCAAGAACAATCCGCGGAATGATAGAAGAAAGTTTTATCGTCGTATACTTGTTGATGAAATTAACAAGAAACAGAAGTTGCTGAAGTCGTTACGACGGGAGGTTGATGATGCAAAATCATCTTTGTATGGTTCCATGACTTACATGAAAAGCTTTGTTTTGAAAATATCCATTAATCGTTCTGTTTATAAGTATGAATCGAAAGTGAAACACCGTCACCAGAACAAACTCAACAACTTGCTCAGTGAAAAGAATGAGGAAGAAGGGATTATGAATAATCCAAATACCACCATCACGAATTTGTCTAGTCATATTTTAACTTCTGATGAATATAGTGCACTACAATTTGGACTTAAACATGGCCTTGCTACATCGCCTAAACAAAATGATGTTCTAGCTTATGCTGAAGATATTTGGGATCAGATTTGTAAATCTGATATTTGCCGTAATGATATGTATTCCAAAGCTCGTGTCAAAAACTCTTTGCGGGGTTTTGCTTTCAATTTAATCAATCTAGATGACCAACGTATATTTAAAGACAAGCGTACCATCAGGACAGTCAATGAATTGAGAAAACATGTGGTTATTTTGAAGCCCGATAAGGGTAATGGAGTTGTTTTAATTGACACTCAAGATTATAAAAACTCATTACATTCGTTGTTTAGTGATAAGTCCAAGTTTGTGAAACTTGATGAAGATCCAACCTTGAAACGTTTGAGTTCTCTTCAATCATATTTTAGGGAATTATCAAAATCCGGTGAACTTAGTGAGAAATGTTATAAAGATATAAGACCAAAGAATGCAAGACCAGGGAGAGCCCATGGCTTACCTAAGATCCATAAAACCTTTACAAATATACCTAAATTTAGACCTATTATCGATACAACTGGTTCTGCGTATTACTCAGTTGGAAAATACTTAACGAACTTATTGAACCCATTAACTGCCAATCAATACACCATAAAAGATTCTTTCGATGCTATTGATAGGATACGGTCTATCCCGGACAATCTTTTCACAAATGGTTACGTTTATATTTCGTTTGATGTGGAGTCATTGTTCACCAATGTACCACTAAAGAGAACTATAGATATCATTTGCAAACGTATCTACCATGACAAGTTATTGAATACTACTTTGAAAGAAAAGTCATTAAGGAAGCTGATATTTGACACTTGTACCAAAACTGCTTTTCTGTTTGATGATATTGTGTATGAACAAAAGGATGGTGTTAGTATGGGCTCCTCATTAGGTCCAGTCCTGGCTAATATCATAATGACGGAGTTAGAGAAGTATGTTATAAATGATTTAGTTAATGATGGTGTCATTAAATTCTATGGTCGATATGTTGACGACACTCTACTTGTTGTAAAACCTGCAGACGTTCCACGTATTCATGAACTGCTTAATAAATTCGATCCAAGTTTACGCTTCACTGTTGACTATTTTCAAGATGTTGTTCCGCATTTCCTTGATTTAGAATTATGCCCGGATGGTATCACCATTTTTAGGAAAGATACAAACACTGGTTTATATACGAACTTCAATAGCTTCGTACCTTGGCATTTTCGAACAGCCTGGATACGTAGTTTAGTCAATCGGGCGTTACGTATTTGTTCACCTGATAAACTTCCAACGGAAATCACATCAATAAAACGTTTTGCATCATGGAATGGATTTCCTAAACGTATCAGCAATTCAATAATACACCGTTTATTGAACAAACAGCCTTCGTCAACTGAGTCTTTGGAAAATAACAATTCATCTATCGTTATTTGGTTCAGGTTTCCTTACCTTGGTGACATAAGTATAGCATTGGCCAAATCGTGCATAGCAAAGATCAGACGCAATTGCAAAAAGGATGTCTCTATCAGTTTTAAATTGCTGAATGACACAACGAAAGTTGATTTTTTCACGAATACAAAAGACCGTATTCCGTTGCTGTGCCGTTCTTCAGTCGTGTATGAATTCTCTTGCCCTGGTTGCCAACAAAAGTATATCGGTAAAACTGAAAGAACCCTGAATGAACGCATTTTAGAACATGCTTGGTTTGATGGAAATAGTGCTGTCCGCAAACATATTGATAATTGCACAGGTGTAAATCATATCAACGGAATTTTGAACTTCCATGATGAGTTATTCCATAACGTGAAATCATCTAATGAAGCGAATGATATCCGCTCGTCACATATCAACTTAGTAAAGCAGAACATACGTGTCATTGATAAAAGTGATAATTGGAGCATATTACTGATAAAAGAAGCTTTATACATTAAACAGACTCGTCCAACTTTAAACTCCGGACTCATGGCCTCTAAGGAATTGTGCTTATTTTAAATTCGTTTGATAGCTTTTTGTAACAACACTCTGATGATGATTTCGTTGTAAATCGAAATATTAGTTTTTATAAAATTCTTGTTGTGTTTGTTTGAATCTAATCCAAGATTTTTCATCACAATGAATTTATTCGGACTTAGTTTCGTTTTGTTTCTTCTTAAATTGTCATACGGACCCAGATTATTCAAATAAAGTACGAAAATTTTCGCGCAATATCCAATTTTCAAGATGGAGGATGTCAAGTCTTACAACGTTAGGGGGAGGCAGGAGAAGGAAAAGTGGGAGCAATGGCTAGGATCCGGAAAGGATCCTAACTATGTTGAAATTTATTATTTCAACGACGAAATTGGTAAGTTATTGTTGCGGTAGTAACTTTTAGCATTGGCTTTAACAAATTTGTTGAGCATATTCCAAGTGAGTGCGCTACGACCGAGTGTGCAGCAGCGTCATTTCATATAATGTTTATATAGAAAACGTATATATATTTGAAATTTTAGATTATTTTAGATTATTTTTATCTTTCATTTTTTTCTATACTAACAAACCCTTATTTAAAATTCCATTCTTGTAAAGTAATGTATAGCTATATATAGTGTTTATTGGGCTTATTTGTAGTTCACTCCCCTAACTACTGGTCTGTTCTATAAACCTGCAATTTTAAAAGAACAATTAATTCTGTTTGTTAATCATACTTGCAGGACAGAAGAGCCACTTTGGGAGTGAACTGCAATTAAGCTGTTTATTGATAGCTATGATGTCACTCCAGCTTGGTTCCAGATGTCTATTGTTTTTTGCTGACAAAGCTATAAATCAACAACCAGCACTGCTACTAAGATGAATTTTGTTTCTAATAATGTCCAATAAAAACTGTTCCATTTAATGAAATTTCAGTTCCCTTGGAGACGAGGAGTTCTTCATTTATAGTGTTGTTAGCAAAAAGTATAGAAGCCTGGAATCAAGTCAAAGTAACAATGGAAACTAATTTTGTTAATGTTTCAACATAAGCAGATGTGCGTCACCCTGTAAACAAAATTCTAGCAGTATATCACTTCACTAAAATTGCCTGAGTTATTTACATTTTTGTAGGTCAGCAACTTTGTCCTGAGCATTGTGATATCACGTTGCCATGGAGATCAAATTTTAAAAAATAACTTTAAATTGCAATATGATTTTTCAAAAATTTTAAAACTGACTTTCACCATCTTTGAAATTCTTTTAAGTGGTTGAGAAAAATCTATCTTGATTTTTTTAGTTTACTGCCCCTTTAAGGATAATAAAGGTCTACAACATTACACAGTTATGGAAATCTCTCGAAAACGATCTTGTTGACACTGAAGAAAGAATATTTTTGATAAATATTTTCTTAAAAAAATCACAACATCATACACAATAATTATGAACCATGTGGAGCACTTCAGACTATTTTAGCTTAAGCTTTATTTTGAGCTTAAGAAACGGAGATAAAAAGCAATATCAGGGTAAATTAAAACTATCAGATGGAACTCCTGCCTGATCTGTTTTAGTTGTGGAAAGGTTTGAGATTTGATGTAAGATTGCTGCCACATGTTGGATTGACTTGTACCACTACCTGATCAACACACATTGCGGTTTGACACAGCGATCCCTTAAAGTGTATTAGTCCTTAGAACTTATAACTTCTGTGTTTTGATGTTCAACTTGCAAGCTTGCACTCAACTAGAGTAGAACAAAGAAGCCTGGATAAGCAAGTTGTACGAGTGGAAAAAATCTAGACAGTGTGCCATTGTTGTACCTTCGGTGGTAATAAACTTTAAAAAGTATTGATCGTCTTTTTACTGAAAGATTCATTGCTCTGGTTGTTATCATGTTTCAAAGCCTATTTGATGTTCACTTTTACTTGGCGAATACTTTTAATTTCTTTAACTTTTTCTTGCCTACATGTATTGTTAAGTTGGTTCATACACTCGTTTTCTGAGAACTGAAAGTTATAAAATACTTTTTAGTGTTATCCATTGCAAGTTATTAAATTTTATGTTGAAAACTAGCTGTTGATGTTGTTGAGAGACAATCAATTACGATATTGTTGTCAAGCCTCGAAATAGCGGTTGGACATCAGACATTGTACGACCCAGGCGTATAACTGTCCGATTGAAATCAATTTTGGTCTGACTTTGTCTGGCATGTTTTCATGCGATAATTTATTTTGTAAATACTGCCATCGTTATTGTAAAGCAAATAAATGTAGGTCTGTGATTTTAAATATTTTAATTATTTCAATTTCAGTTATCAGAAATCAATTAAAGGACTTGAATGATAATCTTTCAATCATAGATCAATTTCGAATCAAAATGAAATTAACAAAAAATTGTGCAATCTTTTTAATTCATTCTTCTGCACATGCCACATAGCATGTGTGTTGATAATTAAGTATTTTCTTCTTTTCCATAAAAGCCAATTTTCACCGCACGATATTCAAACACTTCGTGAATAATATACATCGTAGAAATATATTACAAAATCAACAATATATTACAAAATTAACAGTGGCTAATACAGGAATTTTATGGGGGTGTCGGTCCGTTCGACTGAGCGAAGCGAAGGAGCAAACAGCTGGGGGTTTGGGAGGGTGGTGCTGTATTTTTACCCTTAAATGCTCTCTAGGAGGCCTAGTTTCAACCATTTCTAACTACCTTTTCAAGAACATATTACAGGGTACTTTCCTTTAGTTCATATCACCATCCTGAACTTAATTCATTAACGTTTGTAAAAACTTTTTTCTTCCTTTTCAAACTGTAGATGTAACATGAATAATTAATGAGAGCTTCCTGTTTAAGTTTGATCGTCAAACAATGAAAGGAAAAAAAACTATTAGGGCATAATAAAACTTACTAAGAGAAAGATTTTGTTTACGTATCTTTAAACTTAAAGCTTAGTTTCCATACGACTGTATTTTGCAGTCGACTGCAAAATACTCAAGAGCATTTTGCAGTCTACTGCAATTTGATTTCCATGTGACTGCATTTTGCAGTTGATCAAAGAGTAAAAGGAGCGCAGAATGATATGATATGAAATGATTTTTTGATACTCTTCTGATATCAAAAGTATGGCTGCTTTAAATATAAGACTACTATTACTTCAACAATTACGATTAATTTTATTTTATTCTCATCGAAAATATCAACAAAACCGAAAAAAAAAATATAAGAAAATGTGGGTACGAAAACTGTTCGAAGAAAGAAAGGAGAAAGGACTTTTTAATATTTTGATTAAAGATTTAATGCTTTTTGACAAGGAATATTTTTTCAAATCCTTTCGAATGACTACAACAAAGTTTGAAGAACTTCTGTCATGGGTTGCTCCGTTCATTTCTAAATCCTCGAAAGTACGTGATGTAACATCGGCAAGTGAAAGACTGGCTATCACTCTGTGGTATTTAACAAGTGGAAATGCACAAATTACTATTGCAAGTAGTTTTAGGGTCAGTCCTACTACAGTTGGTAGAATAATTCGTGAAACCTGCGATGCAATCTGGAATCAAATACAATCACGGGATTTTCTTAATGTCCCGAATACACGCCCTAAATGGAAACGTATAGCAAAAGATTTTGAAGAAAGATGGAATTTTCCACATTGTTTGGGGGCTATTGACGGCAAGCGTGTCGTTATGCAAGCACCAGCAAGAAGTGGCTCCGAGTATTTCAATTACAAAAAAACACACAGCATAGTTCTACTTGCTGTGTGCAATCCTAAGTACAAATTTACATTACTAGATATTGGAGATGCAGGTCGACAAAGTGATGGAGGTGTTTATAAAAGTAGCAACCTTGGTTTTGCTATTGACAATGACACAATAAACAGACCACCAGCCGCTCTATAAGCGCAGTAGCAAAGAGTACCCGTACGTCTTTGTTGCAGATGACGCATTCCAGTTAAAACCGTATATGTTGAAACCTTTTTCTAGGCTTGACTCCTGCATTAATCGAAAGATCTTTAACTACCGCTTATCTAGAGCGAGAAGATTAATCGAGAATTGCTTTGGTATCGCCGCTGCCAGGTTTCGTATCTTTCGTAGGCCAATCATCGCTGAAGTTGCTAATGTTGTTGCCATAACAAAAGCAGTCGTTGCCTTGCATAATTATTTGATGATTTCTCAAAATCAATCTATTGATAAAAGCTACTGTCCGCCTGGTTTTGTAGATGATGACAGATCAAACGGTAATATTGATTTGGGAGAGTGGCGAGATGAAGTGCAAAGTAATACTGGTTTACTACCGCTTAATCCAATTGGTTCAAATAATTACAGCAGACAAGCTCAAGACGAGAGAGAAGATTTCATGGCCTATTTCAATTCAAAAGAGGGAGAAGTGAATTGGCAATGGGACTACATAACTCGAACGATAGATCGATTTGATGAATTGTAATATGCTACAATTAAAGACCACTTCACTTTATCAGCAACAAAGAAAATTCTTACACAGAGACCTAATACAAATTTCTGCTCTCATCAATTTTCCAAGTCCTTGAATTTCAATTCAAAAAACAATTTTTGAATTTCCATTTTGGCTATCCAGTTATCCTTTTCTGACAATCGTTTCAGGGATGGATAAAGACTTTTCAAAAATAACCAATCTTCATCTTCTTCATTCTCCTTGTTATCCTGAACTATTGCCTTGGTAGCATCACTAACTTCCTTCATCACAGAAGCAAATTGAGAGTCCATACTGTTACTTTCTGATGTTCTTTTTCTTTTGGAGCTTGGTGTTTTAGTGTTGGTTTAAGGATTTTCAACCGGGCTTGGGAGTGATACTTCGCTATCAACTGAGATTGATACTGCAGGTGATGGTGATTCCAAAAAAACATTACTTTCTGTTTCTTTGCTCGTGACTTTTTCCTGCAAAAATTGGAGATGGTTGAAATATTTGCACTTGGGCAATGTGTGGGAGGCTGCACCAGACTTGCTCATCTGCCCTCGTCTATAATTATCTCTTATTATAATTATCTCTCAGGTTCTTCCATTGCCCTTTTAAGAATGTCACTAAAAAAGGAACAAATTTATCTAAGTGCATTCTTTTAAAGCACCAACATTGTGGAGAAATGTTTTCTTTGACGTGAAATTTGAAGTAGTGTGTGCTGTTTGCGTAGGATCACAAATCATATGTATGTATATAATATGTATTTTGAATATCAAACAAATAATACATTCAAGCTTTGCATACATAAAATGAGGTAGAACTTATATATTTTCTTGTATAAACTACTGGTCACAATAATAATACAATAATACACTTTCGGTATGCTAAATAACACAATAATACACTTTCGGTACTAAATCATTTGATTGATTTCTTATATAATAAAAAAAATGTCACAAACATGTTAATTTTAGTCAAGTTAGAAATATTTATTATCAGAGTAGTATAACGAAAAATGGGCCCTGAAATGTGGCTTTAATGTCAAAGTATATTAGATAAATAGACAGAAAGACAGATAGAGATACAATGTTTTATAGCCAGTTGACCCAAATCACAAAGCAGCACAAGATAAGATTCAGTTATGATAATATTACTTAGAAATACTCAACTTACCAGGTTTTCCAAATTTTTTAGACAACTCCTCCCAGGAGTTATTTCGCATTGTAGAGTCATGGTGACCTTGTTTTGTGTTCCATAAACATGGATATGCCTCGATTTCGGTGATAAATGTTTCCAAATCCCATTCCAATAAAACATTGGCTGAGTTTTCATCCTCAACAACAAAACTAGAATTGTCAAAGCATTCTTGATTGTCATCCTCTCTTAATACAGAGGTATCAGTTGTACTCATAGTCTTTTGTACGTTTGCCTGTGGCCATCCTACGATATTATTCTCCTGCAGATAGCATTGGAATAATAATAAATTGTTTGCTATAAAATCATTTTCTTGGTTTTCAAAGCGTGCAGTGCTTTCTTCCTCAGCCATATTGAATTTGAAAAACGTGAAGCGACAAGTGACGTAATGTATACTATTTCTTTTCATCTGATTGGTTAAAGAGTTCGACTGCAAAAAAAACTTGACTGCAAAAGTAGAATGAATTCAACTTTTACGTCAAAACTCAATAGAAATATTTTTTATGAAATTATGTCAGGACAGCGGAAATTTGGTTTAACTGCGCATGCGATTTGAAAAACGTCGGCATTTTGCAGTTGACTGCAAAATGCAGTCCTATGGAAACTAAGCTTAATGCGTGCTTTTAGAATCATCATTAAGCATAATTTTACTCTTTTGAACTATTCGCCAGTGAAAGAAGCCTAAAGCGCGAGTTTTTAGATTTTCCATAAAATTACGTGTAATATGCTGATGTCACATATTAAACTAAATTAACCACCAAAAAAGGATAACATAACTGACTTTCAAATTAAAAATGAGAAAGCGCAAAAACACCACCTAAGTTGAAATTTTGTAATTGATTTTTTGAAGTATTTGAGTGAGTTTGCGAAGCCAATTTATGCATTTTATACAAATGAAATGAGGAAAATACAAAAAGCGATGAAAGTAAAAATGTATGAAATTGATTCATTCATTTTAAGCGCGAGATCAATCAATCTAAAGAGGCACCTATTTACTCTTATAATGAAGCATCTCAACATCTTAATTTGGGCGTCAAAAATAAATGTCCCCAAAATCGGTTTACCGATGTCCAGAAGATGCTGTATTATCCCCTGATTAATTAGCAGTGTTTCCATATTTGACAGATGAAAAAACTCTGAAAACTTACAAAACTTAACTACCTAAAGTGGATAAAACTTTGCGTGGATTTAATTTCACGGTCAACCAAAATTTTTGATTTGGCGTGGATTTAATTTCGCGGTGGATACCTTCCTGGAAAATTTCATGTGGATTTAACTTCGCGGACAAGCGGAACAAGGTAATTTTGAAAGAAAATCAAATTTTTAACATACTTTTATCTTATCTTCTAAAAAAGAACTGTTTACTTAACATTTATTTACAATAAAATCAAAAACATTTCTATTTCAACTTCTTGGTTTCTTCCTCATCTTCGTCTTCTTCACTGCTTTCGTCAACTTCGTCCTCCTACTCAAACTCACTGTCTGAATCAAAATTGGTTTTTTAGCTTTTTATCCTGCTTATCTCGTAAACAGAGAATATTATAAAAAATGATTAAAAATCATGTCTCTCCCTTACAAATACTCAAAAAATTAAGATTTTAAAAATTCAATTTCGCGTGGATTTAATTTCGCGGTCGGCCGAATTTTTATTGATTTCGCGTGGATTTAATTTCGCGTTTTTTTGCAAAATCCGCGAAAACCGCGAAATTTAATCCATGCGAAATTTTATCCGCTTTAGGTAGTTTTTAAATTTTGTTTTGTGCGTACAGTTGATCTTTAGTTTGTTTTTATTTTAAGAAATTAAAATGTCAGGTGTTCAATTAAATTAAATTTAATTCGATTAAAGCTTCATTCATTTTATTTGCGCAATTTTTTATACTGACCTAAGCGAAAAAGAATTTAAATAGGAAAATCTTCAAATAAATATTGCGTTTTATGATATTTATTTCAAACTATACACTCCCTGGTTTCAACTGCTTATTCAAATTAAGACGGAAAACATCCTTCAATGAGATTCAGTACAAACCACGCACTGGTTCGAAACGGAAACTTGCCACACTAAGTGATTGTAGCACGAGCGAAGAAATACATGATAGTTGAGGCACGAAACTATTTATTCTGACAAAAGATACTGTGTTTTTTTCTTGATTTGATAAAAAGCTCTTTGATAAATTGAGCACTATTACTCAAAAGTCAACGTATCAAAATACATGATATATGTTTTTATATGATTTATTTGGCTACGATAATGAATTATCAGGACTTTCTAGGTTTCTAATTTGTCAAGTCAAGTGTTTTTCTATGTTTCTTTGTTAGTGAGATGATTAAGGCAAAGTCGAAAGTTATATTGAAGAAAAAAGCTGCGGTAATAAGAGAAACTATAAATGAAAAATGTATAAAGAATTAGTCTCTCATCAAAATAACGTAATGTTTGTTGCTAAGTTGTTTTGTTTTTTGTTTTCCAAGTGAAAGTAAGTTTGTGTTATCAATAATTAATCAAATGTATATGTCAGAAAGTAATGATTATTTGATGTGCCCGACCAGAATTGAAATGTACTGGACATTTTGTCCGATAGTCCTCAAAGAATTATTTCGAGGGTTGGTTGTGGTATGCATATATTCTTAAGTTCCTACAATATTTTCACATTCATAGCTTTGAAATTTACCTGTTTCTATGCAGGGCTTGCGAAATATTTTTCAGACAACACTCGCTAGTGTAAAAAGTTTTCCATGATTATGTATGTTAATGTACAAATAATACGTAACAACTGTACTTCGTTTTATTGAAAATAAACCATGAAATTGTATATATAAAAAACAAAAGAACAACTATTCTTCATCTTCTTCATGATGCTACCATTTTTATTTGAAGTGATTATAAGACGGGAGAAGAACATTAAAATCTTTGCAATAAGTTTTTTTTACCAAACACAAACAAAATAACAACAACATAATAGATATACAAGTGAGCATTTTATGAATGTTTTTTGGCATGCCCATGGACATGTCTTGTGCCGCGTGAATTGTTAAGCCAAGTGTGATAATGCACTTTGATAGTAACTTGTCATGTTGAAAAAAAATTTTTCAAACACTTCACATATACACAATTTGAAATATTTTTTAATACATCATTGTGTGTAACATAAAAATGAGAGAAAAGTTTATCTTTAGTTTTTGTTTCAAATTATGATTCTTAAAGCATCTTATACTTGAGCAAGAATTTTCACCTAACACGGTTTTTAAAAAACTGTACAGCTATAAGATAGCCTCTGTTCCTCATCAGATAATGAAATATTTAAAACATCTGTGAAAAAAACTTGAAGTTAATGAAGTTTTTAGAAAATTTCAAGTAATAGTATTCTAAAATGTATTCTAAACGTAATTTTCAAGTTCATGCATATTTTTTACTTCATTTTTGTAACGTAAAATAGTTGCTTGGCTTTAAGATGTGATATCAATAGACTGGGTGAGGAAGATGATAGAGATCTTCATTTTTGTATTCCTGCATAAGCAAGGAATACTTTGAAACTGTGTTTCGTTTTTTTTTTTTCATCTTACTGTCCAAACCTAAGCATCTTTTTGAAAAATACCTACAAGAGTGTAGTCTTATGTATTTTTATACGGAACTTGTTTCATTTTAAGCTTAATCTCGGGCAAAACTTTCTATTATGTCATCATGATACTTTAGGGAATGTATTAAGTGAATTAAAATCTTTGAAAAAAGCATGCAAGAACGTGATGTTCTTAATAATGGCAAGGTTGTTGCTGCAGAGAAATAATTCTGGATCAGAAGAAGGTCATTCTGAATTTGTTTGGAAATCTTAAGTTATTTTATCTTAAGTCATTTTCTTGTTATTAAAATTATAATTAAAATCATTTTTGAAATGAAGTATGTTTTTCTTTTATTTTATTTTGAGTGATACATTTTCTGGTGTGTGTCTTATTTATATACAGGATAACTTAGACTAACAAATTGCAGTAATTCATTTTTGTTTGTAGAATTGCCTTTGATAACATCTGCCAATGTTTTGTGATTCAATGCTAATCAATTCTTTTGACCTCTTTCTGAATGTTTGAATTCTGAATTATTACTTTAGAGTCTGCTCATAGTCAGTCTATTAGCGGGGAATACATAGCAAGAGCTACTTGCTACTTATTATATCACAGCTTTGCTACATTGTTACATTGTTACATTTGTGAATCTTAGAAGTTACTACTTATTTTATGCGCAGAAAGCTGTTATGTCCGTTAAGGCTCTAGTTCATCTACTGTCCAAACCGAAGCATTTTTTAAAAAATACCTATCAAAGAGTGTGTAGTCTTATGGATTTTTATACTGAACTCGTTCTTTTCAAGCTTGATCTGCGGCAAAATTTGCTATTCTGTTATCTAAACTTTCGGTGCTCTTGGGAATAGACCATTTCGGAGTAATTGCGCCATATTTAATTTTTGTGTTTATGTTTCATAACGGAGGGCAAGTTGTACTTTGGACCCCGCATTTCTTGCAATTATCTATATAAAACTCATTGCAAGTAGTCACGTTATTTCGATTACCAACTTAGTTAAGCAAGAGCTTATTACTATAAGAAATGCAGGGTCCAAAGTGACTAACTTGCAATGAGTTTTGTAATACAGTTGACCCTCGTTTTAGCAAACTCTGAAGGGACCGAGCAATTTAGTTCCCTAAAACGAGGGATACGTTAAAAGTGTGCTTTCAAAGATTGGGTTTAAAATGCGTTGAAAGTGGGTTTTAATTGATTAACCATAATTTCCGTAATTTATCATGACCGAGAAAAACTGATAGTGGTCGTAATAGATAGATTTCAAGGTATCATTTCTCTTCAGACAGAATTTTTTTTATCCATAGTAAACAAAAGCTTGATTGAAGATCAAAATTCAAATTTCAAACGTCGATATGATTCGATTCTGTTGACTCGAAGCATTCAAGTTCTAAAATATGGTGCCAATTCGCTATTTCAAGAGAAAATTATGCATTGTGTTTAGATGTTTTTGTTCGATATAATGAGGAATTTTGTTAAAAGTGAGTTCATTAAATAGCGGTATTTTATAAAGGCTTTGATAGTCAAATTCAAGTGACCGTAACTTTTTGTTTGATATAATGAGGAGTTCGTTAGAAACCATGTCCACTAAAATGAAGGTCAACTGTAGATTACTGCGAGAAATGCAGGGTCTAAAGTACAACTTGCCTTCCGTTATGAAACGTAAACAGAAAAATTAAAAATTATAAACTTTTGCAAAAAGCATGCAAGAGCGTACTGTTCTTTATAATGACAAGGTTGCTAAATTTGTAGCAGCATGTGAGCTGCATATGTCATTTCTGCATTTCTTTGGAAATCTTACAGGCGTTTGCAGGAATACTACTTCTTTTGGCCAAATGAGCTCATGGTAAAAGTTCTAAATGTTCATAAGAACTATTCTATTTCTCTCTTGAGTCAAAAACAATAGATTATTGAGTGCTATGAGAACATTAGTGAAATAACCAAATTTTCAGAAAACTTTTATACTACATTACTGTCTAGTTAATGACTTTTGCACAGTTTCTGATATTTCATACAGAATCAATTTTTATCAAGTTTCACATGCATTTTTGCTTGTGCTTTGAAATTAAAGATATTGTCCTTTCATATGTTGTTTTGATTTCTTTCAAAATTAAATTTAGGCTACGGTGTTGTTGCTTCAAAACATATCCAGAAAGGCCAATTCCTGCTTGAGTATGCTGGTAAGAAAGATTGTTACCTTTTAAAATAATGGTATATAATGCATTTTTTGAAGCAGCAAGTCCTTAATTTTCAGTATTTTTCATGGTCTTGGTCTCCATGGTCTTTAAGAGTACTTATTAAGTGATTTATACATTGTCTGATCTACGGTGCATTACTGGTTGAGCTTTATGAATTGCTGGTTAAGTTAGATGTATTCAGAAATGATCTTTAAACACGCGCTTTTTTCTTAAAAAGACATGTGTAGAAGAGCCGTAAAGGCGCTACAACAAGACTTTTCGACTTTTAGTGCACCATCAAAATTTTTTTCAGGCGAGAGAAAATGCAGGGAAACAGACTAGAAAAAGAGCTATATAACCGGGGTTAATACAGGATTTGAATTTGAGCAGCGGTAGCCGCTAATTGAGCAAACAAATGCAGCTGTCGAAAAATGGTCTAAACTGTGCTCTATTTTAACATATTTTAGGTCTTTTTCGTTTCTTGTTATTCATGTCATAACAGATTTTCCTGTAGAAACGTATATTCTTCTAAAAAAATATTCAAAATATTCTTTGAAATTCGATCATGTGTGTTTACCTTCAACCATTTTTAATCCCCTTGTGTATATTTTGCAGAACCATTATAATGATTACCAATTGTTTGTTACCAGGAGAGCGTATATCAGAGAAGGAAGCAGGAATTCGTGAATTAAATTATAGCCAGTGCAATGAAGGGTGTTATATTTACTATAACATCAAGGGGATTGACAATACTCCGTTTTGGTAAGATTTGTTTCCTGAAATTTCCAGTTATATTGTCAAACCAAATTTTTGGTTTTTGATTTTGAAGTTCTTAAAATGTTTTAGTATTGATGCAAGTCATTCCAAACAGGCAGGGAGGTAACAATGATATGTTTTTTGTTCACAAAATTCAATTTCTTTTAAGTTCAGCATGTTTCCTTACAAATGATTGCCTGTTTCTTCAGATATGTTAATGATGCACCAAAAAGGCATGCAAATGCCATTATGAAACGATACAAAAATGGTAAAGATATTTTTCTAGCACTGTTTGCTTTAAAAGCAATCCAGCCAGGCACAGAAATCAGGTAAATAATTTTTGCGTACTGTAATCATTATTCATAGTGAAGTTTATAATGAAAATTGAAACTGAATTTATGTTTATCTTAAAGATACGATTATGGTGATACACCATCTCAAATGCCGTGGAGATTGCAGGTGAATATAAATAAGTGCTAAAAGTATAATGATCCCCTGTGGTAAAGCACAAATCATACAATTTTAAGCAGAAAAGTCTGTTTCAACAATCAATAATTAGAACTATAGTAGAATTTTAGGAACATAGTGTTTCCTGATGACAAATTTATGTTTGAATTTTTTTTACAAGATGAGCATTTCAACAGAAACTGTAAAAGACAATGTTTTTTCAGCAGTTCTAAAATAAGAAGTAGTTAATTTTTGACATTTCAGCATTTCTATGAAAATAGACTGAAAATTGCTAAAAACATAAGCAAAACAAGAAGAAAAGCAAAGCTGAAATAATTTTAGTCTATTGTTTTGATTATTTTGAAAAATCTGAGGTCAACACAGTGAATACCATTTCTTTATTCTTCTTTATTTTAAAGAAAGATAATTGGATTCCATTGACTGTAGAATATGCTGCTGAAAGTCGCAGCAAGGTAACAACTTTTTATTGTGGAACATGTCATTGATTATTGATTATTGATTATGAAATTTTCTGAGAATATTATAGACTATACATGAATAAAATAAAGTTCATTCTGTTTGCCTTGGTCACACATGTTTTTGGTTGAATTAAATAATGGGTTTTGGGTAAAGAAGACTTTACTTTTGCTTTTATCTAAACATATTTTTTTACTGTCACTTTCTCTTTGTTTACTTTTCAACTTCTATTCAATAGGGAACTGGCTTAGAGACTGCTGGGGTTAGTAAGTGTCCTACAGGACTTGATAACTTGCTGAAAGATGTTGACCAATATAACAGTGCAAGGGCTTTGGAAACAAACAAAGAGAATACCAGTGATAAAGCAATGAAGGTATGCATATCTGGATTGATTGCTATTTAAAGGTTAGCATGCAGTAAAATTCAGTTGGAAAATATCTCTTCATAATATTGTTATTATTCTCTGTTTACTTTTCAACTTTTCTTCAATAGGGAACTGATTTAGAGACTGCTGGGACTAGTAAATGTCCTACAGGACTTGATAACTTGCCGAAAGATGTTGACCAATATAACAGTGCAAGGGCTTTGGAAACAAGCAAAGAGAATACCAGTGATAAAACAATGAAGGTATGCATATCTGGATTGATTGCTATTTAAAGGTTGGCATGCAGTAAAATTCAGTAGGAAAATATCTCTTCATAATATTGTTACTATTCTCTGTTTACTTTTCAACTTTTCTTCAATAGGGAACTGATTTAGAGACTGCTGGGACTAGTAAATGTCCTACAGGACTTGATAACTTGCCCAAAGATGTTGACCAATATAACAGTGCAAGGGCTTTGGAAACAAGCAAAGAGAATACCAGTGATAAAACAATGAAGGTATGCATATCTGGATTGATTGCTATTTAAAGGTTGGCATGCAGTAAAATTCAGTTGGAAAATATCTCTTCATAATATTGTTATTATTCTCTGTTTACTTTTCAACTTTTCTTCGATAGGGAACTGGCTTAGAGACTGCTGGGGCTAGTAGATATCCTACAGGACTTGATAACTTGCTGAAAGATGTTGACCAATATAACAGTGCAAGGACTTTGGAAACAAGCAAAGAGAATACCAGTGATAAAGCAATGAAGGTATGCATATCTGGATTGATTGCTATTTAAAGGTTGGCATGCAATAAAATTCAATAGGAAAATATCTCTTCATAATATTGTTGTTTGATTTGCAGAACACAGTTGATGAACCATTTGATAAAACACAGCCACTAAATGATACTGGCTATGGAACAGAGATGTTGCAGGTTTAATTTTTGTTGTTATTGCTTTAGTTATTTGATGTGTATGTTTATTGTATTGCAGGCGTTTGTAATGTGTACTAAAGAGTAAGATAATGTTATACTATAGGAGAATGATTGTTGATATAGCATAAATTCTGGAATCAACAGAATTGTCACTCATACAGTTTAAAGTCTTGAACTCTTTAAACATTTACACTGTAACATCCTCTGAACTCTCTGAAGTTTCGATTGTGTGTATTAAATGCAACTGGTCCTTGTGTTGTTAATATCTTCTCAAATGTTTTAATCAAAAAGATAATTAATATTTCTTTTTTAATAGCATTTTCCGGATAAAGCAGATGCTGGAAGTGGAATGTCCAAGGATACTGATTCTCATGTGAGTTTTCACACATTAATGAATGCAAAACCTATGAAAATGAATTTTGTTTTCAAAAATGATATAGTGATCTTTTAATGATAATAAATTTCATATTTCACGTCAATGTCCATTGTATGTAAATGTAAATAATTATATTACAGCTTCGTTTATATCTTAGGTATAATCAACTTTAAGCCGACAGTAAATGTTAAAAAATCAACTTTAAGTCAGCAGTAAATGTTAAAAAATCAACTTTAGGTTGACAGCAGTGAATGTAAGAAAATCAACGTTAGGTCGACAGTAAATGTTAGAAAATCAACTTAAGATTGGCTTTGGTCTCTTAAATGTGAAAGAAATTACAGAATTTTAATAGATTACTGACAGTCTTGTTCTCTCCTATAATTTAGTTATGGTTATATGGCTATAAATAATGAAGAAACAGTTATACATATCATAAAAAATGAGTAAATGAGTAGACAAGTTTTGTTGATTTTTGCATTTTTGCATTTAAAAACTGATGCTTTGGCATTTACTGCTACAGACTGAGTATTTGTTGTTTTATTATTACATTTGGATTTTTTACAAAGATGGCTAACTCTGTACCAATACAAGAAAGTTTTCAATATTGTTTTTTATTTTTTATTCAAATTGCATTGATTATTCAATGCTTTTTACTAAATTCAGAGGTTATCTGCTTTTAAAGAAAGTGTTATATTTTTAAAAGGAGCTACAGCAGTCCTATGGCTTAACCATCCCAGTGGGCAAAATCTTTAAAACGTAACTGCAGAGAAGTGCAATTGTATCGAATTTCTATGTAAACTAGTGCGACCTTCTTTAAAAATGTACTCCTTCACAGTGTTTTTTCAAGGAATTTGCCCTCTGGGTCTTGGCATTTTCAAATTTCAGCAATATCAATCATTTTTAAATTTCAGACCTTTCACTTTTTGTAGCCCGATATACCTTAATTGTATTAATTTTCGCGCGATTTATTTTCACGCACCCACAAAAAATATATTTTCGCGCACCCAGTAAATTATAAAAAATATTTTGGCTTAAAGTAGTGGATAATGGGAATAATAAGCAACAATAAACAGATCAAGTTCAATGTTCTCTTTCAATTTTTCAACAATTCCTGACTTGCGCCAGCCATTTGTTACTATGTCAGGCTTTGATCTAATGTAATCATAGAACTATATTACCCATTTAGCATGGAGGGCCTTTACAACAGATATTCTCACATCAACATTGATTTCATGCGATCTTTTACCTTCATTCATTTGCTTGGTTATTTCCTCCGAGTACCGCCTCTTGCCGAAGAAAATCTTTACGACTTTTGTTTGCAGACAAGTCGAGTGGCTGAAAATCACTGGTCCAGCAATTGGGAACGCAACCATTTTCCCGTTTGATTTACAATTTCTTTAACTGGATCCGTCCATTGGGCTTTGAAAACATCGGCAATTAAAAGCCATGGACAGGTCAACTTGAGATCTTTTCGTTTCTTTTCAATGTATGAATGGGATGAAGACTTGTTCTAGAAAGTCTATGCTTGTCTTTTCATTGGCCCAATGATTTGCAGTCTGTGTCACGTGAAACTCTTGTAGAAAATTATACATAAGTCAGGGTGGCCACTCATACTGGAAAAACTGGAAAATACTTGAATATACTGGAGAAAAAAATTGATACTTGATTATACTGATAAATTTGGAAAATCTGGCATTCTACCAGTATATACTTGAAAATGATTAAAAAATACTTGATAATACTGGATTTTGATTAGTCACGAAAGATTAGCAACATAGCCAATTGTTTTCTGAATATAAATCCTTTCATAGAATTTACTAGATATGAAATTCCCTTTAAGAAAGCAAAACAAGTTTTTGGTGGGATTTCCCAACAGCCGGCGGAACAGTGGTCTGCTTTCTTTTGAGTAATTATGAAATACATTTCTTGCTTAATTTGCGTTAAAATATCAAAATTTTAAAAATTTGAGTCAAATAAAATACTTGAAAATTCAAAACATATGCTTGTAATTGTACTTGAATATACTTGATGTTTGGATCGCAAAATGAGTGGCCACCCTGTAAGTAAACTTCTGCATGTTTTACCTTGGTAAATGAGCTGAGGAGGGAGAAAATCGCCTGCCATTGTTACCTCTAATATTCCTGTTATTTGGCGATAGTCTGCTGTACCAGGAATTGATATTCTTGATGAACGTTTTTTGTCCAATGTATACTTACTAATTAGAACGAATGGTAGAGGAGTTTGATCGATGATGGCTATGTTGTGGGCTTTCACGATCTCATTGATACTATGATAAAATGTAAGTTCAGCCTCTGTTTTGAGCCCTGGTACCATTTTGTAAATCAAAATTTACGAAATTTACGAAAAGCTTCGCTACAGAATAAAATTATTTTTAACAATATTTTTTCTTTGTGTTGTATTTAAAGATCTTAATTAAAAAAAACTTAGTTTGCTCACCCAGTTTTGCCACTGTTTGAATTGACAGTAGCAGCTACTTCTTTGTTCACACTTTCCTCTTCGATAATTGTAAGTCCTTCTTCAGTTCACGCAATTTGAATTGCTTTTTCAATTTTCGATGAATTATGCTTAAAAAAATCATGTGACGTCATTTTTCAATCGCGCACAATTTAACAAAGAGACGTAAATGTAAACCAAAAAACACTTTATGCTATGTAGACACAATACAATGATATAAGATATGTCTCGTTTCAGAAACAATAGAAAACATTCGATTTTGTCTCGCTTTTTAACTTCCAGACTGCACTCTTCCACAGAACCATCTTCTATTATTTTTTAATGATGATAAGCACAATGATAAGCCTAAACACTACAGATTCTACAGTCTGATAGGCTTAAAACCACTGATATTTCGTATGGATTTAGCTTTGTCTGGAAGTATATTCCATAAAAGACTTCCTCGAAATAGAAACGACTGAATACCATATCGAGACGATTTACTTGGAGGGAGTGAGAGTAGATTAGCATTTCGAAGACTGTAATGGAATGTTTATGAATAAAAAGGGTTTGCATGAAAGTAGGACTAAGACTGTTTAGTGCTTTATATATCTCACAGAGAAGAAGAGATAAATGAACTTCATGTATACTCTTGACACCAGAGTTTTGCAACAAATCTTCATAGCTGCTATTAACACAGCTCCCAACGCACGTTTATGAATAGTAGTGATATGTTTGTAAGACGTTTTGTTGCAAAACATCCATGTGAGAGGGGCATAATTAAAAAGTGACATAATGTACGAGTTAAATATCAGCCTAAGTTGCTTCTGATCTAGGTAGAGGCTAATTCTGTTGAGCTGCCGGATTATATTGCTCGCTTTATATGGAAATATGTGGAAACCAAAATCAGGGCAAGATTTAGAAGTGAAGCAGGAAGTTGGAAATGTGCATTATCCGTTTGCAATGTCAGTTGGAGCAAATATTCCAGGAAAGTCGACATGCTTTGAAATCGTTGGACAAATACCTAGAGAGATCAGCAGATTTTGTCATTATTTTGTCAAGTACGGAGGAGTTATTGAAGCAAAAGTTCGAGACACAAAATACAGGCCTTCACCAATACCTAGTGGTGGTCTTGAAATTCCAATTTTACTTGTCTTAAATAAATGCGAAAGTTCAGTAGAAGTATTTGAAAAGATGGAAAGAAAACTAAATGACATGTACATCGAACCTGAAAAAATTAAAATCACCAAAAATAACAATGAAGAAGTCGATGAATCGGTCGATGATGCACCGCAGGGAGAAAAAAAATAATATGGTCGGAGAAATTCAGAATGATACTAATGTAAAAGTTATCGTTATTATTTGACGTTTTTTAACGTCCTGTAACGTCCTATAAAGTCCTATAAAGTTGTGACTAGAAAATACATGTTTTTTTTACTTAGACATCTAATATTCAGTACTTACACCCCTATATTCCGTTTTTATACATTTGGGACGAAGCAATTTTTTTTTTTTGATTTCGCGCGGATTAATTTTCGCGCACCCAATTAAGGTAGTAATAAATCAATGTAAATGTCAACATTACCCATCAAAATTTTCTGCTCATGTTACTCTAAATTTATAAGTATTATTTGATAGCATATTTACGAAAACATGATTGAATTTTATTAGATCAGTAAAATCTCAACACAGAAATGAGATAATTTTACAATCAAATGTTATCATCTGGTGATTTCATTTAGAATGAATATGTTGATGATGTTGATGAAGTACCGTCTAGCGATGTGGATGTGGACTTTTATCCAACTCCTTTATTGGGTGTCGTAAATATAAATTATCAGCCAATACAGCCAAGTAAGTTTAAAGTGAAACTGTATAGTTATGGAAGCATTTTAAATTTTACCTATTAATGCGTATATAGCAGTTTAAATAAGCAACAAATAATAATGTACATGTTGTACACTTTGAATTTGCTGAATACTTTAAGCACAAGTTTACAAAAAAACAATATTACTAGATTATGTTGCAAAATAGCTAAAGGAAGTGATGTTTTTTTATTCAAGATATTCCCTGTTGTTCTTATTAGCTTTCGACAGTAATTCCGACAGTGAATGTGTCATCATTGACAAAGAAGCTGTTAACAAAATTAAGGTAACACCTATTCCAGATTTTTCAATGTTCTGTAAATTATATTGATGATTTATATCATCTTAGAATTTTCATACTTTTTGTTGGGAATAGGCTATAACTGAATAGTTTATTTGCTATCTGCAACGTCTGAACATGGTCTAAATAATCTAGTGAATGTGTTTATACGAATATTCGAACAAATTTCTACATTATTTTCATCCAGTCACTAATCATCACTAAATGTTATAAAAATTTGTTCTGCTTTTTGGCCACAAATTAGGTGAGACTTCATATAATTAAGCCAATCATTGAAGAGAGCACAGTTTGAGTTGATGGCAAAAAAACTGAGGCACAAGATTTAAGTTGGGGTCACCAGTATAGGAAATTTGATAATGTCAAACATCACTAACATTGAATATTCAATCTACCTTAAGAAAAGAAATTTTGACGGGAAGAAAATTTGGCGGTGTTGCCAAAAATCCGCCAAATTAAGGTCCCGTCAAAATTACGAAGTTTGGTCATCCGCCAAATTAAATTCCCGCCAAAATTACGTAGTTTGGGCATCCGCCAAATTAAATTCCCGCCAAATTTAAACATTTTTCCAAAATTTTTGATGATCTTAAAATATGACATTATTCCTTCAAAATAGAAACGTTTTTTATATTGGGTGACGAATGTATGTTCGGGAACATCGTGATTTCCTTTTGCCAGTTTTTGTATTTGTTTATAAAAACACTTTCTTTAGTTGAAAAAAGTTCAAAAAGTTTGGTCATCCGCCAAATTAAATTCCCGCCAAAATTATATTTTTTCGGCATCTGCAAAATTAAATTCGCCAAATCCGCCAAATCCGCCAAATCTTCTTCCCGCAAAAATTTCTTCCCTGAAGGTACTACCATGCTTTTTTAACCAATCAAAGAAAAAAGGAAAGCAGCACTGTAGATTGATAGGGTCATGTAAGATTAAATTTCCAAGAAAGTGCAGCAGAGTTAACGCCCCAAGCGATTGGTCACTGTACAAAGCTTTCAATACTACCAATGTACCTATATAACAATTGCTTAAGAGCCTACTAGCGTGTTTACCGTATGAAAATACAATCCTGTCTGGAAATGTATGAAAGACACTTTGCACTGTCAAATCAAACAATCAAGTGTCAGCTCCATTCCAATAATAAGAGAAGGCTTAATGTTTTAGTAGCTTTTGCTGTTGCCGTGTGAGTAATCACTGTCAGTAACCAACATCAGTACTCCTTCCATAAGTAACTCAATAAATCAAGGTGTTTATGTAAACGAGACGGTGGTAAAAGGTCTCCTTTTGTCCCACTCAGGAGATTAGCTTAACTGACAATATGGAGAAATTTCTTTATCCTATGTTTTTCTTTGTAATACACAACTTTTTTATAAGAAATTCGTTAATAATAACTGAACAGAAGAAATATATTAAGCAACTTCAGTTCTGTTCAGATAAAAGCTTAGACAAAAACCTCTTTTTTCCCCCATAACTTAAAATGTATGTCAAATTCCGTTGTTCCTATAATCATCGGTATCGCCAATATAAATGCAGTGATGATATTGATGTTGGCTAAAGAAGACACAACTTGAGACCTGACCAAAATCCCAAGTTGCTTATAAAAGAAATTGTTTGTGAATATTTATTTTGGTTCAATATTATAGTGCTTAAATCATTTCTGTTTAATTTCTAGAAATTATGTGACGAATTGTCAGAGGATCCTTTCCAAGTAACTTCAACACCAACAAAATCAGTGAATGAGATACGTTTAGTTAATGATACTGGTGTGGGCCTCGGGGAAGGTCTTGGTGAAGTAGTTAATACTGATACAAATGAAACTGTTGCCCAAAATGAGACCAACGATAGTGGAGCACTGGTGAAACAGAAACCTGAAACTGAAACTAACAGCAAAAACATTCATCGTCCTTGCCCATTTTGTGCTGATGGAAAATTGCATAGTGCCTTGTCAAGACATATCAAATTAAAACATAAAAATGAACCTGCAGTCGTACAAGCTAACTTACTTCCGAAAAAGGAGAGAATTAAAGCATATGAAGAAATGCGTAAAGAAGGGATTTATAAGTTCAACGTTCAGGAAATGAAAAAAGATAAACCAACATATATGAGAGAAAGAAAAAGGAACGATGTAGATGAAATAGTAATCTGTAGCAAATGTAAAGGATGCTATAGCAAGAGTTACAGAGCAAGGCATCAAATTCACTGTGGAAAAGACAGTGGACAAGTAATGATACCTGCTATTGCGATCAGTTCAATGATAATGACTGATATAAGTGATGATTTTAAAGCAGTTTTAAACAAAATGGTGCTTGATGAAGTTTCAAATGTTGCTAAAAGTGACCCTTTTATTCTTGTGATTGGTGCACGTATTTACAACGGACAGAAGTGTAAAACAGAAAAAAAACATGAAGTGGAAAAGCATGTAAGATTAGTGATTCGATTGCTTAGTAGATTGTACTTAAAATTCAAGGAGTCTCTTGGTAAGATAAAAGACAGTTCTGAGATGTTTGATAAGAAATATTTAGTTCACTTGAGGCGTGCCATTGAAAATCTTTCAGATGCAGAAGGTAGCACTAAAAGTGGTCTTAAAATTCAACTACAGAATGTAATTAAGCAAGCTGCAAAAATACTGGAGGCACATTTTCTTGTTGAAGGAGAAAATGACAAAGCTGATACGATTGCTGATTTTATGAAAGTATTCGGTTTAGTTCAAGATGAAATATTTGGTGGTGCACTATACCAACTGAAACAGAAACGTAATAAAACCACCAGAAAACCAGCAAATCTACCTAACGATGAAGCTATAAATCGTCTGACAACATATATAAAAGAAACCACAAGAGAAGAAAAAGTTACTTTTGAGTTTCCGAAATCAGTTTTTGTGGATGTGAGAGATGCTGTTTGTGCACGTTTGACCCTATATAACGGCCGACGTGGTGGCGAGCCCGCACGTTTATTTAGATATCAGTGGAAAGAGGCTATTGATGGGGTTTGGTTACGCCCCGAAACAAGAGAAGTATATCAGAATGACATCTCTACTGGTAATAGGATAACTTTCCAAGAGGGAAAAGGTAATAGACAAGTCCCAGTCTTTATTCCACCGGATCTGGTAACTGCATTGAACTTTTTATGTGATGAAAGTGTAAGATTGCAATCTGATGTTTCCTCTGAAAATCAGTATGTTTTCCCATCAACTCACAGTAGTGATAATCATGTCTCCGGCTGGCATGCATTGATGAGTTGCTGCAAATAAGCTAAACTTGAAGATAAGGTTAATGGTACCTTGAACAGACATAGAGTATCTTCATTAATTGGAGCTCTGGGCCTTCCAGACGCTGAACAACAATTGGCGTTTGATCACTTCGGTCACAGTGGAGATGTAAATAGGAATATTTATCAAATTCCTCAAGCTGAACGTCAATTGGCAAGTACTGGGAAATACTTACAATTAATTGACAATAATTCCAAAGTGCCGTCAAAAATTACTCAATTAAAAGATAGCAGTGAAGAAAACGTCGCTCTGAAGAAAACACTGCGTAAAAGGAAATGTAAGTATTAGTATTAGTTCTGTTCATTTAAGTGCACACTCCTAATACCACGTTCTGTGAATTTATGATTTTAAGTTCATTTTTTGAGCAGATTTTTATTCTTATTTGTAGGTTCACCTCAATTAGAAACGGATTCCAGTTCGGAAGACTACTCCGATAAAGAGATTCCAAAAAGTAGCGTTTTAATTTGGATCTTGGTTCCCCTTTTTGACAATTTGGAAAAAGCCTTTTTGTAGTTCTTTGGAAAATAAGGAATTCTTGTCATTGTCCGAAAGGATTTTTGGTTTTTATTTTTAGAGTCATTTAGATGGACACCTGAGTTGATTGCAAAATTTGATAAACAATTTTCTTCATATGTTGCACGAAGTGCAGCCAATCCTATGCCATGTATGATTAATGTTTTACTTTCCGCATAATTCAATTATTATTGAAAGTGAAGTTACCCCCGTGTTTACTTTTTTCAGCACGCTCAGAAATGGAAGAGTTTTTGAAGAAAAACGGGCAGAAGGCTGAATTTATCGTAGTACGAACTAGAATAAACAACGAACGTTTGAAACAAAGACAACGAACCACCAACCGAATGAAGTTGTTTCTTAGATGAGATACTTGCTTGTAGCTAATAATCTTTAAATGCCAAAGCATGAGAGGGGACCTACGAAACTGAAACAACCCTTGTAATGCCAATGATGAGTTCACCGAAAAAACTGAGGACTAAAAGACTTAGATATTAGATATTTTGTTATTATATTGGATATTTTATTTAGTTCATAAAAATGGGGTCTAGCGTGTAATGCTTCTTGTCACGTGTCACTTTAAGTGTCAAGTTAAGTTTGTTAATTAAGTTTGTTTTGCTTTAAGTTTGTTTTTTTGTTCCTTAGCCTCGTTTTCAGCATTCTAGCACAAATTGGAATAATTACAAATAGTTCCAATGCTAACTGTGACTATTGAAACAATGAATTCTAAAGAAGTGAAACCAAACTTTGGACTGTTTTCCCAAACTATTGCTCTGTCTTTTTTACAAATGTTTACAATAGACCTTTCTCGAATTTCGGTTTAAACATCGCGCTGTGGCTAAGCCAACAAGTATGGCCTCGTTTTAAAGATTTTAATTGCTGTTAATTATCCCACTGCGGAATAGAAATAATAAGTGAATATTACTAAGTAATAGATATATGTAATTAGTAAAACAATAGAAAACAGTAACGAGGCAAAACTTGATAACAAGGCATTAACACGGTATTTAAACAGAAATTCGGGAAAGGTCTATTGAAATCTCGTGAAGTTAGTGCGATCATTAAATGTACTTTTTTGTTGTAAGGCGAACAGTTTTTTGTTAACATTTTGTTTTGTTAACATGGTTTATTAAAATACTTTGAAGTAAAAAAAGTTCTATATGTGAACGTGTTTTTCATGCTAAATACAGTGAAACTTCTGTAAAATGTCCACCTCGGCGGAATGGGAAATTGTCTGTCTTACAGAGGTTGTTGGAAACAGTAGCAGGGTTTATTTGAGGTCAATAAGAGTATTTAGATAAGATAGATTGTTTATAATATGGAAAGAAGATTTTTCTATGTTACAGATGTTCAAACTAGTTTTCTTACATTCACTGTCGACCTAAAGTTGATTTTCTTACATTTGCTATCGACCTAAAGTTGATTTTCTAACATTTACTGTCGACCTAAAGTTGATTTTCTTACATTTGCTGTCGACCTAAAGTTGATTTTCTAACATTTACTGTCGACCTAAAGTTGATTTTCTAACATTTACTGCTGTCGAATTAAAGTTGATTTTCTAACATTTGCTGTCGACCTAAAGTTGTTTTTCTAACATTTACTGCTGTCGAATTAAAGTTGATTTTCTAACATTTACTGCTGTCGACCTAAAGTTGATTTTCTAACATTTACTGCTGTCGACCTAAAGTTGATTTTCTAACATTTACTGCTGTCGACCTAAAGTTGATTTTCTAACATTTGCTGTCGACCTAAAGTTGTTTTTCTAACATTTACTGCTGTCGAATTAAAGTTGATTTTCTAACATTTACTGCTGTCGACCTAAAGTTGATTTTCTAACATTTACTGCTGTCGACCTAAAGTTGATTTTCTAACATTTACTGCTGTCGACCTAAAGTTGATTTTCTAACATTTACTGCTGTCGACCTAAAGTTGGTTTTCTAACATTTGCTGTCGACCTAAAGTTGTTTTTCTAACATTTACTGCTGTCGAATTAAAGTTGATTTTCTAACATTTACTGCTGTCGACCTAAAGTTGATTTTCTAACATTTACTGCTGTCGACTAAAAAATAATTTTTAACATTTACTGTCGACCTAAAGTTGATTTTCTAGCATTTACTGTCGACCTAAAGTTGATTTTTTAATATTTACTGTCGACCTAAATGAGATTCTCTAATATTCACTGCTGTGAACCTAAAGTTTTACCTAAAGTTTCATTCAGCGTGTTTTCCCTCGTTTTTTCTTCATCTTGCCCAAATGTAGTGCAAACCATCGTTTCGGGCAAAATACGTTGCCCAAAGGCAATGTGTTTACGAAACTGTACAAATTCACGAATTAGTTTCAAAACCATTTGTGTTTCATTCATTCAGCGTGTTTTCATTCGTTTTTTCTTCATCGTGCCCAAATGTAGCGCAAACCATCGTTTCGGGCAAAATACGTTGCCCAAAGGCAAGGGATACAAGAAATCGTAAATATTGTCGATTTTGAATCTTCCAATGTTAATAAATTCTTTAAGTCGACAGCAACTGTATGCAAATCGCTAGGTCGACATATTTTCTATTTTTACTCAAAGCGGCCAAACGATAATATGCGAAGCGCTAAAAATATTGCAGTGGCTAAATTGTGAGGAAAATACAATCAGCAACAACAAATAACCGAAAAAACCCATCAGCGACACGTGTCGACTTAGAGTCCTTCCAATGTAAAAAGATTCTTTAAGTCGACAGCCACTGTATGCAAATAGCTAGGTCGACATATTTTCTACTTTTCCTCATAGCAGCCAAACGATAATGTGCGAAGTGGTAAAGTTCAAATAAATCATACCTTCTCCATTTCTGGAAGCCGATAAAACCTATTCGAAACGTGTTTTCAAGTGTCGACTTAAAGCACTATTACATACCTCTGTCGACTTTAAGGGCAACCAGGATTATATATATATATATATATTATATATATATATATATATATATATATATATATATATATATATTTGCTTAGATGTAGTTAATGAGGACAAATTTTGCAGAAAAAATGTATGTTGCGGGAACATAAAATTTATGGGGACATTTTTGTGTCCCTTTTAATTTTTAAGTGTATTTTAGACAAAAAGGAGACATTTTTCAACGTGATTGGATATAAGAGAGAGTACCCTATAGTGTTCTAAAGCCACTGTAGATATCCTTATGTCACAAGCAATTACTAGTTTGGAATTAAATGCGTATCAAAATGAAAGGTGCATATTCCACGGCAATGTAATTGTGAGGTTAGGGGGACATTTGAAAAATTCAAATTTTTGTACTAGACTGTTGTGTATTTTGGTTTTGTCACTTTGTGTGGGTTCATTTTTCTTATCTTGATATCTGTAAAAAAGATTGCCAGTATATGTATCTACCATTTTTCTTAAAATAGAGATTGAAAATTTGGACCTTAACAAATGAGATTTTCGATCCTAAACGCTTTTTTAACGAGTTAGAGTTAACTTTTTTTGGATTTTTCTGGCATTCTACATCACATTTGTTGATAGTAATTCATCAGTAGATTGTTTTTAAATTTTATCAGTGTTTGTTACCCTAATGTTAAAAAGGTACTTATTATAAATGTCCCCTTAATATAAAAACTACAGATGTAGTTTAGGGGGACAAATGTCACTGAAAAAATGTATATTACGGGGACATTTAATTTTGTAAATAATGTAGCTATGTATCAGCAACTCCTGGCTAAATTCAAATTTTAAAAGCAAGAGATCAAACTAGGCTTAAAAATTAAAAAGGAAATGTCCCCTTTAATTTCATGTCCCCGTAATATACATATTTTCAGCGAAATTTGTCCCCCTAAACTACATCTAAGCAAATATGTAACGAGGTAGTAAAGATTTTTATTTTTTAAATATAATTTGTATATTGAGGGGACATTTATAATAAGTTTAAGAGGAAACAAATATGTCCCCGTTAATTTCATGTCCCCGTAATATACATAATTTCAGCGAAATTTGTCCCCCTAAACTACATCTAAGCAAATATGTAACGAGGTAGTAAAGATTTTTATTTTTTAAATATAATTTGTATATTGAGGGGACATTTATAATAAGTTTAAGGAGAAACAAATATGTCCCCTTTAATTTCATGTCCCTGTAATATACATATTTTCAGCGAAATTTGTCCCCCTAAACTACACCTAAGCAAATATGTAACGAGGTAGTAAAGATTTGGGACTAATATCCCGCGGTTCATTTTTAAAGTTTTCAGCTAATAGCGCGAGCGCAGCGAGAGCTATTTGAAAAGTTGAAAAATGAAACAACAAAATATGAATTCAGCATGGTTTCTTAACAAAAAACTCAACCATATTTAAACGTTCGAATGAAGGTTTTCGATGTTTTTTATTTTAAACTTTGATCAGAACTGTAATCTTTTTCGCTGTTTTGTTTATCATTTGTGAGCAGACGTCAAAGCAGCGGGCTATTACAATTTCAGCGGGGTATCACAATTTTAGCGGGGTATTACCGATTGATAGCCCGCCCGCGTATTGGAACGCCTAGGCTAAATGAAATCACCCATATAATAGACCTTTCCCGAGTTTATTTTTTTTATCACATTCCACCTCGTTTTCAATTGCTTTACTATGACAACCGAATCTCTTGTGCTCAATCATTAACACTGTCACAATTATTACACTTATTGCACATTACTGAAATGAGTCCCGTGACATTTCGTTACCATATTAACCATTACGAAAAAGAGGCGGAGCTTGATAAAAAATAAACTCAGGAAATGTCTATTAAAGGGGAAACAAATATGTCCCCTTTAATTTCATGTCCCCGAAATATGTATTTTTTCAGCGAAATTTGTCCCCCTAAACTACATCTAACGAAATATAATATAATGTCTCTTTATTCATTTTCATACATTTCAATGTGATGATAAATATTACGACATTCTTTCATAATAAAAATGTATCTTTTATAATATATAAATGTATCTTTTGTATCGAGTATCTTTACATGTGAAAGATACAATACCACGGTAATACTCTTATTTGAGTATCTGCCACAGTAGAAGCAGTCATGGCAGATACACGTTTTTTTTTTATAAGAAACTAGGTGAAGGGTCTAGTTCCAAAAGTTTCTTAAAATTCGCCTAAATTTTAATAATTTTGGTTCTACAAGTTTCTTATTCGGTTTCTTACTTTTTTTTCTTAAATATGTATACCGAATCAATAGTTCTACTTTCCAAATGTTAAAAGTTTCCATTCCAACATAAATGTAACAAATATAAACTATGGAGTCATGAAATTAAATAAACATTATCAAGTAACTTCTCCATATAAGACATGGCACTCGTCCAATTTGAAGGAATTTTGACGGAAAAAAGTTTCTTGTTTTAAATATAGTCCATAACAATGTAGTTACAAAAGTTTCTTAATTTTTGAGATTCTGCATGTAGGTTTCTTATAAACTGGTTTCTTATAAAAAAAAAACGTGTACTCAGTATAAAGATGCAACATAGTCCACTAAATGTGCGAATTTCAAGCACAACACGGTTATTTTTACAAATTGGAAAAAGTGAAGGAAATAGATTGAAAACGCTTGTTAGAAAAGCAATAACACGATAACAACCTTAAAAATGTCCCCTTATTGTGTAATATTTTGATGCATAGCATAGCCATTAATTGACATTACGAATGAAACGCATTGACAATACGAAAAAAAGCCCACAAAACAATGTTGCAGTTGAAATGTCCCTTTAATCTACAATTTTTAATCGTAACACCATCATCTGCCAAATTGAAGAAGTAGAAGAGAAAAAAAAATTGAAGTAGAAGAGGAAATGAACTGGTAACGCATGTAGTAAGATAAAGCATAGCACCATAACAAATTTAAAAATTCCCCATACATGTGAATATTTAAGCATAAGATGACATAGAGAAGAAAATAAATTGACATACATGAAAGAAAAAGCACAACACATAATAGTTTGAAATGTCCCCTAAATGAGCAATTTTTTAGCATAACACGGTGACTTACCGAACTGATTATAGAATTAATTTGACGAAATGAAATACAAAAGGAAATGAATTGACAATGCATGAAAGAAGTACCACTAGATAATAAAAACTATGTCTCCTTAATGTGTAAATATTTGTAAAGTCCCCGTAGTCTACAATTTTTGAAACTTGACATAGTCATTTTCGAATTTGAATTAGAAGAGGAAATAAAATGGCAATGCACACGTTAGAAAAAGCACAACGTAACAATTATAAAATATATCCCTTGTGTAGCTAAGTAATGGACAATGCATGAAACAAATGTCCACTTAATCTACAATTTTATGGTCATTTGCCAAATGAAAGTAGAAGAGGAAATAAATTTACAAGGCATGAACGAATAAACTCAAAAAACGTAAAATTTTTTATAAGCCGATTATAATATTACTTTTTTAGCCTCGGTTAGATTCTAGTGTATCGACATAATAGAATGACATTTTTCTTTGTTGGTTACTAACGGCAAGCAGAGAAGAGGTTTTTTTACAGACACGTGCTTAGCTGAGTATGGAAGTATTGATATAAGCCATTATACTTTATTAATTGAAACTTTCTGTTGGGAAACTGTAGTGGGTTTCTCGTATTTTGTTCATTTTGGCGAAAAATTGAATTGCAGAATATTTGGAATGACAAGATTCTTTTAATATTTGTGGATCGCAAAAGTTTATTCAGTAAATTCCAAAGTATTCAAAAACTTTTAATTTCACATTCAACTATCATTAATGTTTAAGGAACTACTCAGAACATATCAAAATAAATGTATATTAACTTCATGGCATCAAGGATTCTTTTCCACTCGCCATTTCATTCGCTAGAAAAGTGGTTAATGTTTATGCGGCGCAATCATAATACAACTTCATTTTCAGAAATTCACTAGATATCTTTGTTGTTGATTTTTTTTTTTTTTTTTTTGATTCTGTAAAATATATTATAAGTGGTAAAAACACTACACTGTATTTTAATAGGAAAGTTAATGTTAATTTTGTTGGGGATAATATCATAAGGCGTTGCTTTCATATGCATGTTTTATTCAAATGTGTTTTTAACAAAAAAAATTCACTGGTTTGACCCGAAGGTTCGCTGTCAGTTGTCTCTTCAATGTATGATATCCCCTCATCTTCGTCAATCAATACATCTGCACACTGCCACCGAGTAATTGTTTAAATATATTTTTTGTGTAATCAACATAACACCCAGGTGTCATCCACTGGAGAGGAGAAGAGAGGTAATCTACATTTTCCTTTTATAATTGTCATTGACTTCTTATCCTGACCAATTCACATTCTCTTTAACTGGAATTTCCAATTCATCATAAAACAATGGCGAGAAGATTTGTACTTCTCTGATAGAACTTTTCCTGATATAATAGCCCAACCCTTTTTTACGTGTGCTGGGGGGAAAAAGAGGCATAAAAAGTCTCACGTACTTTTCTGAAGAAAGAGCACTCCATTATTATTTATGGTTATGGCGTCCTATTAACTCCCGCTTATCTATGCAACATACCCGCGAAGCGTGGTGTAGAAATGGCAGCCAAGATCAAAAGCTGGCTGAGAGGTTACTGGACATTAATTTAATGCATTCAATTCTCATTTTAATGTTAAGATGTGGTTATAGATGGTTTTCATGTTAATATGTGGTTATCAATGGTCGCATTTATAATGACTTAACAGCTTGAAACTGAAAAATATTTCTGTCTCTCTGATGACTGAGCTCAGTCATCATTTTAATAATTGAGTAATATATAGATGAGTTTTTGAGTTAATTGCCAGTGAAAACTCTGTTTAAACTAAAAATTAAACAAACTTCACCAAAATAGATTTCGAGTGCTATTAGTATTAAAGTTTATTAGTAAATCAACTAAACAACCTTCTTTCATATGAAACCTTGAATGAGACTACTGATATTTGAAAATACTACTGCCCCTCAGACTTCATTTCAAGCTTTCTAAATTTGAACTCATCATTTTCTGCCCTTCACTTAAACATTGCATCTTTAAACAAACATTTTGATGAATTATGTGACCTTTTGGCCCAAATACAATTTAGTTTTAGTATCATTGCAATCACCGAAACTAGATTTCGTAAGGACTACCCATCTGCTGCTAATATTAATCTTCCTGGCTATTCACATACCCAGGTAGATACAGAATCTTCTGCTGGTGGTGTTCTTCTCTACATTTCAAACAAGCTCAATTATGTTGAAACACATAGCAATTAGCGAGCAAAGGACACTAATGTAATGCTTCTAAACACTTTAGAAACTCATCTATAAATTCAAAATTTATCATGTCATGAACAAAAGCGAGTTTATCTTGGTTACATTCCCACTGCTATATTCAGCTGTCATTGATGGGCAAAAAATTAAATTATATATTTTTTGGCTATATGTATAGATGAGTTTCGTAATTATTAGTGTGTTTTTTGCTTGATATTTGCTGTGCTGTATGCTACAACATAAATGCTGTCACTTTCCAGCCAATTGGATGCTTTCTATACGAATTGAGAATTTGTTAGTAAAACTAGTTCGCAGGAGGTGTTTTTCAAAAGATAAATAAAATATTAAAATTTAAGACTTGTTAACGCTTGAAATTAAATCTAATTTTTGTGTTTATACAAACTTTCTATTATACAGTGTGATTCATAATATTGGTTTTCATCAATGAATATATATGTGACAATTTATGGGAAAAGGATAACAACAAGCTAAAAATCGATTAAAATCGCTTTTCCGATTCTAATAAATCACTTTTTCGATTCTAGTGTATCTCTATAAACAAACAACTTGAATAAACTTTTTTAATGTTCATAACGGTAGTTAACATCATTAAAAAGTTTTGTTCAAGTTGTCTGTTTATATTTTTCACATTCGTATGCCCCTATTTTTACAATGTTACCGGTGGCCATATTTTATTATCATTTCGCAAAATAGAAAAAAAGTTTCTGAAAAACATTTTGTACTTTATAGATAAGTCTACAAGTTTATTTTACATTGTCATTTGTATTGCTTGAATTAATTTCCTGTTCGAATTAGATGTCTGGAATAGGTGAACAGGTCTAGGTGTTAAAGTGCTCTCACATTGTGAATTAATTATCTCTATTAAATTTCAACAACAAGCAATATTATCTAAACCAGTCAATGAGTTTGTTTACCAAAACATTGAATTCTATTGGCAAAAAAGTAACAATAAACTACAAATTTAAAGCCAATGAAAATTAGTTTTTATAAATCTTTTTGTTGCCTACTGAGATAACCAATCACAAATATACTGAACAGACATCCTGAGACATTTCCAAAGCCTTTGTTTTTTCATGCTTATTATTTACTTTCTTTGAAATTTTCGACTAAAGAACATTGAAGTGTACTCAAATATATTTAACGAAACTTTTGCAAGTGACATCTTCTGAGTATTAAAATAAAATTTCATACCTGGTTTTCACAACAGATCAATGAAAAACAATAACGCGATAAAAAGAATGCAGTTCAATATAGAAACCATCTACATTTTTATCTATTTTAAGACGCTCAAAAGAACATCCATTTTCGAACATGAACTCCCATGGGGAAGCAGTTTGTTAATGTTTTCCCAAAAGAAGTTGTCTGAAAAAACAAGAAATTGATTTTCTGATTTTCTGAAATCGATTTTCCGATTTCATAAAATCGATTTTTCGATTTCATATCAACGATTTTCCTATTTAAAAAAATCGATTTTCCAATTCAAAAAATTCGATTTTCCGATTCAAAAAATTCGATTTTCTGATTACAAGAAATTGAAATCAAAATCGATTTTCCGATTTAAAAAAATCGATTTTATAGAATCGATTTTTAGCTTGTTATCCTTTTCCCATAAAACTGTCACATATATTGAATTTCACAATGTTTTTTGCAAGTATATTTTTTTGAGAATTAAAAAAGGGGTTTTGGAAAAAAGTAAGGAAAATTGTTATGTAATTTTACTCTTGTTGAAATTTAGTAAATAAAAGAATGAAAGATGTTTGGCTTTAAGCTGTCTAAAGAGATACAAGAAATGGAAGCATCAGTGAAGCATCTGGAGACCACTTTACCTGCAGATATTACTAAGTACGAACTAATTGGTGAAGGGTCTTCAGCAACCGTATCAAGATATCCTCATAAGGGAGAAATTACAGCAGTGAAAAAATTTAAGACCTTTCTTTCTAAAGTTAAAATGATTAAAGGTGTTAGATCACTTTTGAATGTAAAGCATGTAAATGTGTGTCAACTTCTAGGATATTCTTTAAAACCTTCGGCATTGCTGTTTGAATATTGCGCTGTCAATATTAGCCAAGTGAACATGGAAATCCATAATTTGAAAGAATTGATCACAATATTTAATGATAATAGTTACGTCTCATTCTTGGAGCGAAGAAATTATTGTAAGCAAGCCTCTGAAGGGTTGGCATATTTACATTTACACAAAATGATCCATAAATATATTAAACCTCAAAATTTATTAGTCACTGGATCAGTTGAAAACATAACTGTGAAGGTGGCTGATTATGGTGAGATTTCTGCATTTAAAGACACGTGTATGAGCTCGATTACAAGCAACAAAAACAACTTGCAAGGTAATTTGGATTTACAAAGTTGCATTACACTTGTTGATCGTAGACTTGATTATCTTAATATAACTTCAGTGTAGAACTGGAGTAAAAAAAGTTGTATATTTTCAATTTCAATATTGTTTGTCAGTTTTTTTGCAGCAGAAAACCTTCCAGGATGCAATTTGATTTTCACTGAAGAAGTATATTATGTATAATATGTATATTTCAGGAACAACACTCACTTATGTTTCACCAGAACTTATCAGTGGTGAAAATATTCCTTCTAAAGAATCAGATATATATGCTCTGGGCTTAACTATGTTTGAAGTAATGAGCACCGTGTCTTCACCATGGGATGGCATTTTAAAATATCATACTGATTTTGCACTAAAAGATAAGATATTGAATGGAACAAGGCCAAATATTTATGCTTTGAAAGACCTTTACACTGATAATATCGAAGAATTTTGTCATTTAATTGAAAATTGCTGGTGTTCTGATCCTAAAAATCGACACACATTGGACAAAATATTGGAGTATTTTCAAAAAGAACCTGGGAGCAATGTAAGTATTATTTTAAAAAAATGTACTTGCAACTGTAAACTTTGAAAAACTACTAAAAGTTCTGAATTACTTTTCCTCAAGTAAATATTTTAAGAATAAAAAATTCAAATGAGGTTCAATTTTCTCTTAACAGAATCAGTGTAATCAGTACCAGCAAAAAGAAGTCCAAAGTGAATCTGATATATCTAACAAGAAGGTCAGTAGCAGCTGTTAGTGAATGTCTTTAAATATTATTATGGTTATCTTTAATTTAATTTTAATTGAACTTGTAATTTTGTAGTAAGTTTGAAATTTTGGTTACATTTAGACACCTTGAATCTTATCCTCAACTTTCATTTTAGGCTTCATTAAAAGAAGAAAATTTAAAAAGGGTAAGGAATCATGTTATCATGGCAAAGTTACCTGGGACAGCTCTATGTTTGTTTTGGAATTTCTTCCTTATATTTAAACTGAAAATACAGTTAAAATTGAAATTATTTATGTCTGTTTTTTTTTCATAGTTGCTTGATATATTTATATTTTCCTACATTTTCTAATTAGAATACGAGAAAAAGAGGTGATAAAAAAAATCCAATCCTTGCTGAATGCATAGATATGTTACAAAAAGATGAAGATCTTGAATACATTGAAAAAGTTTATATCGACACAACTATAGGTATTATCTTCACATATTCCTTTCGTACATTTTGAACACTCACAGATTTATTAAGTGTGTTCCTAAACAATATTATCACCCAAATAGAAAAATAATATTCAGGAATCAGCAATAGAATGTGTTACCAACTTGTGCAGCTTCCCCAATCATGCCTGTCATCTTCCAATTTGTGTGATAGACAGACGAACAGACAGATAGACTGACAGACAGACAACCAAACAAACAAAGAATTGAGTATTAATATTAAGATTACTTGGACCAAGTTCAGTTACCAGTGTTGCAATAGAATTTTTTATAATTATTTTCACCAGGATTTGGAGTTAGGACAACAAAATTTTTGGAAAAAGGGGATTTTGTGGCAGAGTACTGTGGAGAATTAATTTCAAAGGAAGAGGGTGAAAAAAGACTGGCAATCACAGATATAGACAATGATATAAGAAGCTACTTGTACTTTTTTAGACACAAGAATAAAAATTTATGGTATGACTGCTCATTTCATTCAAATTACCATGTTTCCTATCATTTTGTTCTTTAAAAATGATTGCTTAAACTGTTTCAAAATATAATAAGTTACTTTAACATACTTAACATATTTTATATCATCTTTCCTCTTAGCCTTGATGCTACTTGTACTTTCCGTGTTGGTAGATTTATAAATGATTCCAAAAATGCAAATTGTCTTTTGAAGATCATTGAAACAAGTGATGAGATTCCTCACCTTTGTATTTTTACACGTAACCCTGTTGAGCCGTTTGTTGAATTACGTTATGATTATCATGAACAGGGACTGCCCTGGCGGAAAAAGGTGAGCTTAAAATGCTTGAATTAACAGAACTGAGTTCTAATTCGTTGAGTGATATTGACAAGTTTAATTGAAATAAAATAAAAATATAATGTTTGTTTTGACAGAAGAATGTTTTGGGTTTAGAAAATGTTTGGTATTATTAGAATTTACATTAAAAACAATGTATTCTGGCTGTATGCACATTGGCTCTTACTCCTACATCTACTCAAGGCTGCTATTGACAGGCTTGAAATCAAAGAATATTAAAAACATTTTAGTTTATTAGGTAATGAATTTGTAGGGTTTCTTTCCTCACTTTATTTTCAGAAAAAGTATAAAGATCCTTTGTATCTTCCTCCTGATATTTCTAAGGTATGTTGAATTATCTCCCGTAAAAATAGAGACATATAAGTATAGAGTATATTTGTTTCTATAGATTTCTTCTGATATCAGTTCAATTTTTCCTTATCATTTTGTAGGTTGATGTTGAAGTGTCTGAGCAAAGTTACATTAAGGGTTTAGATTACAAGAAAAGTAGCAATGACATTGCATGTGTAAGTTTTTGTGCTTTTATCTTTTGAGTGCAAGTTTAGCCTAGTTCCCACTGACAAAAATAAGTTCAGTGCTTATTTTCTTATAAGTTCTGCATTTGTGTGTGTGTCGCTTTTCTGTTCCCATTCCAAAGAATGTATGAATGAAAAGACAGGGAGAAAATCATTAACAAGAGGAATATGGACAAAGCAAGACACAGACAGCTTTTTTGACTTTTTGCAAAGACGATAAGAAAGCAGATCAAAGCAAAGAAAGAAGAGGAAGGAAAATCTGGGGCAAGAAATTTTTTCAATAGAGAACAATGCATACAGCACTGAAATGTTTCAATAGTAGTTTACTTTTGAATTTGAAAAAATTACTACTAAAAACTAGAATTACTAGAAATTATTAGAAACTAAAGAATTCTTTTATCATGCTATGCAGTGTTTCTTTGATGTTAGATTTCTCATCACAAGATCACAAAAATAAGTCTGTTGCTATTCATGGAAAAAGAAAATTTTTCATATTCATGAAAAGTGACAAACTTATAAAAATACGTTCTTTGGCAAGTTCCTACTGAAAAATAAGCGACAAATGTATTTTGCTTGGACTCATGTCCCTAGAAGTATTGCTGCCAGTCTGTTCATCCGCAAGGTGACCCACTTTGACCTGTTTCGCATTCATTGAGCCGGATAAAGGTCGAAATTGGAACGAAACTAAGAGTAGAAAGTAAAAACCCATTGAAAATCAATGGTGACTTATCAGTATAGTGTTTAGCTCCCACTTGCAAGGGTTTGGGTTCAATCCCTAGCTGAGTCAGCTCGATGTCTTAAAAACTGCTGTATACTTGCTAACATCCTGCTTATTTTATCCAATCAATACAGAAAGTTAGGATCTTAAAGTTTGAAATAGAAGCAGTGACTTAAGTCATTCTTACACTTACAAGGCATTGTTTTTCTCCTTTTTTATTGGACCTTTATGATTTTTCTTATAGAAAATTCTTTGCAATATAAACATTGTATTTTCCATTTAGTGTGGTCTAAAGGTAGAGGAAACCCAAACTGTGCCGTCAAAGGAGCCTGATTATACTGATCCTGTAAGTGTATTTTCCTATATCAGTAGTTCAATTTCTGTGCGCGTAAGCGTAGGAAATTGTTTGGTTTCCACATTCTATCTATCTGTCTCTGTAACAGTTTTTCGTGGTTTTCGGATTAATATCGGATGATACAAGCTTTTCGGGTTTGGGTCCTTGCAGATGTTGGGTTGCACAACAAGTACAATGGGAGAGCGATAGGTGCTGATTTCGAATTTGGCAGTCATTTTTTCAAATTTGACAAAAATTGGGCAATATAGGCCAAATTTGGACCAAATTTCGAAAGTTCTCCAATTTCCGTAAAAACTTGCACAAAGTACAGTTGGAAGGTGCTGATTTCGAATTTGATGATCATTCTTCTAAATTGAATGTATCTCAGATAGTGAATAACAATAATGAAACCATTGTTCTTTTATGTGACTCATATTATGTTCACTTCCTTTATTTCATTATTCATTTGAATCAAGCCACGTTTGTATGTATTGTAAGCTCATCTGGCAAGCTTTGTCTGGTTAATTGAGGGTTGAACGTTTTTGGAAGAGTTTACCTTATTTATCTCTGTTATCTTTTTTTTGTTACTTGGTTCAACCTAGTGATCAGACAGGGCACAGAGACAAAGTCTTAACGCTTAGAAGCATTTCTGCGGAAATTGTTAAAGCCTCTAGGCTTCTAGTTTGAATTGATTCTGTGTTGTTTAAATATTTTCATAAAACCTAAGACAGTATTTCAGCAAAAAAACATGATGTGTTTGATTGTTTTTCATCTTCATTAATACTGTTTAATTTTTTTCAGTTTCCGTGCTGCGCAAGGAAGCTGTTTAATTTAGACTTGCGATCATTTCATGTGCGAATTTTTTTAAAATACGTGAACTCGGGGTAGGAAAAATACGAATGCAAAGCAATACGAAGTCACACTGCCAATCCAATCATTAAAATACTTGCGCAGAGCCAAAACAAACCTTAACTTCCTGTTATTACTTTGCACAAACTTTGGACCAAATTTTAAAAGTTCTTCAATTTTAGTAAAACTTTGACCAAATTGGGCAATTTAGGCTAAATTTGGACCAAATTTGGAAAGTTCTCCAATTTTCCTAAAACTTTGCAGAAAGTTTAATTGGAAGGTGGTGATTTGGAATTTGATAATAATTCTTATAAATTGAATTTATCTCAGATAATAATACTAATAACAAAACCTTTGTTCTTTTATGTGACACGCATTATGTTCACTTCCTTTATTTCATTATTCATCAGGGGTGGCACAGAGACAAAGACCTATAACTTACAGGCATTGTTAAAGTATTAGGCTTTTAGTTTCTTATCATTTTCAAAAATACCAATAGAAGTCTAAGCGTTATTTTCAAACGATTTTCAAACGATTTAGCTAAAAAAATTTCATTTCATTTGTTTTTTTAAGATTGATTCACTAAAAATTTTAGTTAATCAGTTTTATTATGTAGCTAAGGTTAACATTAATTAGGGTGGAGATATTCCATGAGGGCATTAGTGGAGGAGGAGTGTGGATTGTGGAAACTGTTCAAGCCTCAGGGCTTCTTGTTGTCTTTGTTCTCCTTTAAGAAATTCATTATACACTTTAATAAAGCCGTATTTCTGGCCTGTGAAAGATTCAGTGCTTTAGGTATTTTTGGTGTATAATGCATGTAAGGACTTGATGTCAAAATTAAATTTGATACCAAGTTGCAAATGAACTATTATATTCCTTTGAATTGGGAAAACACCAATTAGAGTACTGGGACCTTAGTCTTGAAAAAATATGTTCCGGAAATGTTATCACAATGAAATTTGGTATCAGCATATATACAACCTTTTGCTGGTTTGACCTTTTATCCTAAAGTAAATAACCTAAGTAAGCAAGTAGACAGGACTTTCATTATGTTTTTTTTATTTGCTTCTAGTTGTTGCATTTTAAACCTTTTTCCTATAGCTCATGGAAAACAAAAAAAGGAGCTTATCTGCTACATATATTGAGGTATGTATGTTATGACCATTTCTTAATTTATTTCATTCTGATTGAATTGTTGATAATTAAAGATAACAGCCATAGCTGTTGAAATGTAGCCCAAATAAACTCGCTTGTTCATGACATGGTAAGCTCTGATTTATTCAATTATAATGACTGAACAGATAAGCGAAAATATTTTTCAAATAATTTTTCTTGTAGCTTACGGGAAGAAATTTTCATGAGAAGAAATTTTCGCAAATCAAGAGTTGGAAAATGCAAAGTTTGCGAAAGAAATTTTCGCGAATGTAGGGCATAAGGAAACTTTCAAAAACGGGAACTAATTTGCTTTAAAATAGAACACATCTTTTAAGGTCAAAAGGGGGTCAGAAAGCTAAATCTTTTTGCATTAGATTGGATTTTTCACAACTTTTTGTTATACATTTAAAATGAATTTGAATAAACGAAGTTATTCATCATTCAAAATATCAGTTATCGAGCTAAGATGAACGAAACGAGCACATAATCAGATAACTTCGATGAACCTTAAGAAAGCAAAAACTGACGAAATAGCAAACGCTAAGAATCTAGGAAAAGATATCAGAAGTTTTTTCAGCCTAGCGTCAAATAAGCCTAATAAACTGAAGACTTTTTCTGAAGTATTCTAGTTCGACTGATACGAAGACTGTAATTATTACGAAACTTTTGATTGATATAATAACACAAAAGAGTTATTTGTTTATTCTTCTTCACTTGCTTCCCTTTTTTGTATCTGATTTTAAAATTTAAATAAAATGTAAACTTTCACAGAATTAAATTTCGCAAATGGGGAATTTTGATTTATTTCGCAGAATTTTCGCGAATCGATGAATTTTGATAAATTTGGTGGAATTTATTTTTGGGAATTGGGGCAAATTTGGAAAATTTCTTCTCATGAAAATTTCTTCCCTTAAGGTAATGTCCATTTTCCATGCTTGCATAGCCTGGACAGGCTCTAATGTTTGTGTGCTGCCTCTACAGAAACAGTACTAAATTTACTGATGACAAGTTTTATATGTTCTTTCGATTGACTGTTTTACATGGAACTAGATTAAATTACCATTATTATTATCATTATTATTACTTTTAGGATTCAGATGAAGTCTTACCACCAACTCCTCAAGTAAAATATATTTTTTTTAAATCCAATGAAAATTTCAATCGCAATGAAACAATAGCAATACTACTGAACTTAATGTATTTTTCTGGCTTGCTTTTATGTTGATAGTAGAATTAAGTTAGGGTAAAGTCTAGGATTGTTTGATTTTTTTCTTTCCTTTTTCTAAAAAAGGTTAAAAATAGTTTCGTAGTTACTTTAGTATGAATACCTTATCAAAACTTTGATGATAGTATATTAAACTAATTAAAGGAAGGTGATGCTTTGACATAAGCTTGTGGTGCATACTGTTGAGTTGTTTTGCTAGTTTATCATAGTATAAGTTCCATTTCACTTACTCAAATTATCATTGAGAAAAAAAACTTCGTAACAATTATCTACTCTTTTATAGAAAAAGGCTTGTTTAAGTTGGTCTGTACTTAAAAGGTAAGTAGATTATTCTGTTTCAATAGTAAATTACTGTAAAAAAAGTTTAAATAAAAACAATTTTGATTAGATTGGATAGCAGAAGTTCCTGTTTCTGGAAACAGCAGTGAGCAAATATAGGTTTCTAAGCATCAAACTAAAATATTCTTAATGTTCATTCTTGTTCTTTAAGAAAATAGAGAGAGTATTGGTTAGGATTTGATTGTAGTTATACAGTGTTGCACTTTGACTACACAAAGATTTGTGACCATGAACCAAGTATAATGTTTTCCTTTTAGCCATTTTGTGTCTCCAAGTGAAGATAGCATGGAGCAGGTATGTATCTTTCGTTCATTGTGCCTCTAAGAAAGAAACATCTTGACCAAAACAACTTGACAGAATTAGGCATAAAACTTTCACCAAAAACTGTTTTTGAATTTTCTTGCAAGAATTATCTAATTATGTCACAAGTTATTCAATCAACGTACGTAATGGTCTTTTCTGAAACATACTACAAACATTTTCTAATTTATGAACTTTTTTTGATCAGATAGAAGTATACTGTAGAAACTGTTAGCTACACAGTACTGTTCAAAAAATTTTTTCTTCAGAAGTATATTTCTGTTCATAATAAACAAATTTTGTTGTTTTTTAAGTTACAATGTTAGTTAACAAAATTTGCCAGTTATATCTTTCAAGTGCCAAATTAATGATACAAGGGACACCTCAAAAACCTTTTATCTGAAACCTTTACTATTTAGCCAATCCCCTGAAGCAATTCTGAGCTGTTTCCTCAAATTTTCATAATCTCTAAGTTTTTGTCCAGTCTTTTCAAGATGCGACATCTCTACTGTCGACTGTAGTTGTAAATATGCCTTTTCCCTTGTTGTTAGATTGACAGTTACGTAGGAGATGTTGATAAAATTGATTTCAATTTACAGAATTCTGTTATTGATTTAGTAAGATATTTATTTCAAAATCATTTTGCTACCTTTTTGATCTAACATTTTAAGTCCTTGAAATTCAATGTTTAAATTTATAAAACTTAATGAAAATAGTTTTTGTCTTCAGATTGGAAATGGTTCTGACGATGATGATGATGATGATGTTGAAATGGAAACGGCTTTAAAGGCTTGTGCTGCTGTAACTGGTAGTGCTATGCAAGAAGCCAGTCAAGTTATATCAGTACTTATTAATTTGTTTCTTTTTTTTTTTATCTATTGATCTATCAAACTACCATTCCAAAGTAAATCAAATTTCATAAACCTTCCTTGTCAGAAATACATTTTAAATCATTTTACTTCATCATATTTGCTTTTAAACTGCTGTTTTTTGATAATCTTGTTCCACTTTGACATCATATTTCGATTGAGTTTACCTAAGTGAGTTCTCAAGCCTTTTCTGATGATGTCAAAGGAAGTCGAATCATCACGAAAAAGAATAACATATTGAACGACCATTCTAATGTCTTACAGATATTGATCCTTTTGTAAATGCTAATCTAAATCTAAATGTTCTCCTATATGAAGTTAACTTTATCTAAATTACAAAATGCAATATTTCTCAATTTCTTAAAATATTACTACAACATTATTTTAGGTTTGTGAGTCTAGAGCAAACGTAGAGTTGAATGAAATAGAAGCAGGTCTGCTTTTAATTTCCTTTGCTTCATAGGGTTTTTTATTTGCAATAATCTAATTCTACTGTTTAAGGTAAAAGGTAATTGATCTCAAAATCACATTTCATTTTTTAGTTGTAGAAAGTGTAATATATGATCTAGTGGAGGATGTTGTATTAGCAAGAGAAGGCGGTATTGAACAGGAGGCTCATCCTTTACATCAGGTGTTTATATATTTGTTTTTTCAATTGCCCTTTTTCTTCCAAGTAAACATAAATACTTTTGGGGGTATTTTATCCTTTATTTAGTTTCGTGATTGTGTTTCAGGTTCCTGTATTGAATGACTCTGGGTTTGAGGTGGATGCAGATCAATCAGTCATTGACTCAGAGGATATTGATGATGATGATGATGAAGAAGAAAATTTAGTAAGTGATCCAATACAGAAGAGTCTGCACTATTTTGCATTGATTTTGAGCTTTTCCAATTTCCTGAAAGGATATTGTTGTTATTGTAGTTATTGCTTAAATTGCCAAAGCCTTGGAAATAGAATAAAATTTGTTTCCGTTTATGGTTTTCCCTCTCAGTTAAGAAAAGGCCACATAACAATTTTTATATTACAGTTTAGCAATTACTTTATAATGACTGAACCAGACTTTTTATTCAGTATCCTTCAAAAGCGTATTTTTTAATAGTTAAATTCTTTGGTTTTAGGTCAGTGAGTCTGCACCAAATGCGAATTGCAAAGTTGAAAAGAACCCTGAGAACAATGTAACTAAATTTCATGATTTATTTATATTTTATGAAACATGCACTCTGATTCCTAACTGGATAGTATCACCTACAAGACTAGAAATTCTGTCCGCTTATTTCACAATGTTTCACTTCACTTTGACAATGACCTGGTAGAGGTCAGCAATATACATTTATTATTCCCCAGATATATAAAATAGATAGTTTCTAAAAATCTAGTATTCTGATTGGCATAAAATAACTCATTCATCCATGCATTAGTATTCTCAAGTAATGTCTCTTAGAAACTAAAAGTTTAATAATGTTGTGATTCTAGGAAGTGTTATTGAAGTTATAGTGTTATTGAAGAATTTATTTTAGAAATCTGGTACTTACAAAAAACCCAAAAGATGCTGTATTTTTTGTGGAAAGCTAACATTTAAGTTAACCCGTCATATAACTTTGGTACACAAAAAGGAAAATCGTGTTAAAGCAGCAATGAATTTGCATAAAAAGGAAAGAGTAAAAGAATTCAAAAAGATGAGGAGAGAAGGAATTATACAATTTAATAGAAAAGAATCTGAGAAAGAAATTCCCTCATATC